>JAMFTM010000102.1:0-245832 GCA_023522825.1 Diaporthe ampelina | reverse complement strand
CAAGCCAGACACAAAACCGATCATTCGCGGAACCCAAAAACAGGCCAAATTGTATTCCTCCCCATGTACGTCTCAGACGCCTCGCCATGCCCACGCGCGCGTGTGTGTATGTGTCTCAATGCCGGACCCGAAGAGCAAGCCGCCGCACGCACCCGACCCGTTTTATGTATATCCGATCGCTCCCTCGCTTGCACCAAAACCATAAAATCAAGAGCACAACAGGTTCTTTTTCACAAGAAAAAAAAACCAGCCAAACCTTCGTTTATGATATCAAAGGAAGAAAAAAAAGCCAAGGGTATCAAAAGCCATACACAAGACAAATCTTATTCCTGCTTGCATCGCTCGCTCGCCATTTCCGCCGCGCCTGGTTGGGATAGGTAAGAAGAGGCCAGGCCTAGGAGAAGAACTCTCCTGGGCTTTATCCCACGGATTCCGGTTAACCTCGTCGTCCGCACCATCAATGGGCGCGAAACTAGGTGTGCCGACTGGCGAGGCCTCCTCCTCCTCTCTCGCGCCTCCTCCCCGCGCGCGACCCCTCGGCAAGCGGGCCCTCGTTCTCGATGTTCTTGACTTTGCCGTCGTACCCGATGCGCTCGGCCGCCTCGAGGTACTCCTCCGTGACGGTGGTGTAGTCCTCGTTAGCGGTGCCGAACCCGGACGGCGCGGTCTCGCTCTCGTGCGGGAGGGGCTCCTCGGTGACCCTGTCGCGGTGCTGGTGGTGGTCCGGGTCGTGGATGATGCCGCCTGTCGGGATGGACTCCTTGCGCTTGCCCTTCTTGTTCGTCTTGGTGGTCTTGGACTTGATCAGGTCTGCGCTGGGCTGCCTTGAGCCCTGGGAGGGGCGGTGGGTTGAGGGGATGATGAGGATGAGCGCGGCTCGATGTGGGGGATCCGGGCGAAACTTGGCTGTGGGGTGGTCCAGAGGTCCCGCGAGGGCTTGTTGGCTGTGATGACTGGGTACTGGGAGCAAGTCAGTATGCTGCGGGCCTTGGAGGCCGAGTGAACATGGGCACTTACATTCCAGTCTCCAAACTCCATTTTCTTGGCCTTCTTGTACAGGTCTTCCTCGCCCGGGTCGAGGCTTGGCTCTTCAAAATCTACCGTGCCATTCGTCCGCGACTGCGATCTCTCCCTGCTCGACTCGCCACCTTGAAGCAGAGATGTGTGCTCGTTGATCTCATTAGGGTTGGGCAGCCAGTACTTTCCCCTGCCTCCTCTCTCGTAGCGCATGCCGGCCTTTAACCTCGCCAGTCGTGACTTTGAGGCCTCGTGGGCCAGGATCTTGTCGTTGGAGTCGAACTGCCGGTACTTGTACTTGTCTCCACTAAAGGTCTCCTTCGTGTCCTCGATCAGATCCCGAGGACCGAAAGCATCTCGTATCGCGTACTTGACCGGAAGTCGCGCAGCAGACAAGCTGTTGTCGGCGTAATCGTGCCATGAGAAGGCGTACCAGTGTGAGACGGCAAAGATGGGCATCTCGATACAAATCAGGGCGTCCTGGATAGCCGCGGCCAGATTGTCCTGGGTGTAGCCCTCGACATTGTCAGGGATGGCGCCCAGCCAGACCAAGATGGACAGGGCGAACCCTTGCCAGTAGGATGCAAAGATGATCAGCTTGATGCAGAGGAACTTGGGCATGGGCCTGAAGGGCTTCAGGTCGTCGTGCATGCACACCCAGAACAGCCCCAGCGAGTACAGACTCAGCGTGACGCTGATGTTGTAGATGATGCCGCTCCACAAGTATCCAGAGCTTATATCAATATATCCCTCCTTGTATGTGCCCGTTGCCTTCATGACAATGGCCGAGATGCCCAGGATGGGCTTCAGCCACGCGTACTGCAGAATGCCCCGCTTGATGGCCAGGAAGGTATAGGGGTCGGAGATATCGACGGGCGAGAGGACGTGGTCCAAGGGCCAAAGGTGAGGGACCGGGGCGCGGCCATGTGTGGTGATGATCAGGTTGCGCTCGCCGCCGAGGTAGTTGATGAGGAGTTGGAAGAAGGTGTAGATGGTGAAGGCCTCGTACACGTCGCGGATCGGGTCGAGCCACTGGGCAGCCTCGAAGGACACGAGGCTAACCCATGAGGAGATGGAGTAGATGGGCACCCTGGGTGGCTTGGTCAGTCTTCGAGGGCGTCGCTGGGGGTCTGGAGAGAGAGATCGTCAGACTTACATGAGCAAGATGCGAACCACATATCGCTGCAGGAGCGGTTTCCTGTAGTTCTTGCTACAGCCATGTCAGTACTCTGCCCCAGTGGCTGGGGCTGGACATCGTGAGTGGCCTACGTTTGAAGCCATATTGACCTGTCTGGGATGTTAGCTGCAAGATGGAGGTTGAGAGGGTCGAGGGTCGAGGGTGCAGGGTGCATTCAAGCATACACTATGGAGAAGAGGGTTGCAGACAGCGACGCGACACCAGCCACAACCGTGGTGGCGTAGGTGAGCTTCTGGCCAGTGCCTCCGGCCATGGCTCCATGTGCTGGAGACGGTTCGGTGGAGAAGATAAAAGAAACGGGGAAGTAGGATCAAGCAAAGCAACAACCCTAAGAGGTCATCGCCGTCTTTGTCGGCGAAAGGGTGGTGGTGGTGGAGGCAACAACAACTGTGACGAGGGCACTACGTAGGGCGTGCGTCCTTCGGCTCGGCCTCCTGACAATGGGCAGCTGCGCATCAGCTTAGTGCCCTGTCCCTCCCGTTACGCGGAGCTGGGACCGTGCCAAGCCTGGAGCCACAGGGTCCTTCCCCACTGATTGGACTGATTGGGCCTCCGTTTTTAGCGGCCCTTATCATGCGCATGACGTCTCCGCAGGGCTGGAATACGCGTATTCATTATTGTACTAGGCCGTAGTACAGAGCCACTCGGGCTTCCCAGACCATAAAGGCCACGCCCTGCCCGCCTGGCTCCATTCCTAGCTTTGGAACACCAGACTTCCACAAAAAATAGACTCGAGTTCGAACGTTGCTCAGTGCAGGAAAAATTCATTGTTTATTGTCCAACAAAGCTATTCACAGTAAACACATTGGATGCTCATGATACTCAGAAACTACAAGTAGCACTCCTGTAGTTCATAGAGCACAGCACATAGGCAGTACCCAGCAATGCGGACAGTTTCTCCTCAAAGCCTGTAGATTCGCATTCGCGGAGGAATAAAGGCTGAGATTATCACATGTGGAAAATTCGAACACTGAATGGCATGAGATCATGCCCTGCTCGGGAAATCATTATCACGGTGCAGCACAGCCGCGATAGATGGTACCACGATGAATAGATTCTGTGCACAATAGGGGGCCCCGCTGTGGAAGAGATCATGCTTGCGTGTACAAGAGACCCAACACCCAGCGGGGTGCAGGTTTCTCAGGACCAAAGGAGTATCGTTTCCGAGAAAATGGCCTGTTGTGGCTACATACTATCCTTCCACACTCTGGTTTTCCAGCAGTTTTCGCTGAGTTAATCTATCGAGGACCTCTTGGCAGCATCATTTGGTACCTTTAATACCCACCTACAGGCGGACATGACAGGATCTCGGTATCGCTTACACCGGTGAGTGTCCGTTCGGCCCTTCTGCTGCCACCCCCTTATTTTCCCTCACTCCATACTGGTATAAATGCAACAAACATTCCAAGCTTCAGATTCTCTTTGTTCCAGCATTCCAATCCATTCAGTCACGGCTCCAAATTCCTGTCTTAGTTCTCCAAATATCCAACACTCGCTCCAAACTCATTCAAAATGCAGTTCAGCACCATCCTCGTCACTCTCACATGCGCACTCACCGCGCTGGCGTCCCCAACCATGATTGAGAAGCGCCAGTGTGATACCTCTGGCTGCAAGTCCGAGTGTGAAGCTGCCGGTTATGTAAGTTACCCTTATCGTTTCTGTGTTACAGCAATGAGCCTGGCCGGTTAACATGTTGTCCCAATAGGTCTGGAAGGGCAATGACGACTGCTGGGGCAATGCCCGCGTTTGTGACTGCTGGCTGCCCTAAGTATTTTACCTTATACTGGGGAAGGATCCAAGTTCTCGGATGACCTTTTGCGAATTCGGGCCCGGGTTCCGGTGGGGGCGGGGGTGATGGTGTGGCCCTGGACATGAACTGGGGTGTTTTGCCTCAACAGGCGTTGCCCATTAGCAAACCCCTAGTATGCTAGAATAATTCTAGAAATCTTCTGCCATATTCAAACATCATGAAAGCGCCAGTTGAGCTCTGAGCAGGCTGTAAGGCGTATGATGTTCACGTACGCTCTATCAAAACAAGGTCGCAGCAATGTTAAGAAGTGACGGTCCTCCACATCTCCAAGTTGTATGACTTGAGAAACAGAAAGCTCTGCGCCACGTAGCTTAGGGCGGTTCTGTCTTTATCCCCTGAGCTGGGACATACCGCATCGTAGATGGCTATTGGACCAGTGCTGTCATTGAAAAGATGGAGCCCGACTTCGGATGAACGCCTACCCCGTTTTCATCCGCAAAAAACTAGGCAAGAATTCCGATCTGGAATCGTGAAAAGTCGATGAACCGACCCTGTATAGCTGCACTACTGTCGATCCGGAATCGATCTTGATTACGAGGCTACCTAGGCATCTTCCCTGGTCAGCTTTCACTGTAGGCGTATGTCCTCCGGAAATACACATTAAGAGAAGCACAGGCATAAAGCCGGACGGCCGCGCCATCCCAGACCCATTTTAGGTGCCGAGATTCCGTGGTGGAGAGGAACTGGGCATGACCATTTTACTCATAAGAGTGCGCCTCGGGTTCGGTTCGATCTGCTATCGCCCGATCTAACGCCTGATTCAGTGCTCCCATGTGGGGATTCTGACGGGTGGCTTTCCCCTGGTTTCTAATTTCCGCTGCTAAGAGCGATGTGTCGCCAGTCTCGAGCCCCTAGTGAAATGACCTATTGTCGTCGGCCGAGCAGTCTTTGGAAAGAGGGAACCTGCCAGCACAAGCCACCCCGTGCCCCTGTGGGCTCTCTGCTGGAATGATACATTATGACACGCCCTATTCCGCGAAAATCAAGCTCAATACTCACCTCAAGCCCTTGTGGAGATGTCCCAGCGTCTCGTTGTTAGTGCCCGATCCTTGGCGTCATTGCCACTGCGCGGTTCATCTAGCTTGTGCTTGGAATACCCCAACGTGTCTGTTGGTGCAGAACGCTCACCACGACCTCCCTGTTTATCCGAGTCATCTGATGCCACCACCATCAGATCGATTCGAGTCTAATAAATGTTGACAACAATGCGCACTCCCGCCACTGGAGTCCTGCTATAGGTTGTCTTGTAAGAACTTGTGATGGTTTTGGGGATAGAGGCTACTGAGTGGTCTCGTTATATGATTGGAAAAGAGATCGAAGATTCACACCCACAGAAACGGAGACTACACCGAAGCCCTACGGAACAACCTCTTATAAGATAGCTTCTTATAGGATAGCCTCCCTCAAGACTACCGCCTATAGGACAGCCTCCCTCAGGACAGCCTCCCTTAGGACAGCCTCCTATAGGATAGCCTCCCTTGGGACTACCTCCTATAGGACAGCCTCCCTCAGGACAGCCTCCCTTAGGACAGCCTCCTATAGGATAGCCTCCCTTGGGACTACCTCCTATAGGATAGCATCCCTCAGGATAGCCTCCCTTAGGATAGCCTCCCTTAGGATAGCCTCCTATAGGATAATCTCCTATAGGAAAGCCTCCTGTATAACATCTTAAAAGATAAGGTCCCTATAGGATGATCTCTTATATGATAACCTCTTATAAGATAACATTAATAAGCTCAAGTGTACCCTCTACTTTTGCGGGTGTGAATCCCCAATCTCTTAGAATCACTAGCCAGGTACCTAGCTACCTAGTCTTTTGGCCGAGTTGTCACTATTCCAGCGGCTATTAGTCCGTCTCAGTTGGCGTATCTGAACCTGCCAGTGTCTCATGGGATGTTGATTGGCGAAGGTGCAGGGTACCCGAGCAAAGCCTTACGGATTCTGGTCCATTACCCAGAAGGAAGGAGCAAACCAAGGGTCGGCCTCGTGGTCAACAAAACGAAAACATCCAACGTAGGTCCAACCACATCGAAAAACTCACTGCTGTAACGATCATCCAACCATCCAGAAATACCAACATGAGTTCCAGCTCCTCTTCCTCAGATTACACTGAGGGTCCCTGGGACGATGACCCCGACGCAAACGGGTCTTCCTCATATCCCGACGAGACCTCCACAAGCCTCCCGTACTGGCGCAGAGTCACCTCAAATGACCTCGCGCACGTTCTCAAGACCAGCAATTATGACGATGCAGCCATCGACCGCTTTATGCAATACTTCATCAACAACATCCCACCAGCATGGGGCTTCGTCAGTTCAAAGAATTCCACCGGCCCAGGCCAAACCGCTCCCTCCCTCAACTTGGACAACAGCCCTATCGAGATAGGCTTGACCTTCACCGCCCGATATCCCAACCCGGTTGACCGCCCGCCCGTCCGACTCGTTGCAGAGGTTGACCACTTAACCGCAAAGAAGAGTCTCGACGAATATTGCCAGCGCAACATGTTTGGCGCCATAAACTACGAGATGGCCTGGGCAGACTCTCTCTACCGCTCCATCATGACAGACACCAGCTCCACCTATTTCGGGGACATGCGCCTCGGCTTTGACATCAGACCCGCCGTGCGCCGCCCCAGCCAGAGCCTCATCATGTTCCGGGGGCCCGGACCGATCCCAGCCGACGCGACAGCCTACTTCGTGGCCACGAGGAAGGCACAGCATCATGACATCACGCGCTGGGCGTTAATACGGCAGTCTATTCTGGCCCTTCCTGGCATCGACCAGGATAAGTATCAGACGCGGCGAATCGTGTCCGGCGTGAGGATGGTGGACGACTTCCTAGCCGAGTACCCGCCCGAGTTCGGCAACCTGATCTCTATCGTCGATATTGGGCCCGAGGATACCAACAAAGCACGCATCGGGCTCTCCTTCACGGTGCCCGCCGGAGCAACATCCCCAGACTTCGAGGAGGTGTGGAAGTGGCTTACCCTCGGCGGGCGCATCACGAAGCTGCTGCGGCGCAACAAAGACAAATTCCTCACCAAGACCTTTCACGACATGGTCCACGGTATCGACAGCTTTCAGGCTCGCGAAAATACCGGCGGCAACGATGAGCCTCCAGCCCGCGACGAGCCTGCCAACGGCGTCCTTGCGCCGTACCTTGACCGGGCCCACCGGGCGAAGGCCGGAACATTACTCCTCCCTCAGGTCGCTCCCTGCTCTGTTTACTTCTGTCTCGCGGCCGACACCCCGGAGCCGACGGCTACGCTCAGGGCAGACGTGAGATACGGCTCGAGGACCGACTTCCAGGTCGCACAGCGCTTCGGACTCTTTCTCAAGTTTCACCAGGATCGAGACGTGCTTCATCCTAATTTCTACCCCAATCTCGTCCAGAGCCTCTTCCCTGGTCTGCCGCTTGCACAAGATCCCTCGCTCAGACTGCACACTTCTGTGAGTTTCTGCCGTCAGGAAGGCGCTGGGGGTGCGGGTGGTGATGACTGGACTCTTCGCGCTTGCTATAACCCTCTTTATTATCAGTGTGCGCGTCCATAGAGGACGGACTAGACTAGTTGCTATACCAACCTTTAATACGATTACCCATTGACACCTTCTTAGCCTCTAGATGACAGCCCGTTAGGAAACCCTCCTAGAGGATAACCTTCTATTAGATAACATCCGAGCCTTCCATAGACTAACCTCCCATAGGACAATCTCTAACAGGTTAGTATACCAGAGGATAACCTCCTGACCTTCTATAGGATAATCTCCTATGGGACACTCTCCTATGGGACACCTTCCTATGGGACACCCTCCTATGGGACACCCTCCTATAGGATACCCTCCTACCCTCCTAGGGGATAACCTCCCATGGGATTCCCTCCTATAGGACACTCTCCTATGGGATCACCTCCCATGGGACAACTTCCTTAGGATAACAGCATACCGGATTCCCTCCTCTGGGGTGATTTCCTATGGGATGCTCTCCAATGGAACAACGTTCCGTTGAGGAATCTTGTAAAGAAGGTAATCGATCATATTGAAAGTCCAGCCACAGGGGCTCCACTATGATGCATTGATTTTTTTGAAGGTGTCGCGGTGGTAGGGGTGTAGTATATACGATTATCGTCTGCTAGCAAAACAAGGTGCGCATTTATGGATCCTAGCGTGGAGTCGTCATTTTAATTTCGAGTCCGCGCCCCGGGATTCGAAGGCGGACAATCGAGGCGCGCCGGAAAAGCCGAACATCCCGGGCAGCTTTTCGGTAATTTCGAGGCCTAGCACGGAGTACATCTATTGAAGACATCCCTCTGGCGCGCAATCAATGGACAACAAAATTCTCATCTTTACGTGTTGGCATTTGCAACATCATGCATCTCCGTAATTCCGTACTTCCGTGGCCTCCTCAATAGTCCAAAGCCAAGCCCTCAACTTGACGAGCAAAGCCCTAACGAGCAAAACCCTAGAGAGCAAATCCCTAGACAACAAAGCCCTGGAAAGCAAAGCCCTCAGGTGCGAAGTGCTGAAGAGGAGATAAATAGTTGTCGGTACTATAGGTTCGTCCCAACTTTGACTTTCACCCCATGTCAGATAAGTAACACTGTATCAGCGCCTATCACTCCTGGCATGATCTTCATGAGCTAGAGACACAAAACCAAGTCATAACGAATTGTTGTTCTCATTGAAAGATCACTGTTACACTCTATTCCAGTGCTCCGGGAATATTGAACGTGAACCGGTCCCCCGGGTAGGTGGTCGTAACTTTCCAAAATGACGACCTCTCTCCTGGCGCTTTTAGCCCTGGCTGCTTCCAGCTCTTCGGCAAGCAGTGTGTCAACCAGCAGCTTGGTTCGCCGTGATATACAAGCGAGCGAGCCGACCACGCCAGGACCTGTCGTGGACCTGGGCTATGCTCTACACGCACCTCAGATCACCACATCGCCGGATGAGAGAACATACTACAATTTCTCAAATATTCGTTACGCCGCTCCTCCAGTCGGCTCTCTTCGCTTCCAGCTTCCACAAGACCCCATAGACAACCGCTCAGCCGGGATCCAGGATGGCACATACGGCAAGATCTGCCCCCAGGCGTACACGCCCTGGCAAAATCCTAGTTTCGTGACCGCTCCCCCGGGCGAGCTGGAAAGCGAGGACTGCCTGTTTCTTGACGTCGTGGTTCCGGAGTCAGCATGGAATCAACGTTCAAACTCATCACTCCCTGTCATGGTTTGGATCCACGGTGGCGGGTTTCAGATTGGTGCGAAATGGGGTGGTCCTTTGACAAACCCTCTGGGCTTGCAGGACCGTAGCTTTGACGGGGATGATGAAGGTCTTGTCTTTGTCGCATTGAACTATCGGGTAAGTCTTATTCTGAGTCTTGAAAAACGCTTACACAGTCGCAGCTGACAGCATGAATCCAGCTCGGTGCTCTCGGCTGGCTCCAAGGAGAATCCTTTACCTCAGCTGGAGGAGTGCCCAACGTCGGATTTCAAGATCAACGCAAGGCATTGGAGTGGATCCAAAATAACATTCATCTGTTCGGCGGAGACGCATCTCGCGTCACGGTCATGGGCGAGTCTGCCGGCGGAGGATCCATCCTCCACCATATCACCGCGTACGGCGGCGAGAAGGACGCTCCGCAGTTCCAGCGGGCTATTCTTCAATCGCCGGCCTATGTACCGAGGCCTTATGTCTCGGAAGCTGAAGGCTCATTCTCAACCTTCCTTGATGCAGCCAACGCTTCGACCCTAGAGGACCTTGTGGCCCTTGACACCTACGATGTCCAGATAGCAAACAAGCTCTCCCAGTCCTCGAATTTCTTTGGCGGCTTCCAATTCGGGCCCGCACCGGATGGAGAGTACGTCCCAGAGCTTCCCGAGAAGCTGCTGGCAAGTGGTCAGTTCCACAAGGGCGTCCAGGTTATGGTGGCACACAACACTTTCGAGGCCATGAAGTATACAGACCCAACAGCCACTAACTCTTCCGCCTTCGACACCTGGATGAAGCTGTATCTCCCCGATATCCCCGAAGCAGCCCTAGAAGAGCTGACGACGGAGGTATACCCGCCCGTGTACAACGACACCTCCCTCCCGTGGACGACCCCCTTCGACAGGCTCATGACCGCCGTCGCCGATATCACCTTCACTTGCCACGCCTACTTCACGGCCGAGGCTGTGGGTGCAGGGGCTGGAGTCAATGGGAGCGCGGTCTCCCCAGCGTATGGGTACTTGTTCAGCGTGCCGCCAGGGGTTCACACACTTGACGTCAACTACTCGTTCTACATCAACAGCACCTGGAGCCCTCTGGTGACGAACGCGACGACAGCGGGTATCCTGCAGGGGTACCTAACGACGTTCGCAGAGACCGGGAACCCCAACCGCGACGGGCTGCCCGCGTTCCCGGTTTACGGTACTGAGAACACGAATCTGAACCTGAACGCGACGTTCGTGGATGTGATCAAGGATCCGGCTGCCAATTCGAGGTGTGATTGGTGGAGGGAGGCTTCATACGCTTGATTGCTTTTGACAGGACGTACTATGAAACTGAGATTTATGTAAATACAGATATTGGAGACTTCGTTTGTAGTTACACAACATTGTATATTGAGTGATGAGCATTCAAGCCAGCTGGCTGTCGAGGCTAGCGAGGCTGCCAGTACGTGCAGTAACCTCTTGGCCCGCGTTCATGCTTGGCAAGCCTTGCTGCCCAAGATCACCGGATGCATGTATCAAACATCCTTCTCACTCAGGGGGCCAAAGACAAACACACATCTGCTCGCGAATCAAATTTGAAGGTGTCCATAGAATAGTTAACTCACATGGTTCGAGCCTAGCTAGCCTCAAGTGCTTGGAACCCTGGAACGAATCCAAGGCAAACAGCTGACCTTAGTGGATGTTGGGCATATGTCATGGATACCTGATGGGCGGAAAGCTACATCTCATGAAACACCGCGGCTTTGAAATCAACGCGTAGAATGCCTGAGAAACCCTCCAGGGTTGAGCTCAATACCTGGAAGTAGTCTCAGTCGTTTGTTCATAAAGAACCGTGAAAAGACATCTGGACAAGTTGCGGACGGCCTTCCCGTTATTCTTCTGCCGTCATATTTCTCTACAAGGTCAACATCGTGATACTTCTTCTTTCTTCCCATTCCGCACGCTGGCTTACTTCTGCTCATCCAAGCCAGCCTTAACGCGCCGCGAAACTATGGCGAGCACGGCAAACCTGGGCCTGAGGGCTCTGATATCAGCCTGCAAATTCTGTCCTTTCGATACCTGCGACTGCGCCGATGATCTGAGCAAAGTCCGCGAAACTGTCATCGACTTTCTTGATCCAGCACACCAGATTGACCAAAAGACATTCAATGCGATCTGTGACGACCTTGACAAGCATCCTCACTCCCACAGTTTCCCGACGGTCAGCCCAGGTGACGAAAAGCAGCGAGATGATGGTGAATTTGAACGCAAGGCGTACGCCGCCTTCAATGTCAGTCATCCCCCAAACCTTCTATCTCGTCTCATTCCTACCAATATGCCAAGGTCCAGCACGCCCTCGGTGTGAAAGCTCTGCTGATTCAGTTCTACCACAGAGATTCCGTGAGCTCGAGCGAGACTTCCTCCTGAATGTGCCAGTCGGCCCACTTCGCCATGACAACACTACTACAAACAAGTGGTGGGATGGCGCTGCGCACCTGCGCCACCACGTGGAATTCCTTCTCGTGTTGAAGGGTGTCAAGTCCTGTGTGCTGTTCCTCAAGAACACAATTGAGCACAACCCGGTCTTCAGCACTGTCATCATCGACATCCTCGTCCCTATCATGAACGACCTACAACTGTGGCCCTACGGATTCAAGATCAGCTTTGAGTGCCACGAGTGGGTCTTCTACGATACCCGGTCCTCCCTTCTCCCCCAAATCACCAAGATCTTCCTCACCGACTATACTTCCAAGAAGGTGGACAAGACTGGTGCGTATCCCGCCAAAGACTCGGGACAGTCATATCTCGTCCCCCGCCTCGAGGTCGCTCATGCACTTGGATACCCGATCCGCTCCGACGCATTAGAAAAAGATGGTTGCTCCGTCAACATTCAAGATGCGACTGAGATGGATGTCTTGAAATTAGAAGGCCGGCCCTATCCCCACTGTTGTGTGTACGGAACGGGCTTTGGTAGCCCCGTGGGCAACGAAGACGACTGGATGAAGATTCTCACCTACTACCACAATTTTGCGGAGGTAGCGCGGAAGTGTGGCACCGACCTCCGTCTTGTTCTGAGACATGAGAAGATGATCGCCTGGTTGGAGCGCAACCCGGGATGGCTCGTTGGCCCAGCCCCGTGGATCGGAAGAAGTGGGCCGAAGCTGCGAGAGATCTCGGGCATGCCGTAGGCTGAGAATAATCTCTTTGACGGCGGTTTACCAACAAGGATGACCTTGGAAATTGTCACGGGAGGATTGTAGGAGAGGCGAAGCCGTCAAGTCTTGAGCTATTGTAGAATTCCCAATAAACCCTGGTCTGACTACATGGGGAATGCAAATAATTTTGAGTTGAACTCTGACGGACTTGGCTGTCTGATGCAAACGGTGTCCCTCTAACAGTAATCCTTACAAATAATCCATGCCGGCGTGAAAGACTCTCCATGAGCGTTCGTAAGGCGATGAAATATTGTCCTTGTGGCCAGCCTTCTAACTTTTTGTGAAGCTTTGTTTCAACATCTGATGGAAAGGAACCCCCCCTGCCAGCGGTACCTAACTTCTCGCTTGCCTGCGTATTGGAAGTGAAAACGCCGGAGAGATCGTTCGGCGCCTGGCAAGATCATTCTTCTGGTACCCGACGACCGGCATCGATGCTGTCGGCACCGGTGTGCCGGCAGACTAACTTAGACTGGCTCGTATCGGCAAGGATTCATCCAGGAACCCCATTGACAGTGATATCATGGATTGCACTTACCAGTTCCTCACCCCCACCCTCTTCCCCACGGGGCTCTAGCATTAGGCGCTGAGTTTAATCCCCACGGGGCCGATGGCGTGGGATGCTGTGTTTTAAATACCCGCCGCTTGCCTACTGAAGCCTTTCCAGACTCTTGGCACTCTTCCTTGGGGAATTCCCAGTTTCACAAGATATTCCAAGGAAATTTCACAAATCAATCAACGCACCATGGGTGAACTTCAAGGACGGCCGCTGATTCTTACCGTCAGCGTGCTGACCTCGTTGGGCTTCATGCTCATCGGGTTTGACAATGGGTTGATGGGCGGACTGGGTAAGACACCACAACGCCAAGCCCCTATTTTGACAGGCTGCGAGGCTGACAGTCTCTGAACCAGTGAACACCCCTTCATTCAACTTGACGTTCAACTCGCCCGACTCGACCATGACGGGACTAATCGTCGCTATCTATGAAAGTGAGTCGTGACATGGTCACTTCACAACCTCGAGAGTTATTAGTATGCTGATGATCAACAATGAACAAAGTCGGCTGTTTCATCGGCTCTGTGACAACAGCATTTGTAGGAGAGAAATTGGGTCGACGCAAGACCGTTGCTATCGGCTGCGCAATCATGGTCGTCGGCGCTATCCTGCAGGCTTCTTCATACACGAGAGCTCAAATGATCGTCGGTCGGGTGGTGTCGGGCGTGGGGATGGGGATGATCAACTCCACCGTCCCTGTCATTCAAGCCGAGTTCAGCCCCAAGTCCAGTCGTGGTATTTGTAAGTCCTCATTCTCTTCAACTCATTTCTCGGCCATGAAGGCTTCTCTTCTTTCAGTGTCCCTTTACTCTTTAATTTCTTGCCATGCTGGATGTCAGAGGCGGTACTGACCACGTCGGCCAGATGTCTGTGCTCAGCTTTCCACTCTCAACTTCGGTATCTTCCTCGTCTACTGGATCGACTACGCCTTCTCAAGCCACACAGCAAGCTACGCCTGGAGAATCCCAGTGATACTCCAATGCGTATGCATCATTCCGATGTTCTTCATCCTCCTCGTCATTCCCGAAACACCCCGATGGCTTGCAGCGCACGACAAGCCCGAGGAATGCTACGCCGTGCTTAAGCGTATCAAGGGTGTCGACGACGGTGACGATCAAGATATCCAGCGCCTCCACGGTGTGATTCTTGAGACTGTGGCATATGAGGCTTCCATTGGTTCAGGTTCATGGAAAGATGTGTTGAAAGAGGATAACATCAAGAGCCGTAGAAGGCTTTTGATCGCTTGTGGTATCCAAGCCTTTCAACAGCTTGGTGGTATCAACGCAATCATTTGTAAGTCGCATGATCTAATCCCAGAAGATTACTGGTCTTACTTACAATTGATGCAAATCAACAGATTACAGCGGAACACTATTTCAGAAGAGCGTCGGATTCAGCAGCAATATGTCCGCACTCATGTCTGGTTTCCTTCAGACTTGGTTCTTCGTCGCATCCTTCATCCCTTGGGTTCTGATTGACCGAGTCGGCAGACGTCCCCTGGTAAGTTTCCTTTCCTTGTTTCCTATTGACCACGGCTTCGGCCGTTGCAACGCATGACATCTGCTCACACCGCCACAAAGCTCCTTTCAATGATCAGTCTCATGGCTGCAGTCATGGTGGTTCAGTCAGCCCTCATTTACCAAGTTGAAAACGCAACGGCAATTGCACGCGCAGCTGGCATTGGTGCCGCTGCAATGCTCTTCGTCTTCCAAGGCGCGTTCACAATCGGATTCCAAGCGACGGTTTGGGTGTACCCGTAAGTGATTAGGGATGGCAAATTTGTCCATGCAGGCTTTTTTTTTTCACGTACATAGTGCGCCTTACTGACTGACCGAACAAGATCCGAGATTCTTCCCTTACGCTTGCGACAAAGGGGCTCGTCGATCTCGACGGCATCGAACTGGATCTTTAATTACGTAAGACCAACCTACCGACCTGTCCAATTCGTTGGCTGACCATCCTACCACAGATGATTGTACAAATCACCCCTATCGCCATCACCAACATTGGATGGAGGACCTACATCATCTTCGCGACTCTCAATGCCTCATTTGTTCCGATCATCTATTTCTTCTTCCCAGAGACCAAGGGCCTGGAACTGGAAGACATGGACCGTATCTTCGCCACAGATGGCGCACCATTCCTTTACCAGGACAAGGCGGATGACACCCAGGTGGAAAATGTTCAAGCGTATGGAAAGGTCTGAAGGCTGCAGATCGATTTTGTGCGCTATCATTCATCGGACCTCCAAGTTGGAACTTGCTTTGTGTTATCCCTCACGTTTTCAAATGGATGTTTGAGCCTAGTAGTAGCCTCGCAGCTTGCAAGATATGAACTAGCGAATAAGCAATGGCATTTTTTGTGGTTCCAGAACATCCGTCTACCCCTAGGAGCGTGATTGCATGAATGAGACTATTATGCGCCATTAGAATTACTATTATTCACAAGCGCGGAAGGCGTGGGATATCGTCAAAGCATCTCCAAAGGGACCGTCGGGCATTTGCCGTGAGCACTTTAGAAGACTGCGAGGCTCGGCAATTTACCGGTGCAATGGTCGGCTATTTCCCGCTGCGAAGCCAACGGGCACTTAGCGTTGTGTATATGGATTAGTGTGGAGGCAATCGTGGTTCATCGTTCACAACCTGAATCGTGGTTGCTTTGTTAGCACCTGGCTATCGCAGGCTGTGTCGGTTTGTGGGGGCCTTCCCCGCATCGATGCCGATTAGCCGCTGTCAGGGAAAAACGAGATGCGGCCCCCCCCCGGCTAAATTACACCTACGCACGGTCCACCAAATTTTTTTTTCATCCTTCTTAAAGTACTTTCTTCTTAATAACTCTCTTAAATTTAAAGATAAAATTATATAAAAAATACCCTTATATTCCTTATTAAAATCTCTATATAGCTATATTTTTTAAATATTTATTTATTAAACTTTATATATTTATTAGTAAAATTTAAAACTTTTAATAATAAATATTTAAAAAATATAGCTATATAGAGATTTTAATAAGGAATATAAGGGTATTTTTTATATAATTTTAAGTAAAGAATTAAGGGAGTTATAAAGTAGAGACTACTTTTAAGAAGAATTTAAGAAAATTTGGTGGACCGTGCGTAGGTGTAATTTAGCCGGGGGGGGGGCCGCATCTCGTTTTTCCCTGACAGCGGGGCGTTGCTCCGCATTGTTGACGTTCGCGAAAAGGTTACACAGCCGTAGCTCGATCCAGCCAGGAGAGACCACAGCTTGTGGCCGAGATATTGTTTCTATACCCCTGAAAACCCTTTGTTTTTTCTCATCACAGAAATGGCGTCCTCGAAAGCCTTTCATGCGCACCAAAAAGCTGTGCAAGATCTTTTTGGCCCATCGCCTGAGCTGACTTTGCTGTGTGAAAATCCCGACTACCCCTTCGCTCACGAGGCTGGCGTGTTCATCGAGAAGGACAATACTCTCATTATCACAAGCAACCAATTTACCGATCCAAGCACTGGTGATCGAAAGATACAGATAACGAGAGTTCACCTGCCCCAAGATGGCGGCTCAGAAGCTCGGTGTGAGGAGATCAACCCAGCCGGGGTACCAATGGGAAACGGTGGTGTCAACTACCAAAATGGCACCCTGATCTGCGCACAAGGGACAAAGACCGAGTCTGGTGGAGTTGTATACATGGAATCCTCGCCGCCTTACAACACCCGCAGCGTAATAAGCTCTTATCACGGCCGGGAGTTCAACTCGGTCAACGACGTCGTCGTGCACTCGGACGGCTCGATCTGGTTCACGGATCCAATATACGGATATGAGCAGGGAATCCGCCGTGCTCCTCAGCTACCTAGCCAGGTGTACAGGTATCACCCTGATAGCGGATCCATAAGAGCCATGGCGGATGGATTTGGCCGGCCGAACGGCATCTGCTTCAGCCCCGACGAGAAGATTGTCTACATAACTGATACCGATTTCATTCACGGCGATGGGACAACGGACCTTTCAAGAGCTTCAACGATGTGAGAGCAGTAGTACATCCACTTGCAGAGGAAAACGCATGAACTGACAGAGACAATGATAGTTACGCCTTCGACATCGTGAAGTACTCCGATGAGCCGTTCCTCACGAACAGACGACTGTTCGCAATGGCTGACAACGGTATCCCGGATGGCATCAAGTGTGACGTTCATGGCAATGTGTACAGTGGTTGTGGAGACGGGGTCAATATCTGGTCGCCGGGCGGTGTATTACTCGGCAAGATACTTGTCGATGGTGGCGCTGCCAACTTCTGCTTTGGCAAGGAGGGCGAAATGTTTCTTCTGAATGAGCATAGACTTTGGAGGGCGAAGCTTGCCACCACAACAAAAGGGGCCTTGCTTCGGATATAGGCAAGCGGCACTTTGGGCCATGCATGCCCCCGGGTGAAGCTGTTGGGGCGACCTCGGGACGCTTGCCTGCTTTTAGTACACAAAGCGCCTGGCCAAAAGACCAGAATTTCGAATCTCTCATTGAAAGTCATACCAGGCTCACTGGGATCGGATGACTTCTCTCATGGTGATAATTGTTCTTGAGATAGAGCAGAAACAATGAAGTCAATAGATCCACAAGCACACAAAGCATCTCAAATCTTTTGTGTCGTCAAACAAGCACAAAATTTAAGTGGGCAAAATTTTGGTTAGAGAAAACAAGGTGATGGAAGGATTGCAGCAGAGGTCCTCGGCTTGACTGCTTGCGACGTCGCAGGCCTTCGGATATCAAATCGCGAGCCCGGACGGCCTGCTCATTGCCCACCATGTTGCAGCGATTCAGCAGGCAGCAAGTATGGTCAATCGAATTCGAGCAATATTTACGCCTAATTTCGATGAATTCAGCTGGATAGGGAAGCAATTTACAAGGAATCGGATTTGATCGCTGTGTCATTTGCACCAGCTGCCTGCTGACGCCAAGGGGCGGCCAGTATCAGGCCAACCTCCCCCAAGCTTTGCGGCACATACGTCGGGACCTGATACGTTGACCTCAGCAAAGGTTCGACATGCTTATTCCAGGTAGCCTCAAATGAGGCCCATTACAAAGAAGAGTCCAGACTCTCTGAGAATTAGCTGCAGGCCGTACTCCAGGCCGGCGGCTACTTCGGGTTCTGTCTCTGTCCCCTGCAAAACCCCGAGAAGTCGGCCAGTATTCACGCCCGTTTGATATTCCCTCTTCTGACGTCTTGCTGCGTCGCGCAAACCATGGCACTGCATCACTCTCATGACGTCTCTACTGAGGAGTGACTTTCCTCTACCACCTGAGGCATGGCAAATACTAACAAATTCGGGGGCCATTTTGTATATATAATTCCTGTGCTCTGTTGCACTTGTCCACTCACACTCTCTCATCATCATCCAACAACAACAGCTTCACCAAGAATAACCATCCAATCTATCATTCACTAGTGAGACCCGGAGTCCACACACCTATTACTTTATACTCTTAATTCATATTACATAACCACACCTTTTCAACCCACCTCACCAATCAAAATGGTCTCTTACCGCATCATCAGCATCCTCGCCCTGGCCGCCGCGGGAGTCATCGCCGCTCCCTGCGATGCTGGCAACGGGAATGGTAACGGAGCGGCCGCCACTGGACTAGCAAACGCCCAGGCCGCACAGGCAACAGGAGCCGCTGGCAACGCCCAGGGCGGAGCCATGGGAGGAGCTATGGGAGCTGGCAACGCTCAGGCGACAGGAGGTGCCGGTAACGCACAGGGTGCCGCCGGTGGAAACGCGCAGGGCGGCAACGCTGGTGGAGCTGGCGGCAACGCTGGAGGCGCTGCTGCTGGTGGCAACGACGCGGCCTGCAACCCTGCCAACGTCGCCGACGGCCAGGGACCTGACAATGTTGGCGTCGACGGCGCCCAGTTCGTCACGGGTATCTGCACCAGCGATGCCAACTGTGCCTCGGGCTGCTGTGTCCTTGGTGGTGGCAAGAACCCTGACGTCGCCGTCTGCCGTAACGAGCCTGCCCTTGAGGCTGACGAGAGCTGTGGCTTCAGCTGCGCCGCTTAAGTCCAGCCTTCTTGAGAACTATCATGATCTCATCTTCTGGCAGCAGGTCACATCCGAGAGAAACGTGCCTCATCCCAGCACGAGTCGTTCAGGAAATGACTTGGGCTTGGTAGTACGCGGATTCTGAGGGAATATGGGTGTTGGCTGGGCAAGTTGTTGCCAATCACGATCCTTACCATAAATGCATATACGGCAATCATATAGATCAGCCTATAGAGTTAATAACTAAACTTATTACGGCTTAGAATCGCTGGCAATGGCAATTGCTTTTCTCATGCAGCTCAAGTGCTTCCCTGGCGAAGTTGAAAATGTGCCCTATCTGCGTTGTACAACCATTCATCCATTCGTCTCCAAATGAACAACCGTGATTTGATCTCGTCGAGCATTCCGTGCTCGGTAGAGGAATCACTCCAATCCTTTGTCGTGAATTGGGCTACTTTGGACGATTCGTACGCCTTTGCGTGTTTCTAATGATTGAGGTAGAGGTACTGCCGAGGGGCAATGAACCGCAATATATGTCGTGGCTCTTCTGGGCAATATAATACTAAATTGCTGGATCGTTTGGTTCGTTGCAGTAAACTTCCGGGTGCTGATTTGTTGGGACAAGTTGGGCCTGCTCAAAGATCTCCATTTTGCCGGAGGGTGTCTTGCCTCACTGAGGCGATTCGGCACTTGTACTGCTAACCGAACCATGTGAAGAATGCACGATGATAAAAGAGTCTCTCGTCCCCACCAGAGGAATAGGAGTCACTTCAGAAATCCTCGTTAGAAATTGTCAGTTCAGTCAAAACTTCCATCAACAAGACACCATGGTTCGCCTTTCGGAATACGTGGTGGCTAGCAACCTTTTCTTGGCCGTGCTTGGTGCAGAATGTAACCAGACGCGGCT
Source organism: Diaporthe ampelina (assembly GCA_023522825.1). Classification (NCBI taxonomy): domain Eukaryota; kingdom Fungi; phylum Ascomycota; class Sordariomycetes; order Diaporthales; family Diaporthaceae; genus Diaporthe; species Diaporthe ampelina. The sequence goes on along the minus strand of JAMFTM010000102.1, from coordinate 225,931 downwards.
ACTACAGTTTGCCTATGGCCTAGTCGACGCGCAGAACGTTGGATCTCTCGGCAACTTGCAGGGCGCAAATCCTCACAACCTCACCTACATAGAGAACAACAAAACGATGGAGATGACGACCGGCGTTCTCAAGCACGCGATACACGTGGACCACAACCGTACCATCACGGACCTCAAAGATTGTGCATCGTACACCGAGATGATCATGACCGACCGTGCATCCCCACACGTCGTCGGAACACAGGTCCGCCACGACCCAGACAACGACATGCTCGTCTACCTGGTCGACTCTGTCGTCTCCACGACGGGGTCTTGGCTCTTCAACGCCAGCAAGACGCTCGAGTGGGTCCTGAAGGAGGACTGGAGCATCATACCGGCCGACCAGCGAGACACTCGTGAGGCTCTCAAGAATGCCGCGGACGCGTATCTGGACATGTGGAACAACAAGAGCGCGATCGATGCTGTTCCCTGGGGCACGCCCTGCGCCCGGCTCGAGGGCTCAGCGTACACCGGCAACGGATCTCCTACTGACAGCTGCAAGCCCGGCATACCGACCAACAACAACCAGGCACCAAATATCAACAGACGCTACGTTATCGACGAGTCGTATGGGTCGGTGGATGTTATCAACATCTTCCAGCACTTGAGTAACGCTCCGGATAGCCATGAATTTCGCATGGTCAAGGGGAAGCTTCGATATATTCATACTATGACCATAGCATCGAGCGGGAAAAGGTCTGTTGCGGTGTAATGTTGGGTGTCTAGAGCCGAAGTATTTGAAGTCTGCGGTCTACAGGTGGCCGGCAGATCATGAAGCATAATTGTGTCAGCACAGGTGTGAAATACCTACCCAGTGGCGGGCAACCTGTTCGGTGTTCGAGTTTCATTTGCTACATGGCGCCACTCATACGAGGCTACTCTACCGAAATTGATTTTCAGAGACCCACAGCGTTGCTAAGTTCTCTATGGTTGACTTGAAGTGTCTGCTTAGTTGCGTGAGAAGTAGAACCCTATCTGGGTACTCAATCGGCAAGGACACTTTAGGGAGTGCTATGACAAGAACGTTCCCTAATGGCAATGCGAATAGTCATACGTGCAATCATGTCAGCCAAAAGCAAAGCCATCGTCGATGCCAGAAGAATAACCTTGACAAGTGGGGCGGTTCCAAGGTTGCTTTGCCGGAATCGGCCCCGCACCTGGGCCTCGTCCTCCTAGTTTGAGGCTCGACCTTATATGTACAGTAACAACCATCATCGGCGACAACCATCACGTATCCGATCATCAATAGGTTGCGCAAGGTGCTCTCATCTCAACCGAGTCACAGCACTTCTATTCCACAATGCCGCAGAGGCGATCACGAGATGGGTGCTGGACGTGCAGGAAACGGTAAGTAGTCGAGCCTCAAACCAAGACACGTCACTGACACATGACAGCAAAAAGAAGTGTGATACCACAAAGACCCCATGCGCCACTTGTACTCGACTGAATCTTCAATGCGAAAACAAAATTACGCTAGTGCGGGAGGACGACACGCGCAGGGCAGGTATGAAACGACGAGGACCTCCAAAAGCCTTTGACAGAGCCGCAACGAGGACAACACCCGGAGTACTCAACAGTGAGGAGGCTCAGACGCTACGATCAGGTCACTCGCCTTCATTAGGTCAGCACTTGTCAAACTGGACTTTCGACCTTAGCGGAGATGACTCTTTTCTCCTTAATCGCTATATACAGCGCTTCTCCAGGACATACCCAGCGTTCTCGGGCCCAACGAACCCTTTTCTAAGCATTCTGCTCCCATTATCGACACAAAGTCGCGTTATCCTAGACTGTCTACTCGCCCTCAGCGCGGTGCAGAGTTGGGAAAACGAGAATTTTGCTATGAAAAGCGCCATGCTAAGACTGCGGGACAAGGCATTGAGAGGCTGTAGGAGTCTCTTGGCCCAAGAGAGCAAAAGCAACTGGGATACCATCTTCATGTTGGCGAGCTGCGTCCTTCTCTTGTTGTACGAGAAGCTCGCCGGTGAGGGGCAGCAGAATTGGACTCCGCATCTCCACTTCTTTGCACGGTCGTTGCGCCAACATCCCGACTTGAACGTGTGGCAAGAAGAACTTGGCACACATGGAAGCACTCCTGGGTCTGAAACTCTGAGATTCTTGACCGCACTTTTCTACTACAATGACCTGGTACATGCCACGTCGTTAGAGGCTGCTACACTATCAGACTTTTATCTTGCCGGCGACAATGCCTCTAAAATGGACTCGGATCAATCGACCCCGCTTGGCAGGTTCACCTTTCCACGCCTCATTACGCGGATTAGTGCCGGCGATCTGACCGTGACGGATGCCGAGATCGCTGCTTGGCATGGGAGACTGGATTGGATGCCGAGTCTTGCTTTAAGTTGCGCCGCCCGAGCAGGAAACGAGGACGGGCTTGAAAATTGCGAAGATGGACGTACGATATCTGAGCTCTACCGAATCGCTGCGATGGTGTATCGCCGACAAAGACTTCGCCAAGAACCCGAGGGAACTGCAGGCTTAGGCGGATTGGAATCTTTCGATATCACTTGTACCGGTTATCTGGCTTTACGCGCCACGGAACTCCTTCAACAGCTGCCAGAGGGCTCTGTGTACGAAACTTCCATACTTTGGCCGATTGGGATCATTGCAAAAGAACTGACTGACGAGAACATGATCTGTCGCGCTAATATCACATCGAAGCTCCGGTCCCTCGAGAAGCGATTCAATATGCGACACTTTGGTCTTGTCAGAAAGCACCTTCATGAATACTGGCAGGCCAAAGATCAGGGTCAACCACAAAGGAGCAATGCATGCATTCTATTTGGTTGATCGAGGCCATGTGTTAGGGAATAGGATCGACACCACTTTGTAATAGCGCACATCAAGCTCCAGTATCCATTTGAGTCATTGAAATAGAGTGTACTTGGAGGAGCTCCAGATCACCCTCCGTCACACCAGTTCCCTCTGTAACCCGAAAACCTATCGACCGTTCGCATCCAGTGGGCGCATTTCATACACAGTCTCCTGGATGAACTTGATCTGATCTGCTGCCCACTTCTCGACCTCCGCAACATTGACCGTCTCCACAAGACATTGTCCAGGCTTTCCCTCATCGTCGCTTTCCCGAACATTTTTCTCATACCGCTCTCTCAGCTCTGCAGCGGCACGTCTAGCACGCTCGGCCAAGTTGTCCAAGCGGTACGTGGTCCACTGATAGTATAGCTCGGTCAGGTGTGACTTATTACGGATGTTCGCGTGGGTCGTCTCGTCGAGTAGTGTCGGGTCTTTCGGTCGGAATGATGTCACAACAGTGACTCGCTCGGGCATGTTCGTGACAGGAGCTGCAGTATGACTGATATACCGGCCCTGCATGAGGACAGCGCAGCCCTGGAAAATTGTCAGCTGAGTCTTGCTATTGCGGAACGATATGAACGTACCATCTGTGGCGCTCGAACTTTGAGAGTGGAGCCATCGCCTTTCATGAGCTCTGTCTCTCCACCTGACATGTGCCTCGCGTCCGAGAGCATCACGACGCAGACCCATGGGTGCGAGTCTTTGTGCCATTCGATGATAGGTTTGGACTGGTCTGTCACAGCCTGTTTCTTCTTTTTGTCCTCTTCGGACTTCCTAATAGCCTCTTCTGTTGCCACTGGAGGTTCCACCGGCGTGCGCCTTACTTCATCAATGCCCCCAGGACCCAGCTGAACATTGGTGTGACTGATCTCATAGTCGAGGGCGGGTACCAACTCGACTCCAGCCAAATCACTGACGATCTTCAAAACCTCTGGGGAGTGCCAGAATTGATGAATGAACGGTGCAAAGCGTGGCGCCATACCTCGAAGCTGCACCGAGCCAGGTCGAGTGTGAAAGAGGCAGTGGTCAAGCACGTCCCTGCTGAACAGCTCCCGGCGCATCTCCAGGACAGCCTCGTGGGAGAGGAAGGGAAATGGCTCGGTGGTGGCCACTCCTGACAACGCGGTCGGCTCAAGAGCCAGATCCTCCATCGTGAGGATGGAGGACGGCGGCGAGAAGGAAAGGTGTTTAGCAGGATCAAATGTGAGCGAGCCGATCCGTTCGGCATCTACTTGTGCGCCAGATCCATGAGAAAGCTGATGCTGGAGAGGTACATCGACAGCAGCGGTGGGAGACATGATGAGCAATTGACTGAACGGGTTGAGGAAATGTCAAGGTGATTGGAATCGTGAGGATGGCTGGTCATAGCCTTGCGCGGATGGCTGAGAACTTCGACAGGGAGACACCAGAGCGTTCTTTATAACAAATTGTCACAACGCAGCTCTTCTCTTGTCGCCTTTCTTCAGAAAAGGGTAATTCGAGCCGCCAGACTGGTAATCATTACGCAACTGTCAAGATCCAACACGCAACCACCAATTACTCGGAACTTGATGCAAGACCACTTATTGGTCAAACGCACTGGCATTTCCCAAAGGAAGTAGAGCAATGAGCCCTCGAACCTCCAAGATACCCATTATATAGCGCTTTTCCTGATTTGGGGTATACGAACCGCGACACGATTCAACAAAAGAAGCCACACGCAGACATTTGACGCTAAACCGTGAAGGGGGTATTCGAAGCGCTCACATCCCACCCAGCATCTGCACCCCAGATCTTGGCTTTTGGAGGGAAGGATGTTTGGAGGGCGGTACCCCACAATTTGATAGCGATCTCATGCATCTGCTCTAAGCCTATCAGCTTCACAACAATAAGCTACACCAATGAATCCGGGGTTAGGTTACCACCACAGCGGTATCATGCGCCAGCACCGGTGTGCCGGAACCAGAGATAAAAGAGCCCGTTAAGCCCTCGTTGAACCAGCAGCTATCTACTCTCCATCCTACGCCCGCACTCAATACACAAACATGGCCGAAATCAAGAACTTACCGGATGTTGAGCACCGAGAGAATATCTCCCAGCCTCTTGGCGACGATCTTGAAAAGGCGCAGGGCAAGGCGGGACTTTCCAATAACCATGGAATTGACACTGAGGCTCTGCACCTTGGCGCGGATGAAGTTTATGAGAAAAAGATTGCTATCATGAACGAGGCATTGATTGATCTCGGCATGGGATCTTTCCAATGGAAGGTCTATGCCGTGACGGGATTCGGTTGGTTCGTTGACAATGTACGACCATATATTAATATGTCCCTCCCGATATCTGAGAGCCTGATCTAATTCCGCTAATTTACCCCCGAAGTTCTGGATGCAAGCAATCACCATCATTACTCCTCCCGTCAGAAACGAGTTCAAAGTCAAGCGTATCGCCATGCTTTCGGTCGCCAAGTATGCTGGGCTGGTGGTTGGATCGAGCGTCTGGCCTATGTCTGCCGACTTCATCGGACGAAAATTGGCGTTCAACATTACCTTGCTAATATCCTCCATGGCGGGCCTGATAGGAGCAGGCGCTCCCAACTTTGTGGCCATCGCTACATTTTGCGCCTTTATTGGGTTGGGAACTGGAGGGAACCAGCCTGTGGATAGCGCAATCTTTTTGGAGTTCATCCCAGCTACACATCAGTATCTTCTCACCATGCAGAGTGGCTTCTGGTCTCTAGGACAGGCTACGGCCGCGCTCATTGGCTGGTAAGTGGATCATCGCATGCAAAGAAGCCACAGCTAATACCCTGCTGCAGGCCTCTAATCGCCAACTTCTCATGCCCTTCCGCCCCAGGCGCTACCACGTGCACGTTCGAGAACAACCTCGGTTGGCGTTATACATACTGGACCTTCGGTGGTCTAACACTCGTGCTGTTCCTCTTGAGATTTTGCTTCAGAATTTACGAAACACCCAAGTATCTACTTGGGCGAGGACGGGATGCCGCGGCCGTAGCTGTGGTCCAGAAGATCGCGGCTCGTAACAAGGCCACGACCTGGCTTACAGTTTCACATTTGGAGGCCGTGAATCCCCGCTCTAGAGACGAAAAGGTTGATAACACAAAAACTGCCGAGCCAAAGAGTGCCATGCAAGTCGTCAAATCGAATCTGCGAAACTTCAGCAAGGACAAAGTTGGCGCTCTGTTCTCCACACCGCGGCTCGCACTTTCAACATCTCTGCTCATCTTGCTCTGGTGCACGATCGGCATGGCCTTCCCATTATACAACTCCTTCATACCTATCTATCTCCAGAACAAGGGGGTCGAATACGGTGCCTCCTCTATCAACAACACTTACCGCAACTATGCCATCCAGGCTGTTTGCGGTATCCCTGCATCTATCCTTGGTGGCTTTACTGTGGAGTTGAAACGCATTGGCCGCAAAGGAACCGGCTCATTGGCTTGCATTCTGACCGGCGTCTTTCTCTTCCTCTTCACTCGTGCGACATCGAACGCCGGTGTGCTAGGATTCAGTTGTGCCGTCGCATTCTTCCAGAACCTTGTATATGGGCTGTTGTATTCTTACACACCCGAATTGTTCCCAGCGCCCATTCGAGGCACGGCCAATGGCCTGGTTGCAGTCTTCAATCGTATGAGTGGTTTAATGGCGCCGATTATTGCCGCATATATCGGCGTTGACTCTGATTTGCCCATCTGGATCTCGGCAGCATTGTTTATGGTCGCTGGGCTAGTGTTCCTCGTTCTTCCTTATGAGACCCGGGGTCGGGCAGCTTCTTAATGGATGGGATTATTGAGTCAAATGTCATTTTCTTTTTGGCTCTGGTGGAGAGCCTTCTGTCCTTCACCGGATGGCTGATTCCTTATATAAATGATATAATCACACAGGCCACGAGTCTATCATGTTTGTCTTCCAATGTGACCAAAATGCCTGCGGCTCCGAGCCTCAAACCGTCTAATGGATGTCAGCTACCACCTTAATAGCATCAATATCCCCAGATTCCTCACATAACTGCCGAAAAATGCCCCCAGCGCTTTCTAATTCCAGTAGCTGTCGCGCGCTGCCCTGCTCCACAATGCGACCACCATCCAAGACCAAAACACGATCGTAGTCAGCTATGGTCAGAAGCCGGTGTGCGATCGTAATCACGGTCGTGTTACCTTCTGCCACACACGACTTCAATCCAGCTTGAATAGCCTTATCAGCCACATGATCAACGCCTGCGGTCGCTTCGTCGAGCACTAATACACGAGTGTTCCGCAGCAGACCGCGTGCGACGCACAGCACCTGAGATTGCCCTCGGGAGAGCCCGCTGGCTGGAGCATCCAATTCCATGCTCTCAATCTGTCCCTCGTTCTGCATGGATCTCAGAACGTTGAGTATTTCATCGTCCGTGTGCTGCCCGAGAGGGTCGATGTTATCGCGCACGGAGCCGGAGAAGAGCTGCGGGTCTTGCGGGATGATGGAGACGGCGTTACCTCTCAGAGTAGACAATTTGACGTCCGAGATGTTGACGCCGTCAATCTCTATACGACCACCTTCTGGGCCCGGATCTGCTTCCAGAACTCGCAAGAGCGCGAGCGCGATAGAACTCTTGCCTGCCCCTGTACGGCCCACGATTGCGACTCGCTCGCCTGGCTTCGCCTCAAAGTTGACGGAACTGAGGACTGGGTCCAGTCCGGGAGCGTATCTGGCCGTGAAACTGTCAAACCTGACGTGTCCCTGCGTGGGCCAGCTTTCCGGCCGGTCCTGGTAATACGACGACGTCGTCGTCGAATTGACCTTTGGATCCTCAGTTTCTTGCTGGATGGTAGTATACTCCACGATGCGCTCAACAGAAGTAAGGCTGCGCTGAATTATGGCGTAAATTTGGATAAACCAAAGCATGTTCTCGGTGAATGTGGTCGCGTATGTGAGCACGAGTCCTGCAATTCCTGCGTCGATTGATGTAACATTCAGGATGACAAATGCGCTTGTGACGAGTGTAATGACACTGCTCAGAATACCCACCCGCATGGTGAGCCATTGCTCGGTTCCTGCAAGTAGCAGGTGACGCTGACTGAGAGCATCAATCATCTTGCGGTGTTTAGCCGAGAATAAAGCTTCTCGGCCGTATGCTCGAAGGCTCACGTAGCCCGAGATCGTCTCGCCAACTTGTTGGTACAGCGGAGAGCTAAATCAATAGTGAGAGGATATCGTGCCAAGATACGAGAGATTGAACATATGCTTACCGAGAAATCGCTTCCATGCGCTTGAGATCCTGGGCACCTTCAAGATAAAGGGTTGTAACATAGTAGTACGCGAGGCAAATGACCCCTAGGGCCAAGACAAGCAGGATGTTAGGAATGGCCCAAATTAAGAGAATGACGACCATGGCCACAGTGGCAGCGATTTGGAGGGCGCTGACGGAGAATGATGCGAGGGACTGATCGACAACGGTGATGTCTCTGGAGAATCGATTCGTGATTTGTCCCAGCGGGCGTTCAAAAAACTGCAACTTGTTAAACCTCTGGACTTGAGTTTCCAGGTAGAAATGTCTGATAGCCTTACTGAAAGTTTGGCAGAAGTCACGCGGTTCAGCAATCGCTCATATATCGCCGCGGATGCTTTGAGTGAGCCTGAAAAGGTTACGAGGTCGCGTAGTAATGTTACGAGTGCATAGGCCCCACAAATCGAGGCGTATACCAGCAGATAGTAAGATGCCGAGACATGTGGTGAACTCAAGACTGTAGAGTCCTGACCCAAGTCCTCTGTTTCGAGCAGCGCATCGTATTGGTCTGCCCACACCTTCATCCACAGGTTGGTCCCCACTGATACAAGTTGCTGAGCAGCAAAGCCAACAAGAACAATGACCCAGAACCAGCCGGGGCCCACGTCGGCGAGATAGCTCTTTACAATTGACCAGGCGACGGAACCCTTACCCGATTGCGCTTCCTTGTTGTCGCCTTCCCCAATTGGTGCAATAGGCTGTTTTGGCGGCGTGTCAGGTTCCTCGCCAAAATCTTCATCGCGTTCCGAATTTGTGTGGGCTCCGTTGAAATTTGTTTCGTTTTTGTCGATGGAAAGAGCACCCTTCATCAACGTATCAGTTGGAGGTCCCTGGTCCTTCACTTTTCCGGCATCTAAAATCACCACGTGGTCACTTTGAGGGACGACGAGCTGGATGTTGTGGGTGGTCATGATACAAGTTCGACCTTTCATAAGGGATCCTTTGATGCCGTTGAAAAAGATATGCTTAGCAGTGCGAGAGTCCAAAGCACTGAGACAGTCGTCGAGGAGGAGGTACTTGGCATTGCTGTAAAGAGCCCTGGCCAGCGAGATGCGCTGTTTCTGCCCGCCGGAAAGACGGCTGCCATTCTCCCCGGCCAGAGTCATATCTCCGTCGCTGAACGCAGCCAGGTCTTGAGCCAGAGCAACTGCTTGGATGACTTCTTCATATCGAGAGGGGTGAAATGGTGTCTCGAGCAAAATGTTGGACCGCACACTTTGGTTCATGATCCAAGGCTCGTGGGGACAATACGCTGCTGATACTTGTAGGCCGTAATTGCTCTCCGAAGGGCGGCCATCGGTGCCTTGCGGGAGACTAATTTGCCCTTTTTCTAGATGAAGCTCACCTAAGAGGGCCAACAAAGTGGCCGTCTTTCCAGAACCATTTGGTCCACAAATGACGTTGAGTCCATCTTTTTGGAACGCAATATTCAGGTTTTCCAGACGAAATTGTGTTGCCGGTGACACGTCACCTAAAGAGGTGCTCGCATCCTCAGGAGAAGCAACCCGCATGCTACCAACAGGCCAGGTTAGGGTGGCGTGCCTGAAACCAATGAAGGACTGGTTTTTGTTGGACCACATCAAGGATTGCTTTTCTGTTGCCGGCTCCTCCAGAAATTTGGTGACTCGCATGAGCGAGACGTGCGCTTGAATGAGAAAGGTGATTGAGTCCGCTAGTCGGTCGAGTGGAATGCGTAGCACCGCGAAAGTCGCCAGCGCCGGAAAGATGACCGAGGTTCCAAGAGCCTCGTTCCACACAATGGTGTAGAAGAAGCAGGTGAGGATTGTGACGATGAAAGGAAGCGAATAAAAGACGGTCATAGATATAGACCACCATATGAATCGGTTCCGCATAATCTTGAGCTCCGATCGCCGCTTTTCCATAACACGCTCTCGAAAGTGTCCTTCCCAGGAGTAGAGCTTGATTGTTTGAATTGCTCCAAAGAGGTCATTGCTCGCCTGAATGCGGGCATCGCTTGCCCCTAGCAGCTGGCCTTGCACCGCAGCCAAGCGTTTGGATAGCATCACGTTCAGCGGCAATAATGCTATCATCAGCACAACGCCCAGAAAGCCACTGATACCCATGATCTGATACAAGAGGAAAGTACCGATGGCTATTTGCACGGGAAAAGTTACCCAAACCAGGTAGATACTCCCACTCATCGTGCAGATGAAATCAATGTCCTAAGTCCCTATCAGCTGCACGATACGCACGCGGGGATAAAATGAGAAGTATTTGGACTCACCCCGGATATAAAGTTGAATATGGAGCCGTCGGATGTGAAGTTGGTACCTGCAGCCGCGTTTGCGTCGCCTGAAGGTGAAGAAGACCCCACCATGCGACGCAGCATAATTTTGGTGTAGACCTGGTCAAACAGCACCGTCCGGAGCTTGGCACCGAGCTTGTAACCCGCCCAGCCACACTGGCAATCGGACATGCTGGCCGTGATTGAGGCAGCGAACAGCCCTAGGACGTACAGCCAGCCCGTAGAGGGAGTAGAGCTACCATCCGCAAGGTATTCAAGTATCAACTTAATGAGCACCGGGGGCACAAACACCAGTACACTGGTCAAGGCTGCCCACGCTCCCTGCTGAAGCAAATCCCACTTGAGAAAATGATAGATCTTCTTCAAAACGCTGCTCGCGGCAGCTGCCCTGATGCGGAACTGGGGGATGACGGTGGCTGCATTACTGTTGCTGTTGAGGGGGTAGAGGTCCACGGCGGGATCAAGCGGACCTGCTCTGAAGGCCTTCCACAGCAATGGGTCCAACCACGTGAAGGAAAGACGAGCAAGGAAGCTGGCCTTCTCGTCTGCTCCAAGGTCTTCGCCATCAACACCTACGTTCCAAGTGCCGCAGTGATGGATGTCAGGAACACGTGACGCCGTCCAGTGAAATAACACCAGTGTTGTGAAAAGGCCAAGTTGCATCAAGTCGATCCAAAACGCGAAGCTTCCGGGCTCTGTTATCAGTCTCTTGTGGGTTATGAATAGCAGGCAAATCCATTGCACGCCATACAGGGCTTCCGAATGCGACCTCAAGGACCGAGTCAGGTGGGAAGCACTCAATAGTCTCAAGCTCGCCAAGGTAAAAAGGAAGATCGACAACAATAATGTACCGCCGTGACCACGATCACCTTCGTAGGTGATCAATACTACACCGCCAGCAATGTCAAGGGTCAAAGCACTAGCCTCCATCCATTGAACGTGACGCGTGAGACTGACTTGAGTTGTGATGGGCAGAAAGTTGCCTGCGTCTTCGTCGCCATTACCATGGCCCTCATCGTCAGCTGCCACAGGCTGGTATCCGAGCGTTGTACCAGTAGTCGTTGGAAATTTAGTCCGCAAGCAGCGAAACAAGAAGACCAAAATCGATGCCAGAATTGCTCCCACTGGCACAACAAGGCCGAGATAGCGCCTTTCAACGCAATTTGAGACGCATCTTTCCGTCCACCACGGGGGCGTACAGAGCAACACAGACATCGCTGAGGTATAGGAAGCGACTAATGGTGTAAAGTTGCCAGAAGGAAAGACGAATTCTCTGTGATATGGTCAAAGGACGGCCGAGCATTGGGATTCGGAAGGAGTCGAGCAATTCGACCAATGGTATGATCAGGTGTTTGAACTGTTTAAGAGGAAGTTTGATGTTGGAACGGCCAGCGAATACATTCCTGGGGTTACTAGCAGTTTTGTCGCAAGGCCGGAGATTTGCATCCTCGGAGATGGAGGTACGTACCTGCGTACTCCTCACGGACTAATCACGGTGATTGTAGGCAGCACTATTTGCTCAGAAAGTCTACGCACCCGAGACTTTCAGGCACCAATATCCGATCTTTTCATCATGCTCAAGACTCGAGTCGTCACTTGCAGGATAATTCAAATCTAGGATCTCCTTGGAAGCTCACTTAGGCAGATACATTTGTTGCCTTCATCTAAGAGACGATCTTTAACATCACGAAGCGCCGTATTTCCGTGACCGACCGGATACGAAGAGCAGGTATCAGGCCGCGGACGCCCATACCTATCTACCTACCTATTCGGTCATCGCGAGATCCACCGTTGAGTGCCCGTTGCAGTGGTGCGTCGCCACAAGGATCTCGCCTAGGACCAACATGCATATAGTTCGGACCAACTGTCTAGATACGCAATCGCTTGCGAGAAACAATTTTCTATACCTCTGCGATCATTCTGATTTAGTTTAGTTCGTCTGGTCTCACCAACAATCAGTCACAGTAAATTTGATTGCAGCACATCTAAGATCCACATGTGACAAATGATGACTCATGATAACACCTAATTGGTCCTCTTCGTGCAGAATTCTGTTACCGTCTAAAATACACCAATAATGCGATACCGGGCGTGTTCTAATAGTATATAGCAGCTGAGACGATTTCGCAGTGATTACAAGAGGGGAGGACATGTCAATAACGATGGAGCAAAACACTTCGATAGATTTTCCTTCGTGAGAGGGTCATTCATTCTGGGATTCAGAGGCTGGATTTCTTCACTGGAGCACTTCCTTATCCGAATCTCTTCGAAAATGCTCAGAGAGCAGGCATTGTATACGAAATGTGATCACCTGCATTCGCCCAAGAAATGGTGGCCATTGGCGGCCATAGCGACTGGGAATCCTCGTAGCAGCGCGTCACGGCCTTTCTGAGAAGGGGGGGGGGCTTCGGGTCTACTCCCGGGGTTACTTCTGCGAGACAGTTCTCAGCTTTCCTTCTCGCAGCAACCAGCCTACAGCCACAGCAGCACCAGGCCCAGCCAGAAGAGCCACCACAGGAAGCAGAGCGGCCCGTGTGATGACCCAGGTGATGTCCGCTAGGCCCGCGGAGCTGAGGTCGCAGAACAAATACACCAGCCACAGATAGGCGGCTCCGACACTGGCCAACTCGTCAATCTGCAGAGCCCTGCGAGAGTGTTCGACAAAGCCCACCTGAGCTCCAGCCTCCGGGATGAACAACGTAGACAGGGAGTACGGGCTAGAAACGAGGAGAGTGATCCAGACCGCGGCAGAGATGAGGCTGAGTACCAGGAGTACGAACGTCGAGGACGACAGATAGCTGTTCCTCTTGGAGGGCGAGTTGAGGTTAAAAATCCGCGGGGCCGCGAAGAAGCCAATTCCGATCCAGGCTGGGGAGAACTGCCATAGCCAAGTCCAAAGCTGACGCGTCGAAAGGTCTGAGGCCAGATACATGCCAAACACATGACTGTTGTGGAAAACTAGCAGGAGTGGCAGCAACGGCCAGATGGCCCCCTTGGGTAGGGCACTGCTGGGCTGGGCCTTCGCGCTCGAACGCCGCTTTCGCCTGAGCTCTGTCGCTGAGGGGCAGAAAATATAGCACAGCCCGTAGAAGACCGGGCCAACGTTGCCAATTCCGAAGAGCTGGGCGATGAATATCAATAGTCCACTCCTGCAGTCTGTTGTCAGTCCATACATTCCGAAAACCAGCACTAGTCGAAGATCAGGGGCTGAACTTACAGAGCAGCAGGCGTCCACCCGTTTCCCGGGCGACAAGACTCCAACATCCATACGGCGTACACAGGCCCCAGGTCCATCAGGAAGGAGAACATCTGCCACCACGCGAAGGGGTCGTATCCGAAGGTAGATGGTGCGAATGTTGGCGTGATACCTCGACATATCTCATCCATGAAATCGATGTGGAAAACGTCCCAGAGCATGGAGACTGAGCCTCCGGGCCATGTGAGCTGGCGTGTGTTGACGAAGGGCTGGTTGTTTGCGGCAAGCAGATCGACGTTCATCTCGCGGAAGCAAATTGTTGCCAGAACAAAAAACGGTAGCGCCAGGGCGCCCCGCCTGAGAATGCTGGCTGCCGTGGGCATTGCTGTTGTCGAGACCTAGTATTACTTTGGAGTTCTGACGTGAGAGGTCATGGGCGATGAGGATATAAAAAATATACGAAAGAAAAACAATCAAATTGTCAAAATAAATTTCAAGCACTAAAAGGAGCTGAAATGGACAGACCAGCGGTAGCCTCTCCAAGTTTTCTCATCCGCCAATCAAATGCAGGCTCACGGGTTGTTGGTTGGCTGTGCACGCAGCCAGCTGTATATTTAGGATCCTAGCGCCAACTGCAATTCTATCGGTAGTGGAGTTACAAAGGGTGGGTATCCTGTCTATCAGCCCCGTCTAGCAGCTGTCTGGCTGTCTGTTATGTACATCGACCCACTGTGTGGTGGGTCCTGGCTATCGAGAACCTCCTATAAGCCGACCTGGGAAGAAACATCTAGCTATGGAAGTTCACTTACCTCGATCACAATGAAGTAGTAAGTATATAGGGGAAGATGTAAACTTTCTATAACTATACTAAATTAACATAAGACTTAAGGTAAAATAGTACTAAATAACTAAAAAAGGTTTTAGCTATTAATAATAGTTTACTAGTAAAAATTCTTAATATTTAGAAATTTATATTTATACCCTTAAGAGACTAAAAGAATTAATCGGACATGGATCATTATTGACCAAAGTTAAGCTAGGGTTGCGGTGCTTTCCTACGAATAGCGAGCGCGGATTTTTCTTAGTACATTCATCCGTAGCCCCATGCGTCGGTTAATAAAAGCACCGATTAAGCCGATATTCGGTTCCTTGCTTGTTCGCGACGCGACAGCGCGACAAATAATCTTCATCCGAACATGACCTAAGCCAGCATGCGGAATCATGTTGACAGGGTACGCGGACCGCTTCTCAATCGTCACATCCTCCTGTGTTTTTCGCAGAGCCCGGAATTGTCGGACCTTCCGAGGATTCGAGGCAATGGCGTTTTGCTGACCATTTCAAAACGGCTAATTCCCCCTACCGATAGTTCCGGGTTGCTCACCTGAAAGCCCTTCTGATAACCAGCAGGACGTATACAACGAGAAGCATCGCACACAAATAGCAACAACCCCCGAATTATACCAGCTAAACCACAAGATGGAGCCAACTGCCCAAGAAATAATCCTCAACCTCCCAGGGGGTCCCATCAGAGCTTTGTCCGATGGTACCCTGATCAGAGCTAGGGGCATTCGCTATGCCACTGCGGCTCGATTCCACGAATCCCGGCCATTGATCTCTTGGGACGAATCTCAAGATTGTACCAAGCCAGCTCCCATCTGCCCACAAAACCAATCACGTCTTTCAGCCGTGAATGGGGATCTCGAAAAGGGAAGAGAACACTCAGAGGACTGCCTGCGCGTGACTGTTGTCGCCCCCGAGGGAGCCGAGAATGCTCCCGTCATGGTCTTCATTCACGGCGGTGCTTGGGTCTCGGGCGGTGGAGACCTCGACGCCTACAGCCCTCACAAGCTGGTCAAGAAGGGCGGCGTTGTGGCCGTCAATATCACTTACCGACTCGGAATCTTTGGCTACCTGCCCATCCCTGGCATCGCCCCGGCTAACCTGGGCCTAATGGACCAGATCGAGGCTTTGAGATGGGTTCAGCGAAATATCAGCTCTTTCGGGGGGACCCAAACAACGTCACTGTCTACGGCCAATCTGCCGGGGCCGATTCCGTGCAGCTTCTGTACATGGCCGCCGGAACTGAAAAACTCTTCCACCGTGGCATCGCGCAGAGCCCACCGACAGGGCTAAGGGAGGACAAGTGGCTCGAGCCTACATGGAAAGCAATGTCTGCGCATGCGGCAACCATTATTACCCCCGAGAACGCCGCCAGTCTACCAACATCAGAGCTTGTTGGCCTCACGGCACAGCTTCTTGGCGTGGCGAGACAGGTGGCACCCGGCATCTTGGGATACTCGCCTCTCCTCGGCCACCATCCCCTGCCAGCAGCGGATAACGCACTTGAAGGGATTATTGCCACAGCACGGGAGAAACAGTTGGTCTGCGGTTACGCAGTCAACGAAGACACTGCATTCCTACGGATGGACACACGGCCAGAGGCCAGCGGCCTCATTCTCGATATGTTCCAGCGTGCGACTGAGGACATGGTCCAGGCCATCACCAAAGGAGGTGGTAAGAAACCCGCCGTGTATGTGGTGGACTGGTACCCTAAGACGAGCGAAGTCTTCAAAGCAACACATTGCATCGACCTGCCTCTCATCTTGGGTGATTGGGAGTCATGGAAGACTGCGCCCATGCTGCAGGGTCCTATAGTCCAGCAGGAAGTTGAAATTATCGGCGATTCAGTGAAGGACCTGTGGATCTCAATTGCACGCGGTGCGGATGTTAGCGGTCAACGATTCGTCATCGACAAGGGTTTCCGTTATACACATAAGTGAGGCATGCTTGTTGTTGTCTGTCTCTTTGGTGCACTGATCGGTCTCGCTGTAGCAGCCACAGTGTTCATCTCGGTGTTCCAACGTAATATCTTGCTATTGGGGGACTTGTCAGAAAGTGCGAGAGTTTGAATGATGCAAGTCAGGCAATCAGCTTCATTCCTGTATTGAGGACACTTCGTGATGAAATGTCTCAGGATACTTGTGGAGCGCCTTGTTGAAATGTACCGCAAGTCATTTGGAGCCATTTGGATTTTCATGACCTGCTGTTCAGTATTGGGTTGGCGACGTCGTTGGCGATAAAAGAGCTTAGTCTGGAGAGCGAGGAGATGGGTGACCAGGGATTCGAGCGGCCTTCAGCTCATGCCCCTGGGGAAGCTCGCCTATAATAGAGTGAAGGGCATCTATAACAGGGATGGCTTTCCCTTTTTTTTGTAATTCATATTGTGAAGGGGAATTCAGAGTTGGAGTAATAGTAATTATGTGTGAGAAACAAGTGGCTGCTCTTTCATTCACAATTCGCTGCGTTGCCTCAGTCTTCGCTATCAATCGTGTTGAGACTTGTTTCCAGGCGCATTGGAGGAGGTTTTGGCAAAATCGATTGTGTCAAAAAAAAAGGAAAATTTCGGCCAGCAGTTGAGTCAAACATACAGTTTCAAATTATTTCACACCACAGCTGTTCACGATGTCTTTTGACACTGCGGATATCTAAAGGGCTTTGGAGAGGCTAGCTAGCTACATGAGATGTATCTCAGGTACCAGATTATGTATTAAAATTGAGATATCTCAGAGGAATAAATGGAAACCTCGATGTTCAAAACGAAGCGTTCTCCCATTCAAAAGTGCTCAGTGAGTGGCAAGAGTGAAAATCACACAAGACGCAAATACTTCCGAGGCTGGCGTGAGTCAAACGAGGACCTCAAAAGATCGCTTGGAAACGCCCCTGTGGGTCATATCGCTTTCGAAGCTCTTTGAGGGTGTCGTAGTTTTCGCCGTAGACCTATGTGCAAGTTTAAAATTGTTAGTATATCATTTTTAGCCATTCGAATTAGTGTGGACTGCCAGCTCACCTTTCTGGCATCGTGGTACGGCTCAAGGCCTGCGGGATTGATTGCAGCTTCTCCTACTCCATCCAGGAGAATCTCGGAAGGAGCTCTTGCCACTATTTCGTTTAAAAGTTGTTCCTGAGTTTCCGTTCCATCCTTAGGACAACTGGCAATGAGTAACAGGAGATGCCTGAATTTCTCCGTTCTGGGCCAAGCCAACTGAGCGGGACCTCCTTTCGGCGGACACTTTGAATAGAGAGGAGAAATCAGTATCATGACTCTGTTGCTCTATCAGACGACGTTCAGTACTCACCGCTACAAGAAACTCGAACACAAACGTCGAACTCTCTTGTATGGATACGTCGATGGACCCTAAGCTCTCATACCACTGGACGGCTCGGGTCATGATATCTTCTCCGACCACCGGCAAGCCCATGGGCGCGTATGTAGTTTTCATCTTCCCCCGAAAAAGATCGGCGTTTCCTTGTCACAGACTTGGTTAGCAGTGAACTTTTTTCAGACCTGATTAAACACGAAACCTACTTTGCATCTTCGTGATACCTGCCATATTCGTAACCCTAGTTCGGTCGATAGTGTCTGGCTTGTTCAGGGCCCAGGCAAAAGTACGTCGGCCGTGTTCCTCGCCAAGCGCATCGTAAACATGGAGGATCACCGAGTCCCCAGCATCAGGTTCTTCTTCCTCAAGAATGCTGGGAAGTAGCCTTTTTGGGCATAGATACATGAAGTACGTCACCTTAGGATCCTGTTCAGCGCGGTTGAACTCGGCCATTTCCTTAATTAATTCCGGCAGCCACTTGCGTGGAATCAGAACGATTCCAGACCAAATGTTCTCCGGATAAGGGTGGGCCCGCAAGATAAGTTTGGTCACGACTGTAGAAATGCAACATCAGCTGAGTTCTCTGAGGCTGGAGCGATCAAGGACGAGACCTACCTCCCAAGCCTCCACCACCACCTCGGAGAGCCCATAGAAGGTCGGGCTCTTTCGATGCCATTACAACAGTGCCGTCATACTTCACAACCTCTGCGTCCAAAAAGTTCTCAGGGTCACAGACGCAACCATACTCGGTAGACATCCACGAGAGCCCGCCAGTCAGGATTGTGCCAACAATACCGATAGAGGGAGTACGAGCAGCAACGACTTTAGCTTGTCAGTGTCATGAATCGGTATCGTAATCCTTTGTATGCTTACCAGAATATCCGGGATCAACCCTCTCCATGTTCTCGACCACTTCAGACCAAATTGCACCAGCACCAACTGTTGCGATCTTCTTCGTTGAGTCATAAGCAAACTCCTTGAAGTCGCGCATGCTGATGATGACGTGTTTGGCTGACGCGGACTTGAAACCGTGTCCTCTGACAGCGAATTCTAGGTCTGCGTGGTATAGAACACGCATGATTCTGGCTAGTTCCTCGACGGAGTTTGGGACCAGAACGACATGAGGGTTGCGCTGCTTTTGGATTGCGTATGGCTCAGAGTGAAGACGATAGGAGGGATCGTCACTGGTTAGCACGCGATTCGGACCCAGATCTTGTGCCAGGGAGCCCAAGAAATCCAGGGTATCGTGGACAGATTGAGGAGCCATCTTAAACTTAGTAAAAGCGCAGAGAATAGAGTGTCAGCGCTGAGTAGTCCAGTAATATAGCAGCTTGTGTTTCGTCAAGCAGTGATTTTGGAGCGACGGTTTGTGTGATCGTGTCTTTGAACTATTCTGAACTCTAATAGAGGGAGATGGTTTTTATATAGCCCATGACAGGATATTGTCACGACATCCTGACGCATTGTATGTGGACCCCTTGGCATATCAAAGACTTTTAAATGTGGCCTCTCCATCAAAAGTCACTTTCAATAGCGGACTAGGTAGAGAGCTACCAGATGTCTCCGAAATTGGCGATGGAAGCTGCAAAACAAAAATTGGAGGTTGCTTACCCGGCGAAGGTAGCATTCCTCTCTTGATCTCCACTTTCTCTCGCGTCTCCGACTGTCCGTCCGTATGGGCGAGCGCCAAGCCGCCCTCTCAAGTGCAGAATGTAAATCAGATGCCACTTCCAAGCCCCAGGTATTTGTAAGCGTCGGAAGACCGAGACTCTGTACTTGTGAATTGATTCGGATTTTACACGCGTTTAACATAAATCATGTTCCATAGTCAGATTCATTCTTTCACAGCTTCAGTCTATCCACCAACAACTGCAAGTGGAATCGAACTCAGAACCCGATGTGCTTCCTCATTGTGAGAGTTTTGATGGTTGGAATACCAATTCAAATTAAGTTCATATGAAAGTATATAGCCATACTTATCTCAGCTATCAAGCAAGCTATTGTAAAGGTTTCTTCGGTGCTTTTCATTGAGATAATCCCCCACATTTCTTCCTGTGTGGGGCTGTTCGTACATGACTCTATACGCGTATGACTCTAGGCGGATGGATACGTAGCTGTTGGTTTGGTTTACGGGTGTCGGCCTTTCGCACCGGATTTAGGCTTTAGGATGAACCGATCGGCAACTTGTCTCGGCCGAGCCCACTTACCATATTAACAAGGCTCAGAGAGTATCCGAGGGACCTCACCTAGGGCTTAGAGCATCAAACCTTGATGCGACCCCTCATCGTGGCCTCAAAACATGACCAAAGTCATATTGTCACTGGTTTCGTTTCTATTCCGTATACGGCCGTAGCCATACACAGCGCCTTCATACAGTGGTAAACGATCAAGACCCGAGCATGCCGATGACTTGCGTAGCATCTACTGATACGGTCCATAACATACCCTAAAGCGTATACAAGTCATAAATGACTTGGGCTCTTCGTGAACCTGCTAAAGACTGGATTTGAATTTTCAGGCTACTCATTGCGCTCGACAAAAAAGAGATGGTGGAATCTTTCTTTGCTCCCAGCATCTAGGATTCTGACTATCGACGCTGTTCCATCGGTGCCTAGCTGACAGGGTCTCAAGAATGATGCCTAACTCCACTATAAGAAACCTGGTTAACTTTTTGTTGGAGCCGAGCATAGTTGCTCGCACACCTACAACTGTGGATGACTGAATTCAGAATTTGTAGATGGCCTCAGACAGGCAGCATGCAACCATGCCCATGCTCACAGTTCCCTCTCAAGATCAGTAATTGGTTGCACGGTGCGATTCCTCTGACGGTATTATTGGTGACACGGTTTCCAAATTGATACCTATCGACTGCTGTGCGACTGCGCATCTGGGTACCACCACATGTATCAACGTTACTCGGACGTAGATCCTACGAGACATCCAATCGAAGTGCTGTAACAAGGTGATGGATAGTTTGTGTTCTTAGCTTAGGTTGGCCTCAGAGGGTCGAAGACGAATCGGATGTCGTTTTCACCCGGTCCTGAGCCAGCAACTCTTGCTCAAGTGCTGACGGGCGGACTGAGGCCAAGGGAAAGCCCGATGCACTCTGTCTCGTGCATGAGATGGGTTAATTTACCACATGAATTATCTAACAAGGGCAGACTTCCTCGACATTTTACCAGCTGTTCGTGATTGGGTTCTGTGCAGACTACCGTTGATGGCGGCTGTGTTGTGCGGAGGTTAACGAAGTCGACGTTGGCCGTGCGCATGCACAGTCACACCGCCCCGCGTGGCAGAGCATCCTACAAGTCCCCGTTCTTATGGGTGCTTTTATGCGCTGGCTCGCGCGGATTGGCTCACGATAGTGCGTGGCGCAACTAGAGCCTCTCGAGTTCAGGGGTCCTTGGCAATGCGCCTCAACCAAAAGTGGGCCTCAGCTGCTGTTGCCTATTAGGCACAGACTCGGCGTGTGAGTCTAACGGGAGGAGGCCAAGAGTAAACAAAGACGACGGGACTTTCTGCATATCTGTATCTGAGTCTAGATTCACTAGTAATAATTGATGAGTGATAATATAAATGTTGATTCCCCCTCTCCGTAACATCTCGTTCCTGTCTAGATCACCCAGCCAGCAAACTTGAACATTTCTCCCTCCCTGAATATCGCTGCTGAAGTCTAGGTTTTGATCCTATTCGCTTTGCCATTGTCCACGAAGAATATCAAAGCAACGTCATACGCAGCACAATGGTAGCCGGAAGGAGAAAGACCGCCACCCGCGGTGGCAAGGCCTCCCAACCTCTGCCGACAAAGCGCAGCGGTGCAGACTACGCTGCCATCCAAGCAGCCAAACAGGAGGCTGAGCGCCGGGAGCGCATCGCCGAGGAACGCCGTCGTGCTGATGCCAAATGGCGAGCCAAGATTCCTGAGGTGCGCAAGTACTCCAACTTCGAGACCTTCAAGAACAGGTTTCACGATGTCGGCGGCCGCGACTACGCCATCGAGGCCTTGATGGCGGCTCCGAACCTGCAGGCACAGATTCGCAAGGAGCAGGCAACACGCCGCAAGGAGGAGATGGCGAGGAATCGCCAGAAGTATGGGATGTACTATGGAGCCCAAGGTATTTCTCGCCGCAGCGCTACCCTACTTGATGGTCACACATCTCATTGACTTTCGATATCTCAGTCCATAGCTACGTGCCCCCAATGATGGGCAAGATAGGTGGCAGCGACAAGAAATACGTGGCCCCCAGTGATGTAAGTACACACAACAAATTTGCAGGTGATTTCACATGAACAGTGAGCTTACAATCACCAGGGTCAACTCCAGGGTACCGATATGATGCGGATCCGCATAAACTCCCAGGCAGTTCTAGGCCACTTAACCTCGTTGCTGGGTGAGACCGAGAGGCGCTCGACCCCTAGGACGTTCATTCGGCCCTTCAAGCCGCTTGTATACTACCAGCAAAAGATGAAGGACATTTTGGATGCCCTCGAGGAGAAGTGGGGCGATGTTGAAGATGTGGAGGAGGACTACACCCAGAACTCGTCCGAAACTGCTGAAGAGATCGAGTTTGTCGATGATTCTGCCGTCGAGCACGCCAATACTGCCGCGCAGGATGAGGAGACCGCCGACGATACTGCAAGCGATGACGATGAGGACTACGACGACTCGGACCGAGAGTCTCTCAAGTCGGTTGATTCAAACGCAGAGGACCAGGAGATCATAATGGACGGGGTCCAGGCGCTTAGGGACATGCGCTGCTATGTTGATTTCGTTGAAAAGGAGGTCATGCCTCTGTACAATCAGTACAGTGGTACCTCGGCGACCAAGGTCCGCTACGAGGATCTTTGGTCACTGTTCCGGGTTGGAGACTTGATCTATATGCCCGCCAGCAACGATAACAGCGGGCGTTACCATGAGCTGTGGCGAGTGTACCGGATCAAGAGCCCTCAGCCGGACAGTCAGTACAATTTTGCCGAGGTGGATTCACAAGTAATGCTAACTCATCGTGAAACAGTCAAATACCCAAGGGCAGGCTACGCTTGGCTGGAAGATTTCCGCGAGGACGACAACGAAGACCAGAAGTTCACCATCTGCGCCTACTATATCGATCATGACGGTGCCGAGTTTGGCGCCGTCCGCCACAAGTTCTTCATCGACTCTTTCCCGGGAGAGCGGCCTATCGACTCCCTTGAGGTGTTCCCCATCCGTTTCGCCGAGAACCACGAGCAGATCATCGAGAGCCACAAGAAGCAGGGCAAGGACTTCACGAGGTACCTGAGCCCCAAGGAGCGACACCAGGCCTACAACGCCTGGACCGTCACTCGCAACCCGCCGCACGACCCGTACGACTACAATGACCGCGATGCAGAGGTTCTCCGGAACGAAGACGGCCAGTATTGGCGCCACCCGGAGTACGTTGAGAGTGATGTGATTGTTGACATGAACGAGTCGTTCCAGCGGAACTCGGACTGGAGGCCTACGTTCCATCGGCCCAAATCCATCAAGCCTGTTACTTGCAATTTTGAGGAGGACGAGATGAAGGTTCAGCAGTGGATGAACGGCTCCCGCTCAAGACTTGCCTTCGCGCAGACTGAGATCATCCAGATGACGGACGGTATCGAGTTGCGACAGCGTCGTGAGCACCTGACCGTGGACTCCTTCCTGAGCCAGCGCGTCCGCAATTCGGATCGCAGCAGCCGCCAGGTCAAATCCACCGAACCGACGGACCTATGCGAGGAGGACTTGGTCCTGCTCCCCAAGCGCATGTTCGCTTACGTTCTGCGCGAGCGTCGCTTCGTGCCGATCGACATCAACTTCCTGAAGCCGATTCGTCGTGAGCAGGGAGTCTTCGAGAACCTGCGCATCCTGCAGGATTACAAGGACATCGTCCGTGGTCTTGTCGGATCCCACTTCGAGAAGAAGACCATCGAGCGGAAGTACATCGATATTGCCGCCGAGGGCCCCAGCCAAGATCTCATCCAGGGCAAGGGTAGGGGTCTCGTCGTTCTCCTGCACGGTGTTCCCGGTGTAGGCAAGACAGCCACCGCCGAGGCCGTGGCCATGGAGAACCAGAAGCCCCTGTTCGTCATCACCTGCGGCGACCTAGGCCTGTCGCCCTCCGAAGTCGAAAGGTCCCTCACCAACGTCTTCCGCCTGGCGCACATGTGGGACTGCGTGCTCCTGCTCGACGAGGCCGACGTCTTCCTGTCGCAGCGATCCAAGCAGGACATGAAGCGCAACGCGCTCGTCTCAGTCTTCCTGCGCGTGCTCGAGTACTACAACGGCATCCTGTTCCTGACCACCAACCGTGTGGGCACCATCGACGACGCCTTCCGGTCGCGCATCCACATGTCGCTCTACTACCCGCCCCTCGACAAGGCGCAGACGCGCGACATCTTCCGCCTCAACGTCGCCAAGCTGCGCGAGATCGAGTCGCAGCGGCACCAGCTCACGGGCGAGCCGGCCATGCTGATCAAGGAGGCCGAGATCGTAGACTTTGCCAGCCGGCACTACGAGGAGCACGCGCGCCTGTCGGGCTGCTGGAACGGCCGCCAGATCCGCAATGCGTTCCAGATCACGAGCAGCTTGGCTCGCCACAACTACGCCGACCAGATGGCGCTTGCGAAGAGCCGCGGCCAGCAGGGCCCTGCTGCGCCGGTTCTGGATCGCGGTCTGTTTGAGAAGGTGCAGATGTCGACGCAGTCCTTTGAGAGGCATATGAGGGAGACGCGGGGAGGGGATATGGACTTGGCTTTGCGGAACACGTTCCAGCAAGATAAGTTTGACTGATGTCATGCACTTTAAATTTACTTAGAGACTGTTGTTCTTAACAGATATTGAATCACATGGACTATTGGTATTCTTTGAGTTCCTCTATTAAGCCGGAACGACAGTAAGTTCTCTAGAAGGGCAAGGCAATATATCTTTTATACTAAAACAGTAAGTTTTCCATACAGAGAATTTGGCAGTGACTTTCTAATTTACTTCTGTAAACTAGTATTCTAGCCATAGCGTTAGGTAATGCCTATTCTCCACTATTCACGCCGGCGCTGCCGTCGAGGTTGAAGCTATCGCGGCCCGCGAGCTAGTCTGACGCCGTTAAGTACTATGTGAAAATCCCATCGCCGTGTGACTATATTAAATCACATATTTGAATTGTGCGGTGCCCTGAACCTGAATATCTGATCTTTGTTGGTCTCTCATCATGATCCCTCATGGTCATGATCAAAGGGTGTAATACTTGTGCTCCTAACATGGTGACTCAATCGATCTGCAAGCTAAATAGCACGGCTCATCCGCCGGAGTCTGTGGCGGTTGACACATCGCTTGGTTCTATTCAGTGTAGACAGCAGCTTGCCATTTTCGGGACATCCAGCTGCCTTGTTAGAGTGCATGTTTTGGGCCTCTCCGTGCCAACAGCTCGACCGTAAGTTTCCTTGTGATTATACTGCAAGTACTACATCGAATCGGCAGGTTGGATAGGTTTAAGCCGATAGGCCCGGATACCATCCGGAGCGTACTTGTGTTGTGCTTCGCTATCACTATCAGTCAGGAGTCCTATCGGGGAGCCCCATTCGGGAAACGTCCGTATAAAAGGTTCAGGTGACCGCGCATGGCAGTCATAGGGCTGCGGAAGGATGCGGATTTGGGGCAGTGCGGCCGGACCATGCATAAGCTCACCCACACAGGTTTAGCCCTACGTGTTGCCCTGCGTAGGAGCCTTATCTTCCTAGCCTCAAATCCTGAACTTTATCACCCATCCAAGCCTAGTGAGGTGAATCAAGAAGTCACTAAGGATTCATCTCAGTCATCGAGGATGGGCGGTTTGTGGGGCGTGGGGGAATAAGCCGAACGTGAGACAGACGATTAAGATGGACGAATAAGGAGATCAGATGGACAGCGCCTGAACGTCGGGTCGTTCGCTTACTGAGGGTTCTGCCTGCACAGCTGCATGTGCAGCCAAGACAGGCAATGGCCCGAGATCGTCCCAACACACACACGATTGCTCATAATTGATACAATTTGATGGAATAGGAATCGGGAGGATTCACTGCAGCCTGAGCGGCGGGTCTAAAGCGAGCCTTACTAACCATTACCACAGCATACGCCAAGGTCAGTTCGAGGATCTTAGCTCAGCTGACGGCCTCGGGACTTGTGTCGTACTTCTGGGCCATGTGCGCACCAAAGATTCTTTGTCTCGGAGTAATTGTTTTTTAGACATACAAGAGGCTCTTTCCACAACTCCCACACGCGCCCAGATCTTCTCTCATCCTCCAAAGACAATTACTTCTGGTTCTGAAAAATGCCTTCCAAACTACGCCAACGCTGCCGGGTCGCGTGGCTCGAGCCGATCGACGCCGACGAGTCACCCGCGCTCTCCCCGTTGAACCTGAAAGACATATTCATTCTCGACTCGCTGAACACATACTCCTGGATTGCACTGGCCGGCGTCTTCTGGGCTCTGGTGCTGACAGCTTTGGGAGTGGGTCGGCCGGCTCTCTTCGCAGTGGTAGCTGGTGTGCATTGCGCGGTTGTTGGCCTTGTCGCCGGATTCGCAGCGATATCTGCCCGAGTATGGCCTCCTGTGGAAGACATAGACAATATGAAAGGCGAGAATTGACTGCTACAGGGGCTGCCATTGGTAGCTCAACTCTGCTTATGTAGAGGTCACCCATGAAGATCTTGTTTCTTCGGATATGAGAGACAGAGACCAGGCGATAAGGCACGGCGAAGAGGGTATCTAAGGAAAACATATCTTCAACAGAAGTTCGTTTCTGAAAACGATACACTCCCACTTCGAATTTCATCTCAGAACGACTCCTCAGGCAGAAGAAAAGGTTGAGAAGGCATTGATCGGGCAGATATGCGCACATTTCAACAGAAAAGGAGCTGGGGTGACCGGTGAGGGACGGGCATAAATTCAAGAATCACGAAGTACACTCAGCATTGTATCTGTCCCAAGCACTTGCTCGTTGAGCGGTTACCACTGTTAAAAGCACCGTACAACTTTTTATATGTCCGAGGGTCACTCACAACCCTTGGGAAGACTGCCCTCTCACAAAATTCCCATACACACTTCGATATTCACGAGATTGGTGTTACGTCTGATACTCTGATGGGCGGATTTTGGTCTAATTGGATACATGGATCCTCGCATGAATAGTAATGTCTCAACAATATTAGGATATGTAACTCACTTCATAGACTCTCGGCCTCTGACTGTCCAAGGAAAATAAAGGCCTATATCAGTGAGCGGACCTCAGAAGGAATGAATATAAAGAACGTCAATTGAGCCTAAGCCTTGGAACGGAAACAATCTATCAGTTCCTGGTATGTAGGCTCCGACTCCAAGATCTTAAAGGAGCGTTCCACCACAGCCTTGGCTGGAATCCTCAAGCCCCTCGAGGTCTCTATGGACACCTTTCTGTTCACACCCTTTTTGAGCAACAAGTGCAGGAATATTTTTGCTCTGCTCTCCGCCAAGTCACGTTCCTGATCAAATCCCTGTGAAGAAGTGGCGCCGACCTCCACATATGTCTCGTACTGCCATCGAAGGGCGTTCTCCCAGCAGGACCTTTTCTCAAATTTTTGTCTCACGTTGGCTCCATGATGAAGCAGAGTCTCCACTAAATCAGGCGTGATCAACGCGTATGGCGCGATTGGAGACGGGGCAAGTGCGTAATTGAGCAGTGGCCGGCCTGTCTTGATAAACTGGTATGGGTTGAAATTCGTGGCCTGGGGCAATCTGCCCTTCTTGATTACCTCGGTCCAAGTGCTCTCCTTCAGCACTTGATCGACATAGTTTTTGAGCCCAAATTGGACAGCGAGAGACAGGAAAGAGTCTTGCCAGGCGCGTGGATGTGAGCATTTGTGGTCATAGTGGAAGTTGGACCAGTGCATTTTTGCAATGCGCTTGTAATCACGTCCTCGATCACGCCACTCCACAGTACCGTCCGCGTCTCGTATCCTTGACTCGAGGTATCCGCTTTGGTTCTTACTTGATGGGCCGTGTTCTTTGCATATTGTTTCATGGTGATCCTGCATTGTTCGATCCAGTGTGTTTAGCAGCGAGCGATAATCATTGAACTTTGCAGAGTCCCTGGAGTCAACTCTGTTGGCTGCTAACAAAGCAGACTTGACAAACGACCACAGAAGTGGCCGCGGGTTCTTGTGCTGCCGATTGGGCAGGATCTTCAGGTGCTGCACAGCTGATTTGAGATGCGAGATATAGGGGCAAAATTTCTTTCTCGGCGGATTGTCGTCGAGGAGCTTTGTTGCATCCTCAGACTCGAGAAAATCCAGCACAGAGCGGTGGCAAAATTCGATGCGGGTAGAAACGATGTCGGTTTCGCTGTGGAGCCTAATGAAGTCTGGGCAGGCCATTATGAATTTGTCGACTATCTCCTGACAATCCCGAGCATCTTTCCGAACCATATCAACCGACCAGGGCAATCTGAGCATTTTGATCGCTTTGGCTGAATCGCCGATGGCATATGTCAGATCAACCAGCCGCATGCCTCCCCTTGAGTCGGACGGCGATGAGTCCAGACTCCACCCAGCAAGCACAATTTGTAGGATTTCGGACGCCTCCTTTTTGTGCTCGTCATCCATTTCAGATAATATCTGCTGATAAATTCCAGGCAAGCCCTCCGGTAGGCGCGTGTTCCTCTCCTGATGGAATTTTCTGAGGGTGGAGCCTTTCGAAAGCTGCCTTTTGGCGATCTTGGCCGCCAGTTCAGCCCAAAGAAACGAGCCATGGGCTGTGATTAGAAGGTAGTCAATGAGTTCCTGACCGTCAAAATTGTCATTCGTCTCCGACGCCTTGAATTGAGGATCATTCTTTAAAGCATCAACCAGGTAACAGTTGATCATCTCCTTGTTTGCTTCGTGAAGAGTCATGTTGGTTGTGATCCCAAGGGTTTTCAAAGCATCGATTGGACGACTTGAAGCCAAAATTTTGACGTTTTTTGAACGAACACAAGCTTCGGTTAAGTTCCTGATCATGCCAGTGTAAATCATGCTGTCTCGGTTTTTTTGATACTCGTCCAGGCCGTCAACAATGAAAAGGATGTTGATGGGTAGGTCGAAAAGGGCCTTGAAAGCTTCCCGGAGATCATTCAATTTCCATGCTGTGAGTCCCGAAACGGAGTCCACGCTTCCATGGAGGAACGAATCAAAAGTTGTGGCCCATTCTCTGGGCAGCACATTAGGCGCGAATTCCGGTCTTTCCCTGAGGACACTGTAGATCAAAGATCTCAAAAGACCTTCCTCCGATCTTTGCAACTGGGTACCACTTCTCCAAAAGAAGTAGGCGGCAATCACAAGTGATGAAGTCCCTGAGGTTGACCAATCCTTAAGTAATTCGTCGGTACGTGGTGCTTTCCAGATATACTTCATCAAAGTTGATTTTCCGGACCCTTCACTGCCAGCGATCAAGTATATTCCATGACCGTGTTGAAGCCATTCAGATAGGTTGGTAGGTATACCGTCGCGTCCATCAAACACCCAATCAAAGGAGCGTGGGAACTCCTCTGCGATGCTGCTTGCTCTGTCTGACATCGCTTCGAATTGAAGCAAACCACATACTGCTGCATTGGTCTGTGTTATGGCTTGACCTTCTGAGGTTGTGCTGGGAATAAATGGCGACCCACTCAGGGGATCGCACTGTCGCGCATTATCGAACAATCGGGTTGCTGCTTGGAGAAGGTTTTCGTCTAGCAATGCCTTGATGGCTGATCGAGTTGGATCGTTGCGCGGCATTGTCGACAGTGAAGTCCGAATCTTTTCATACAGCGCAGTTCCCGGCCTATTGTAAATACAACATTAATATCACCTGATCAACGTGACGTCAACTCTTGAGAAATCTAGTCACCTGTCAATGGCAGACAAGAAAGCGGACCAACTCTCTCTCAGGGCCTCTAGCTTTTCCATAATCCTCCTGTGGTGCGCGTAAGGCCTCAATATTAGCACTCGAATTGGCAGTGGTAGGCGTGTGGGCATCTTCTGAACCAATGTCAGGAATTCTCGGAACTTTGGACGCGCTTCCTCATAGGCTTTCTCCAGCTCCCGAAAAGCTGAATCTTCTGGCAAGAAATGCTTGAAATCATCCAGAGCCATTTGCCCTGATTCATACAGCCAATCCATGTTTCCTATGGCAATCTCGAATTCGGCAATGTTCTCGTCATATTCAGGGCCGCCTATACCGAGGTTGACGAATTCTTGGGCGACTCTAAAGCCTATGTCCAGGGCCTCTATGCCAGTCGAAACATTGTCAAGAACAGAAGATGAATTCATCGCTTTTTTACGACGTCGGACAATCCCGAGCAATCTTCTGGACAGTGATGTGGATGTGGTGATAGCCTGGAATCAGGTCAAAGTAGACGTTGAAAGTGCTGTTCGAGTGAAGACAGGGCTTCTGGGGCCATCCGTTCCTGAATGCAAAAGTGTCTGCGAAGAATACAAATAGTAGGAAAGATAGGGCTCCATAATCATCACCACACAACATTAATGAGACGATGTGGCATCCTGCTATTGGCCCCACGGTGTGCTTGCAAACAAGCCACAGCCAAACTTTTAATGCAAGATAATGAACTACAGCAGGCTGATCATACGAGTTCAATATCTCTTGTGTAACCATGGATGCGGCACCCTGCAGAGTCCTCGTCGAGTCGGTGATAACATCGTTATAGGAAGGTGGTACAACATTGTTCTATTGGCACTGCCACATGCATGCATGCATGCATGCACGCCACAATCCACCGGCAAACCGTGTTTTAGTAAGTTACTATACAGTGTCATCGCATTGCTTCGACCTCAAATACATACCGCCCCTTTCGTTCCGATTAAAATTACTTTTGCGCTGAACAAATTTATATCAGAGAGCATGGTGAAGCAATCCGTCCATCTCAAGGCGCCACCACTTCCTATATTCAATCAATCTACCTATGTAATTTGTAGCCCACACGAACGAACCACTTGAGATGCCACAGCAACCATCTGAGCCCCAGAATTCCGCCAACGATCAAGATGCTGGCCCAAAGAAGTTCTCCTTCTTGGCATACAGTATGGCTCAGGATGAAGATATCACCATTCTCAGACGATTCGATGAGCTAAACGTTCTCAATCTCTTGGTGCTGCAAGACGAGATTCATGAGATTAGTGAATCGCTGAAAGAATTGTATCGAACGGAAGAAGAAGATCCAGATGAGGTTCCACCAGGGTACCTAGCATCTTATATCAGTAACCGCAGCCCAAGGACGAACAATGGTCAAGAGAAAGAAGCAATGCAGGCTAGGAAGATCGAGTGGACGTCCCTGCGAGGGAAACTCAGGGAATACAGTGGGTCCCATCTATGTTTCCGAGAATTTCATATTCTAAAGAATGACGAAGATAGCTACCTCCTCGAAATTGCTCAGTTGAGGAACTTGGACCCACCCAGCCCGACAGACATCGCTCGTCTGAGAAAAGAAGTCACAGATCTGGCTGCAGCGTCAAAACTTACATCTGACACATGCTGGGGTCCAGATTATGAGGATGATTTTGCAGTCATCAGGGCCGAGTCACGCAAAGACAATAGGTTTAATAGGTGGGCCATTCTCAAACTGAATATAATCAAGTGGGAGCTTTGGGGATGGAAGAAGGTCTGTGCCGCCCTAATCCCTTCCAATCTCATCAGTTATTCACGAGCCTTCCAACTGAATTAGTATCTGAAAAACAGGAACAAACCGTTCGTGATGACCCCCGAAACATTGTTTACGGTAGTAAAAGGCGACACATGAGCAAGTTAGAAATGGCAAAGAAACATGCGTTCACCTCCAGGCTATTGATGGCACTGTTTGGTGGTGTCTCGCTTATCATCCCAACCATCCTCATGGCTAAGCTACCGGGAATCAACTACAGCCTCATCATTACATCAGTGTCGGTATCTATTTTTGCACTGGTATTGGCCTTCGGCGCAATGGACAGCACGGGCAAAGACGTACTGGGTATGACCGCGGCGTATACGGCTGTTTTGGTGGTCTTTGTTGGAACAAGCCTCGCGGAGGGAGGATCTGGGGCTGCTTCAGTCGTCCAAAGCAATTCTACAAGCGTCTAGTACTTTATTTGCAGAGCCAGCCCCTGCATGATTCAAATCCTAGCCTGAGCACTGATTTAGTCCCGCTGATAGCTATTTCAGCCACCGAATGCCGTCGACAGTGAGGTTTGTTTCTTGTGACTCCATCATCGACCTAGCCTCATGTAGTATCATTGATCTCAGAGATCTCGTAGAGGCTATGCAAACTGATATGGGTTTCGACCATCATGTGGCTACAGACATCTAATAAGCCCCGGAAGACACCGCCAACAAACACGGCCTCCGCCAAAAACACACGCAATTAAGCTTTTCACAGTATCACTAGCCGCAGGCACACACGCGCGTATACTCACATCCCTGAGTATCTGACCAAAATGTTGACTGACATCGGCCCTTCGTTACGTCCACCTACTCATCCACCCATCCATCACGAAAAAGGCCCGCCGGCTTTCCACATCCAGACAACCCGCAACAACCCCAAACCCCGTACGCGGGGAACCCGTTTTTTTCTTCTGTCCTTGTTAGTTTACCCCAGGTACCGCACCGTTCATCATTGGCATTACGCCATCCCGCCGCTCTTAGGTCCCGGGCCTGCCGGCGGGCTACCACAGTCGCTAACAGCACGTACGACCCCGAGCACGAGAGCGAGTGACTTGATCAATTTCCTGTCTCCTGTTATAGATTCTTATTTTTGGCCTTTTTTGCCTTTTAGGTGGTAGTAGTCTCGATATATACTTCGTAGGGGGTCGACGGTACGAGAGCGATGTTCGCGATTAACAGGGCTGGGTACAGCGATATCTGGTTCAGGCGGGCCAACGGTGTGGTGTGGGGTTCTGCTTCCCAGGAGCTCTGCAGTCTGCAGCCCATCATACCGCTCGCTGCTCCAACGTCCGCCCGTCGGTCAAATCCCCCCGACCGACAGACAGACTTGTCCGCGCCCGATTAAGGAAGTCGGATCCGAACACACCTGGGCAGCGACAAGATCGCCCAGAAATACCCAACGAAGACGGAAGAAAAAAAACTTGCCTTATCTCACAATAGCAATAGACAACCTGGGCATCAATGCACGCATGCACATCATATCTTCTTGTTCAAAAAAGGGAGGTATCAAAATTCAAAATCCGCTATAGTAGTATCGCTGTCAAAAAAAATTCACAAACTTTGTTCTTGCGCCAGCCAACCCCCCAAGGCCCAGGTGTGGTCGGTCAGGTATCCATCCCACCATCCAGCAGCAACCCCGTGATATTCCCGCACGCAGCACGCAAAACTCCCCCAATTCAATCTGCCCAACCAAACTATCCCAGCGCACGCAAAAAAGCCAGCCTAGCCAGTCCCACAAAAAGCAGGAAAACGAGCGCAGGGGTCCCCTAGCTTTGGTTTCTCGCGCCAGGGAGCAAAGATGCGACGCAACGCCGCGAGCGCAACGCAGTAGGAAACGCGAAATCAAATCGGTGACCCCGCTATCGCTATGCGACGAGAAAAAGAGAGATGCAAGCTATGCGCTACCACCACCACCCGCACTCCGGGGCCATGCTGACGAACCTCCAATGACGGCGGTTTCAATGCAAGGACCGAGAAAGGTGCCGATGTACGCCCGGCGGTAGCGTATGTGCAGGTAGGTAGGTAGTTATGTTTACACAGCATTAGTGTTTGGTGTCCGGAGTTCATGCATTCTTTTTCTTTTTTTTCTCTTCGGTGAATTTCGGCGTTGGTTGATAGGTGGTCTGGTTGGTTGGTCCGTAGTGGATGCTGCGGCATTTGGGGGATTGCGCGTGGGATGAAGACACTGGTAGTGGGGTTGTGCAAGATGGAGAGAGCCGCATTTCCGCTGCGACGGACCACCCCACGCTCGACTCATGCTAGTGTAGTAGTGGTTGGTGGTGTAGAGCCGGGCGGACAGGCGGGCAGTCCATCCTACTTGGAGCCAGAGGTCGAGGCCGAGCTGATGGAATCTGCGGAGCTCGTCCGGGATGACTTGACGCGCTCACTGTAGATTGGGGGGAACACTGGTCAGCACTTTCTTGGTTTTCCTGGGACGAAAGGCTTGGCGACATCTCTTGGCTTGCATGGAGCGTGCTCGCCCTGCAGCCCTGAATGATGTCGTACTGGGGCACACTCTGGGGAAAGCAACTTACTATGAGGAGCGATCGGTGTGGACTTGGGCGATGTACGAGGCACCACCGGTCTTGAACTTGAACTTGAGAGGCTTGTTCTCAAGGACGGACTTGATGTCCTTGGCAGCGGCGGGAGCAGATCCGGACGACATTGTGAATTATTGTGTGAGATGGAGGAGAGGATAGGTTGATTTAGCAGCGAGGCTGATGCTTTTGGTGCTCGGAAGATGTTCTGAGATGTAAGGATGCGCCGGGAGGAGATGAAACAGGTCAAAGACGAAGAACAAGACGAAGGCGGACAAGAAGACGAATAAATATTTGAGCGTCAAGGTACGTCTCGTGGGGACTAATGGCCCAGATGCGCCGTTGCGCCGTGGGCGCGGTGACCGAAGACCGAGATGAGATTGTGCAAGTGCAAGCGCAAGCGCACGTACGGATACGCGGTACGGTGGTACGGTACAGTACGGGGTACGGGTACCGTACCTTGAAGGAGTACGGTGTACATTTCTGTGTCACTGAGCGATTTTGCAACATCCGTAGCCGCAGGCCCGACGGGGTCCAGTCCAAGGTCACCCCACAAAAGGCTTTCCTGGCGTTGCTGATTGATGAGGAATTGTACCTAGGTAATTACCAGGCCCTCGGGCAGGCCTTGGTCTGGCACACACACTGGGTGGGAAGCTCGGACCGGGGGATCAAGTGTACAACAAGTCGAGGCGACCCCTTCCTGTGCTGGGGCCACCAGGGTCCAGGACTCCAGGGAAGCTTGTAATGTTGCTCATCTGAATGAATTCCGCCCACTCCCCCTTGGCCCCCCACCATCCAGTTCGGCGCCGACGCGGCGACTCCTGTGGAACCCGAGGGCGAGCCTATGAGGAGCGTGCGCGTACGCTGAGTGATAGCGCACACGTGTGTGGTTGCCGTTCAGGGCTTGGGGCAAATCTGATGGGTTTGCATCTCCGGGCCCTCGTGCCTCTGCAGAGGTGTGCGCGCTCGGAACAGACGGCAAACAGGGCGCCCGTGCTTGGGTGAGCACTAACGCCCTCAACAACCTCATCAGTTTGACGAGGCTGGCTGGCTTCTTCCGAGAATGCCATAAGCTAATAAGCGTGTGTTGTAGCACTACACTGTGCAGCGTGGAGAAGGTGGGATGTGCTAAGGTCGTGTATCCGTAGTCATGCTCTCTATGCTTCAAGCTAGGCATGCCATGCTAAGCCTAGCGGTGGTGGTGTCGGCCGGTGCTACTCTAGCCAGGGTGTGATTTGGTGCTTCTAGAAGGCGGCTTCGCATAACAGCGCGACATGTCGGATAATTTGTGGCCCCTTGGCTTGCGTTTCTGTCATGCTTGATCGATCTCCGAAAGGACACGCCTTTTGCCGGTGGCCCTGAAGTTGTCGAAACCGACGATCAACCAAACCTTGTGAGGATTATGCTGTAATATTCGTGCATTCTGGCAATGCGGTCGCGGCCTCACCGCCGATGGCAAGGCAAAGATCATCGCCCAGGTGCCCGGCTTAGAATACGCGCGACCCGCCACTGCCGTTCAAGAACGATGGCAGGCGGATTCTGACTGCATCTTCCCCGTCTGTCTGGCTGGCCGTTTTGTTTGTCAAACAGGTTTCATGCTTGATGCTGCTGCGTCGACGAGACTTGGTGCGTCCGGGATGGTCCCTCCTGCAGCCTCACTCCCGAGGCGAGCCCACCGAGGGACTGCAGATGACTGAGGTGGACTTTCGCCGAGGGGCCCTGTGGTCCTGTGGTGCCTCTGTGTGGGGCTTGCTTGACTTGGTCCAACACATAGAATCCTCTTGGTAGACTACTAGGTTCCCAGGGTGGGTAGCACAACGTCTCCCCTACCCCACGATGCCCCCGTGGGATGGCGGCGCATCATCATTTCCCCAGGATAGTGATGTGGGCAGCACAAAGATGGGCACGCTTGGCTCTCCCTCGCGAATCGCAATCATGCGTCTCGAAAATGAGAACTGGCTCCAACGTTTCCGTGATCGGGGAGGTCGCCCTGCCGATTGTTCTGCGACTCATGGGGCGGCGATCATCCCGCTGCCGTTGGTGGTCGTGTCTTCTCCGTGTGTCTTTCTGCCTCTTCTGGTGGAGATTGGCCGTCAGTGGACGTGTTTGTGCACGGCAGGGCTGCAGTGCCCACAGTAGCTGCATTGACGGATGACTTGGCAGGCACGATGCACTCCAGGCCCTGCCCATTGGACGAACCCCTCTTGGCAAGTCACGAGGTTTCATACATGACTTCAGATGCCAACCTTCTTCCTTTCTCTTCTCTCCAGTCGGTCAACTTTCGCAGCAGTGTGCATTGGCCTCAACGTTTCAACGCTCTCAACGTCTCACCTCTCACCTCCACGCTGGCTGCAGAAGCGCATATGCCATGCAGGTATTTCTCCTCTCTCGGGAAGCACAAGACTGCAGCGTCAAAGCTGCATCATCGTAATCCTTCCACCTGCAACCCCCGTGTCTTGTCTCGCCTCGATATGCCGTGTCGTCCTCTGTCGTCTTCCTGATTCGTTAATCCGCCCCCGAAACGTTGCATGCCCGACGCCAAATGCAGACTCCTGCTTCGCCATGCAAGCCCGGCTGCCGCCGATGGATGAATCCCGCCGGCCGCCACTCAGCGCGCCGAGCTTCGCCCGCTGTCCAAGTGCCGCTGCTACATGATGCATTGTCGGTGTGTTTCTTGGTATGAGGTGTGCTGAGGATCTCCCACAGCGTGGGGGTTGGCAGTGGTCGGTATTTGTTTGCAAAAGCAATGTGGCAACGTTTCCCATCTCGACATGTGAAATTTTTCGAACTCAGGCGTGTAGCTGTGTGGTCCTCGCAGCACACTGCAACGCATCTCATGTCCCCGGGTTATCTCTTTCTCATGTCAACAGATGATCGCTACTTGTGTCTCAAAAGGCATAGAGCTGAGCAGCATCAGTTCCAAGCGAGTCTTTCGCAGCCAGCCACTTCGGTATGGCTGGCAGGAAGCTGGGGCTGGATCGCTTTGTGAGGCTACTAATTCCGCAGCAACGCCAATCCCATTACGGATGGTTCTGGACATGATCTACGTACAAATGCTGCAAGCCGTGTGATATTGACCCCTCCTTGTAATGTATTGAGTGAGATCAAGGACAGCATCCAGTCGGGCCCCGTCTCGCCCCTGATCCCCATTGAAACGGTTTCCTTGCCTAACCGCCTTCGAAGAGGTACCTTCTAATAGGTATGCAACGTGCACCGAAATCGCGATTTAATGACTAAGTTCTGCACCAGGGAAACAGTCGTTTCGTGGGCTACATCACGCCGCAGTGCCTACAATTATTTCAACGGAGAAGAGTCTACCTCTCAGAAGCTCTTGTCGAGGGCTCTGGAATGAGACATCCTCTCATCGGAGTATTCAAATTGATTCCTGCTGTCATTGTGCATTAAAATCCATGCACCTTGTTCTCTCATGGGCTATTTGTATTCTTTGGGTTCCTCTATCAAGCCGGAACAACACTATGTGCCCTAGAATGGCAAGGCAATGTATCTTTCAGGATAACAGTAGGTTTCCCCATGCAGGGAAATTGACAGTCCTTTACCATACGCTGGGTCTTTGAGCGTTTACCAATGAATGAAGTCTCCGCATACGACTTCAGATATGGACGGAATAAGAACTGGGCCAGGAAAGAAAGAAATCATCCACGCTCACAGTGAGGTCAGGCGGCGTCTCTGTAGTGCGGTCACACATGCACCGGTTCGCCCACACACATACTCTGCGGTATCAAAGAAATGCTGCCAAATTTTGTGCGTCTATCATCTAAGATCATCCACCCTCAGAAGAAACCTCGTCTATGGGAGCTTCGAGAATGGTGCTGACTCCTTCCCAAGGATGCTGAAGAAGGGGTCGCGGGTCACCCCACGGCTGGCTCTGCCAATGTTCGGGGTCGAGCCCAAGCTCTCGTCCCAGATCTCCCAGACCCTCTTTCGAGATTTGATTGTTGTTTTCATGGAGTTCAAAAATCTTCCGAAAGCTGTCTGCGTAAGGCGCGAACCAAAAGTAAGCGAGTTCCTTCAAAGAAATAGACCAATTTCCATTTCTGGCCAGCCTCAGGATTCCATCTTCGTCTTCATCGATAAATATCGGGGAGTGAACTTGGCAGCCATTTGGTCCCCAGAATCCTGTCATCTCGATAATCTTCGAGCTTTTATCTCTCGTGCTGAAGTTGCAAGTTTGTGTCAAAGTGAGCGTGAAGCTTGTGTCGGCCCCGTGCAAAAGGAAGAGCAACCACACCGGCACGACGGATGCTTCCAATCTGCATTGCAGGATGCTATGCCAGACAAAGTTCTGCCAAACACTAATTGTGACATAAGAAGCGTCTTGTATGAGCGAGTTTGCTGATATCCCATCTACAAGGCAGATTGCCAAGCTGCGGAGCAACCTCTCGAAAGGGGGAGACCAGGGAGCTTCAATCTGCTCACCATCGCTTACCCAGAATCTTTCCAGTGATGTTGAAATAAGATGTAGGACGACGCCACGCATATTGTCTTCCAGGTTCGCGGTCGGCCAGAGCTCATAGAGGCCATACTGCATAGTCTTAAGAACAATACAGTCTTCAAAGTGACACGGAATGACAGTGTGCTTGTAAACGTCTATCCGACCCGATGTCCACTGAAGATTGTATATCATCTGAAATTCCGAAGTTGACTCGGAGTTCGCCTGGACGAGGTGCCCTAATTGGGATATAGTTGAGAAGAGAGTTGACGTAGATGGGTCATGAATGTAGTAATAGAAAAGGATGAGACGCCCTAGTCCATCTGCAGCCCAACCCCTTCCATAAAGCAACTCTGATTTTGTGTACTTTCCGTTGACTGATGAATGACTCGACAAATTTTCTAATCCATCGTACTCTGTGTCGTATCAGTAACCTAAATCCCAGACGTAATATGAATCGGAATCCCAAGGCGTCATTTGGACGAAGTGGTCTGCTTACCTTCATTAATAGACCAGACTTTCAGCTCGGCAATCAGTGATTGACAATAAAAGCGCAATCTATCAAAGCCTTGTGTATTTCCTTCAATGTATATTCGAATATCCGGTAGTTGGAAGAATTCAATCAATGAACGATGTGTTAACGCCACTGTTTCTTTCCTCACAACAACATTTCGGTCATAATTGGATCCGATGGTAAGAAGTCCCCTGCAACCACCACCGAGCTGCTTTCGGCACCGGGATAACCGCGTATCCCTATCTTTCGCGCTGACCTCACCTTCTATGAGCCTTGGAAAGCCCGGGTCGCGATCGTAGTCACTCATGAACGAAAGATGTGTGAGGAATAAGCGGCCTTTGCAACAGGGTACTTGAATCTCGTCCACGGCAAGCGAAAGTGTCCGCATAGCTTTGCGGCGCTTGGCAACATCCCGTTCTGTCTTGATCGACTCGAAAATGACTCGAAACAGCTGCTCGAGTTCGCGAGGAAGCTGATCTATGGCGCTCTCAAGCTCTTCGATGCTTTCTTCCAACACCAAGCCTCGCTCCACGAGTCGCAAGGCCAGGGACACCCAGAGGAAGACGCCCTCAGCTCTCTCGACAAGCAACTTTCCCAAGCGTGCCACTTCCTGGGGTTGAGACAAGGATTTCACATCTTCATTGTCCCGTAATGTATCATAGACAAAAAGGAAGATATCGCGATAGGTAGCTTCGTGCAGTCGGAACTTGGGACATTTTGAGAAACGCTGTTGGAAGATCGGTAGTTCCCGGCTGGAAACACATATCTTGATGTTTTCTGAGCCCGAGTGAGCCCATTCAAACAAGACCTTGACCAGCGAATCGTCGTGGCCTTCGAATTCGTCCAGTCCGTCAACGAAAAATGCGAATTTGTGCCGGACATAGACCTCGGGTGTCTCTGTCAGGATTCTGAATGCCTTCTGGATGTCAGACAAGTAGAAGTGCAATATTTTCCCGGGACTCTTTCTTGCTGACTCCCACTGAGAAGGGAAGACCAGCCGTGCGAGGTTAGGGTGTCCGTCAATAACTGAATGTAAGAGCGATTGAAGCAGGCCCTGTAATGATTTTTGAAATCCCGTCCCATGCCTCCAGAAGTAGAACGAGGCGAAGGTGAGCTCCTTTCCGTTCGCCCAAGTATTCAATTGCTTTCTGACCTCGCTGCTCCCGGTAAGATATTTCATCAAGGTTGACTTTCCTGCTCCTGGCTTTCCAGAGATGTGAAATATCCCGTTTCCGTGTGACAGCCAGTTGGTGAATTCTTTCCGTATCTCAAGTCGCAATGGAATGTCTTTCTCCACAACATCGTTCATGCTGACCAGCCACTGATCTTCTATGTCACCAGTCGGTGCGATAAGTGAGGTCGGGGTCTCCTCTTCCAAGAGCCATTTGAACGTGTCGGTACGCGCCTCCTCGATGCTATCGAAGCGGCTCTCCATTCGGTCAAACCTGAGAGCCTCCAAAATGGTATTCTGCAGGACCTTAGAGACCGCCAGGTCAGACAATTCCAAGACCGTGCGCGCCTCGTCCTGGAGCCTTGAATTTGGCTTCAAGCCTGCCACGGCATCTTTTAGAATACCCATTTGGTGGCTGAGAGACCGTAATTCTTTGTCGTAGCATCTTCCTGTCTGCGCGATCTCGTCCAGACGACTGAGGCTTTCAAGCCTTAGAATGGTTTAGGTTAGTAAACATTTTGACGAGAACATCTCCACGTGGTTCTGCCTCTGCATAAGTTCTCAGCACTGACCTCGTCGTGTGAGACAACTGCAGATGCAGCTGCTGGCGGCATTGGTCCAGCCTTGCCTCCAACTCCTTCTTTTCATCCTTCTTCCTGACACTTTTCACAATGCTGATCAAGACCTGCCGCTTTGATTTCGGGTCCTTCGCTTTCAGCCTTTCCAGAAGTTTCTTCAAACCATCAGAGACTTCCAGACACTTATCAGCAAGCTCTATGACTCGTTGTGTGTCTGCAGACATGACCCCGCTTGACTTCGCTACTGTTAGGTCCGATGCCACAGCTTCCATACGTGTGTTCAGGAATTCGATGTGCTCGTTGGCTGTGGTCGCGCCAGAAGCTGACGTATGAACTTCTCTGGCAGCCGATATGATCTCATATCCGAAGTCGATAAATGTGATGACACTCGACACCAGTCCAATGGCAGAAAGAGGATCCATCGCGGAACCAATTGGCGCAGGTGGTGCGCAACCGACACCGGAACAAGAGCAGAAGTATCTGTCAGTGCTTTCGACCCGCAGCGCTTCCGTGAAGGCCACGAATACTGTCGCTATGAGGTGAATGCAGGCCGCAGCAGAGAATCGAGGTAGAAACTGGAACAGAAAAATTGAGGGGGAATCCTGCATCTCTGGCGGAGTGGGGGCTGGAATTAGCTGACTGCACGACTTTCCCTAAGCGAGGCCAATCAGATGCTGACAGGCACCATCCATCTCGACACAGATTTTGTGCAACAGCCAGTTCAGCCACTCACTGCGCTTCCCTGTTCAAATGATATAAGCTATCTTTTATTCGTAGTGTATTTAAACAATAGACACTGCAACAATATCATATACCTAGGTTGTTTGAGCTCTACTCGCATGTGGAAGACTGAGTGTGAGGCACTACGCGGGGAAAATGGTTAAGGATTGGGTATTATGCACCTCTAGAAAGAGAACAGCCGTGGCAGGGAGGTATATAACAAGGTCTTTGAAGGCTGCTATAGTAGGTCAGCCAGTGTTTTATGGGCCTAGGTACGTACTGTGGGTGCTCGTGGACGCCCCTTTCCCCACGGGCAGCTACCATGAGCCTTGAAGTGGGCCGCTGCAAAGCCTACTCACACATCCCACTGCATTTTGCTGATGTATGTCCTCCTGCAGCGCTCCCTATGAGGTTCTTGTGAATAGTGATAGGACTATTCATCTAGCGGTAAAATATACCCTTCGCCTCAAAACCGGCTTTTGATACTTTAACATATTCCCGGCCTACTACTCTCTGGCGGCAGCTCAAGTGTATTCCTCTGTAGCGTAAGGCCCCTTTTGCCTTCCACTTGTAGATATTGTAAACACTATAAAGTCTACTCATTTTGACGTATCATTCTCATGACATTGAATGTTGTAGTGTCGTGTAAGTGCTAAAATAGCACTACTTCCCATGCTTGCGCCTAGAAATTACTAAAGTCCGTGAATGTAGAGCAAATTAGGCTATCCATGCTTCCTATATCATCGTTAGTATTATAAGTAGGTGCCTTAAAGTGTTGAGTTCTAAGATCTGGCTGTGTAAAAGAGTGGTTCAGATAAGATATATGGCCTCTGCTGAAACGATAAATCATGTTATGATCCGGCTAGCGGCTATTGTTCAGGATGTCCTAAAGCTCTGATATATTAATT
Source organism: Diaporthe ampelina (assembly GCA_023522825.1). Lineage (NCBI taxonomy): Eukaryota > Fungi > Ascomycota > Sordariomycetes > Diaporthales > Diaporthaceae > Diaporthe > Diaporthe ampelina. The sequence goes on along the minus strand of JAMFTM010000102.1, from coordinate 183,622 downwards.
TCTTGTTCTGTCGCTGTCTATTCGAACATGCCCTCTATTTAAGATAGTAGAGTCAGCTATTGTAGTAGAGGAAACACAATATTATATCATATATACTTAACCAGTGTTGACGCTCTAACAAGTGCTGGAGGTTTAATGCTTTGACTGAGTGGTGCTAATGGTGAGATGCGATGTGTGTCATGATCTTCAAAGGGTAGATGCTGATGTGAATAGTAGCAATATACCTTGGTAACTGTTAATTCATCGCCAGGACTTGATGCACATTGGACCCGCACAGTAGACATATCGTACCAGGTGTGTCACATCCCCGGTCTCGGGATTCCTTGAATATTCGTTCCATATCGGGGTTGTTCTATAACTAACCCACAAGACCACGTATTTCTGCATTACGGACCAAATCTAACGTGTCAACCGAGTAATGTTCATCCATTGGTAAATAGATGCCGTGCTAGGTGTAATCTAGTAAGATCTCGAATGTGTTCTTATCTATGTATCGTCTTCTTCCACTGGCCCGTGTATCCTTGCGTCTTGCCCTCAGCGTCTTGGTGAAATTGAATATTTTAGCAGGTCAGGTCATCACTCAGCCCATGGTTGAATCGTCCGAGTCTATACTATCTGGTCCACTCAGGGGATGCCACTCCGGGTCTGACATTGCCTCGTCCACAGACTCCATGCCGGGGCGGGCTTCATCGTCGGGGATCTGATCCTCGGTGGATAGCAGTTTTTCCAATCTGGAGATGCGCTCTCGCAGTGTTTGTGCTGGCCCGAATTCCACCCACTCCACCCCATCAATCGTCGTAATCCTGTATGATGAGAATGGAACATCCATGGATGGATTATCGCTCTTTGACGAAGGCAGCAAATCGAGCGGCACTTCCTCTAGACACGCATACTTTCGAGAGCACAAGAAGACCATAACGATGTAAGCCTCAATAGGGATGGCAGCATTACCCAACAGGCAAGGAGTGCTGCCATGACGCGTGCAGTACCGGGGGATGCTTCTGCCACTCTTCCAGGCTTCAATTGCTTGTTTATAACATCTCTCACAGTCCATATTATACATATAAGAACCTGGTATGAGGTGGAATAGTATAACGCATTTGCCCTGGTGGCAACTGTGACATGCCTCTAGCTGGACATTGATCTTGTCTTCCTGTATCTCAAGGTTGGCAATCGTCTTGCAGAGGCTGACAGAAGCTGCCCTGTCCGTGACGTACACTGATCCGAGCCTCGATGAAGTTTATTGGAGCATTTAGTCCAGGGTCTGATGCCTGATACCATTGCCATCGAAGCACGGGTAGCATATAAGCTCGGGGCGGATGGCAAATTAACCGTTGTTAATGGCCGAGTCTATCGCCCAGATGAACTCTCTATCCTTGAGAGCTTCGGCGATCGCTCTGATATATTGTTGCAACCTTGGACAGTAGACTTCTGTAACTTGTTTATGGGCAGTGACCCGTCCCAACTTGGGCTTTTTAATAGGATGTAGGTTGCGCGGCTGCTGCCTTGTGGTTGCTCCCGCATCCACCTCTAGATTGCTAGGTGACCAAATCATAGGGGCGGAATGGATGACTGTGTTGTGCCTTCCCTCGGTAGAGAGGGTGGCTACTGTGTTGCTTGTGTCGACTGTAACCGTCTGTAGGCCTAGTCGTGGATTTCCTATGACGATAGTCAGTGGCCGGCGATTTTGGAAGGACGATCGAGAGTACGTACGTTCTGGGGCCTGTAGGGGTTTGTCCGGGTGACTGACACCGACCGCGGCCCTAAACAGTCCCTCAATATGCCATGCAAAGCTCCCATGATCGCACTCGTGTATCTCGACGAAGCTGTCTGGGACAGGGTCGAGTAGCTTGGTGGTGTTGGCGATGTCTAAAACACCAGGGAAGTCGTAGATGCCTGCGTGCCCACTACGCCCCAACCTCTGTTAGAATATCGTGTAGTTGGGTGGTAGGTGGATACCCAGGCAGCAAACACTCAGACTGGTACTGGCAGAAGGCGCTGGGAGGGGGTGGATACTACTCACACCTCGTGGAAGAGTCTGGCAAAGATGACGCTCCAGGTGCCGCGGATGCACTTGAAGTAGGTCTTGATCCTGCCCTGGATGTCGACAAGTTCGCTGTCGTCTGCCGATTGGACCCGTTCCGCGAGGGTGGAGATGGCTGAGATGTAGTCCCGACACTCCTAGATCCTTCGACGCACTTCGTCGTACTTCTCGGCGTCACTCCAGTTACGAGGAGACCATAGATGGATCCCATCCTGGCAGGGTCGTGAAACCCGTGGAGGTGATAGTGTCGTGGAGTGGTGGACCGCGGTCAGGAAATGGTGGCGAGAGTTCGATGGTCAAGCGGATGGAGATCGATGAGTCGGGAAAGTTGTGTGTTGGGGTGTTTGTCTGGTGGGGCTATGGGAGGAGGGGACTACATGCGAGGACTGGGCTGACTGGCAGGCTTAGCGGGAGGGACACAAGCGGCAGGTGGGAACTGTGGAAAGGGAAGGTGAGGCCTGACGATCCACGGCTTGTTGCAAAATCAGGTATGTAGGTGTGTATGTAGGTGTCAAGGTACCTACCTAGTACCTAGGTAGGTAGGCAGCTGCCGTCTATGCCCGGATACGTGATTACTTGGGGGCTCACTCGAGATCAGTGCCAGGTGTGTCAACACTAAGCTCAAGTTCTGCTGGACTGGCATTTGTTCCAAAGACTACTGTGTGCTGTAATAGGCAAGAAGCAACTGGCACTGACATGAGTAGTGGCCATGACAACAACACCTCCTTACAAAACAACACTAATAGACCATCCCGCCAATCTTTTCCACAGTCAACTCCTCTCGATGGCGTTTCGTCTGAGAAGACGTTCCTGAATTGGGCCAAAAGTGAAATATAAGCTGCAGCACACATTCGATCTTTCCATCGACCTAGCAAGATATTTCGGAATCCTCCTCGGTACCACTGAATTGTAGTCGAACATTGCTCGCCGACCCCCAATCACGACTATTGGTTTGACTGTTTGCTTCCCATGGACAACAAGATCTGGTACATGATGTTGTCGATCACCATCTCCATCGTTAGGTCAAGATTCATGTCTCTGGGTCTCGTGGTTGGTCTTGCTGATTATCGCCTATTGCTGGCAGCCTGTGACCTGGTCACGCGCGGGATGGGACCAGAGGCTACCACTGCCTTTTGATTGGCGTCGACCCAATTGGAGGGGGGTTGTTGCCTCATATCACGGCCCATGTCTTGCCCCCGTGACACACCGACGCTGGGCGAGCTGTCCCCCATGGCTGTGCTGTCTGGAACGACGTCAGGAAATCGACCACGGCTCAATGATGCATCTTTCAGATGGTAGGGGGTGTGTGGTGGTAGTTCTGGAGTGTGTTGGCGGCTGGTGTGACAGGGATCCTGTGGCTGGGCTGAGGGGATTGGCGTGGCCGGCGAAGTTCCCTGGCCTAGAGGGGTCTCTTCGCCTGGAGAATCGTCATCTGTGGAAATATCCTGTCCAGACTGTAGTTAATTTGCAGGCTCTTGACGTGGTGGGTTTCCTGCACCCGGCGAGTTGTCTCCCATGTAGATGTCGTCGTGATCAAGTGGTTGAGCAGACGGGGGATGGACGGGGTAGCTCCCCTTTCCCGGATGTAGTCGCGCAACTTGAACACCCCACAGAAGGACGCGTAAACTCTTGAATGTCCGTTGTGTTCAACAACCCCGAGCCGAAACATCTGTAGAGGAGCATCCAAAATTTCGTCAGGGATGTTGTCTTGCCTTAACTCCTCTGGCGGGACCTGCTTTATTGAAGTGTAATTGTTGAGGTATAGCTAACACCCGAGAAACTTCTCTATTTTGCTGAAGGCTGCGTTTGCTAGCAGACAGGATAGGCTGTGGTCTGGACAGTAAACCGGGATAGGCTCGCTCTCGACGGGATATGTATCGATGTAATGGCAATAATCCGTGTTCAAAGTGGCGGATGTCGTTATGAGTAGGTGCTCTGGTCGTGTGCACCTCTCGTCCCTGCAACGGACAACCAGCATCAGTATGTCTTGGTTGTCTTGGCTCAGGACTCCTCTTGCAGCAATAAGGCCCTGTACACCTACAACCTCATTCGTGGGGCCAATGGTGATGACAGGAGTCTCCTCTCGCCTCGTCTCCCAGGCCTCTGCGATCGAACTTCCCTTGATGCTAACACACCAGAAGTGCATGCAAAGGATCATTGGGTGGACAGTCCAATGACCCTGCTGTATCCCCGACTCCACGGAATTGACAAATTCTCGAGTAAACAAGCGGGATATCGCCATTGGGCCTCTCTCGATGCTTGGGCTGACCTGAGTCGCCCAGACCTCAGCGATGGACATTTGTCGCTGCACGAAGGCTGATGACGTCAGGGGCAACACATTTATATCCTCATTCTCTAGGATGTCGAGTTCCGTGGCACCGTCATGGATGGGGGTGGGAGTGTCGGGATCCAAATCTTGTGATATGTATGTGCCATCTGAGCCATCATCTACGCTCCGAAGACCATGTGCTATTGGTGTGGGTGTGCTCTGTGGTTGGGCATCGTCGTTCTGACCGCTGGATCCCTCGCCGCTGTCGCTCTTCCCGCTGGATCCCTCGCCTCTTGACCCCTTGTCGCTTGACCCCTCGCCGCTGGAGCTCTTGGGTCTGCTGCGTTTGAAGCCGGTGGGATGTTGGCCACTCGCGCTGCTGGTATGTTCCCTCATGCTACATGCCAGCAGGGGGCGTGTATTGGCCATGTGTGGTCGGGGTGCCGCATTCGGACGATATTCAGTGTTGATGTTGGCAGGCGGGAGGGTCTCCGGGTAGTCATGGTACTCGAATAGTCCGCTTCTGTCGGGGAGGTTTCTAGTGAAGCTCACGTCATTCCTACCATGTAGTGAAGTCTCGCGCCTGCTGTCAGGCAAAGCCGAGTGGGAACCCGTGTAATGACCTGTAGTGTGACGCGTCAGGCCCCCAGTGGCATGCACTGTCCGCTGACCTCTATGTGTCTCGTCATCCGGGGCTCGGACTAGTGTAGGGGACCGAAGTGGCATGGTTGTTGGGGAGTGATCACGGTACGGAGGTTGCTGTTGGCCAATGACATTGCTGCTTGAGGGGGACCTGCTCCGATATTGTTGGTTGGTACGCTCGACTGAGGGACTGACTGTCCTGGATATGGGTCGTTCTCTTTAAGGAAGAAGGGCCCTAGAAGTCGTAATGTTCGCCGGGTAATTTGGCAGTTATAGTTGAGACTCGTGGAGTATACCCTCTGTGGTACAAGCGTGGACTTCGTGGACAGACTCCAGAATACTAGCGAAATCGGTCCGGTAGCTGCCATATCTGCATCTTCAGGTGTCAGTAATTGGTGACTGCAACAGGATGATCGCAGGAACGCACCAATGTTTGTCAAGATCCCTGTGGATTGAGCCCCATATTTCGCCAATCTTTCGAAGACAAGCCCCCAGTTGAACGCCTCTACTAGTATTGGCCCTTCCACCGCCTTGGCATCCTAGGTCGGAGAGGGCGCCGACAGTGTCCTCTGCGCCACTCGTAAGCGTGTTGACTCTCCCAATTTGGTCCCGGACTGAGCTGAACCTTTTGTTGTCGTACTAGTGTACTAGGCCCATGTACTGCGCCATGTTGAGTGGGTTCTTCCACCCAACGACGACTTGGGAGGTGTGTACGGTGTGGTTTGCCGCCCTGAGATGGGATGATGCTTTAGGTGCTAGAGGTACACGAGCTTAGCGCAGAAGGTGAGGTCTGACCTGGTGTTGGTGATGGGGTAGAAGACAAGACCAGCACTGAAATCCAGCTGGTTTGATACAGGGTGCTAAGGTATGGAAGGCGCAAGCAGGCAGGTGCCTACCACTAGCCTCAGAAGACTGCCAGCTGCCTAGTACCTGGGTACCCACCCGGGCAGGTACCTTGGTATCTGAAAGACCACCACGCCTCACAGTACGGGCCTGGCGTCGCCAATTCTATTGAACAGGAGCGTGGCGCACGGCGGCGGGTGTCGTCGGGGCTACGGTGCCAACCTTCGACAAACCTGACCGATGTCGAAAAAAAACGTCACTTTGTTCCGTGAATCACACTATACGGATAGAGACTTATTTCTGAGAGCCCAGAGCAAATTTATTCTAGCTGTGATTACACGTAGGCATCTTGGCCACACTGCGACAGACATTGTACTGCCATTTCAAATCGTGTCCTTGCGGCAAAATCGTTGGTATCTGCTTCCCCAAACTCAAAACTTAGCAATATGCTCCAACATAGGGCCCTCATCCCTATCTCGGATCAGACCGTCCATCTCCCTTCCGAGGCAGGTAGTTTTTTTGGATGACATCTGCATACATCATCAATGATACCTGGGGTAGGTCGTTTAGGTCCTGGTCTGTACAGGTCAGCATTCCTTGTCCGCCTGCCTCCCGCAGTGCCTCCGTCATCGTATTCATGATTAACTCGATCCTCTCAGAATCCGTCATTGTAGTGTAGTCGGGTACTGGTGTGTCATTTGTCGTCGTCTCGTCGCGGCGCACATGTCGTATGTGTGCGAATTGACGCCCCTGTCCTGTCTGCACAATCTCGGATGCATCCTGAAACGAGGCAAGGCGCACGTCTTGGAGTTTGGGCCTCTTGGCCTCACTGGTACCTGTACCATATTGGTCATCGCCTCCTCGTCGTCAGTATAGAGTTCCCAGATAGGGAGGTGATATAGGACTGACCGTTGGGGATTGACCATGGATCCCCATCGAGTGGCCGGTATTATTTGCTCTGGCCCGTCCCAGTGATTCCCATCGATGCACGATCTCGACCCACACTGTGCCTCTCATCTACGCCGTGGGGGCTGTGGAGGCTATGGGGTGGAGATGCACTATCGTGCTCCATGGAGCTCCTCTTCCTGGAGCCGCCCGTTTTCTTGGAGCCGCTCTTGCTGGAGCCGCTCTCCTTCTTGGAGCCGCCCTTCTTGGAGCCGCCCTTCTTGGTGCTGCTCTTCTTGGGGCTGCTCTTGTCGGAGCTGCTCTTGTCAGGGCTGCTCTCTCTGTTGTGCCGTTTGCCCTCGCTGGCATGGGCACCTCGAATAGTAGAGTCAGGCAATTGGTATTTCTAGGCCAGGCCCGGGCCGGGTATCACGTCTGGCCCAGAAGAGCCGAATGGAATCGAAAAAACCCATGCCCTATTTACAAGTTAGCTCCATATAATATATGTGCATAATTTCCGCTTACCGAGCGTGGCTGATGGGGTGCGTGGGAATGTGCATTGTGTGCCAATGCCAGCCGGTGGCGAGGGGAAAAGCTCTAACGAGGCCCGTGGTGGTGGAACCTTCCAATGGGTCTCGGAGGCCCTGGGTTGGACGAGAGCACCCTGGAAGACCCGAAAAATGTTAGTTTTACTTGTTGGAAGCGCATTTAAGTGTGGCGCGTAGCCGTCCTACCTGTGCCGTGATGGGTAAGCTGTCCATTTCGCCATGACCCGTGTTGCGTAGAGGGCCGTTGGCGTGGGCGCGAGTGGCGGGAGTGATGTTGTTCACCTGCGTTCCCGGGGTACTTCCACTGGCTAGGGGAGCTTTCATGTCTCTCCTTCGCTCCAGATCCACGCAAAAGATGTTCGCCAGTTCGGCAACTCGGTCTTCCATGTTCTCGTCCTGATAAGGGGAAGTTCGTCCTGCGTCGCGACGACGAGATGCTATGTCTCGACTTTCAGCTTTGGAATCATGTGGCTTCATTATGTTAGATGGATAAGTAAAAAACATGTATTTCAACAGGAACATACCACTAGGAACATATCTATTCGGAGCTGGTCGGGGGCCACCGAGTCTGGGCCTCCAAGGTCAAGCAGCGGGCCTGGGTCGGCCAGAGGGTTGTGTCTTCTGCGGCCTGACATGGCACGATTGGGGCAGTGAGGGTGCCGTGAATGGTGTATTGCCGTGTTAGATACAGGGAGGAAAAGGTGGCAAAGACGACAAGTTGTCCCAAACCGGCTGCACTTTAATCGGTGGGACACATGAAGATGGTGACCGGGCGAGCAGGTGGTCCCGAAGTGGGGAGTGGGTGAAGGTAAGGAAGAGGAGCCCAGAAGCACTCCGAAAAGCTTAGGGGAGCTGATCAGGGAGGTGGACGGACCATTCCTTCCCAGCCCATCCAATGATTTGAACTGTGCACTCTGACATGCCTGGGTACCCACCCACCTGGACAGGTACTTAAGTACCTAGTAGGTAGTTTCCACCAGTTGATTGTTTTTGGAGTCTGCTCACTTGTAAGGAGTGACCTGTACAGGCAATGGCTGACCCACTGCAGCAGCCGTCGACGACCTGGGAATGTATCTCCCTGTCAGGGCCATTTTTACAGGCCCAGGGCACACAGCACTCAGCCATTGGCCGCTTCTCCCACGTTCTGCCTCCCACCCATCACCTATATCAGTAAGCTCGAAACCTGACGATCTCAGTCTTCTCCCGTATAAGAGGTATCATCATTGATCAAGATTGGAATAGAACAGTCAATATACCTAGGTATGCTACAAGCACACCCTTCTGTCCTTCCCCAAACCGCCTGTACTCTCACGGAGGACTTATCCAACGAGCGCAGTGGCTCAGAGACGGCGTCAGTGTTTGGCTTCTGCGTTGGCCTCTCTGTTTATGTCTGCGCTTTTTTGCTTTGAAAAGATTTTAAAACAATATCGCACGGGCTGAGAAGAGCGGGGGCACAAAACACCCGGTGCCGATACTGGTTTGTTCTAGTGCTGTACTATTTTGGTTGCTATTCAAAATCATTTTGTTGTAAAAAGGTTTGGTAGAAATTGTGAGTCCGTACACGAGTCTGCGGACTTGATAGCGCCACAGCCAGCGCCTGCTAGTCTAATATTAGCTTAAGGCCGCAGTGCAAGGGGCAGCAAGTTCTATCAAATTGTCCTTCACTATGTATGCTCTAATGTTCAAGTCTTAAGAACTAGACTTTGCTCACTCGTAATAGATTCCGCTCCGCTAACACCATAATACGAAGCACCGTCGTGAACCAGATCGCAACTACTGACACGAACGATCACCAACTTGAATTCACGTTGCAGCCAAAGCGCACATTCGATGATCTCCCTATAAACGTCGTCACACCCTCTCCCCGAGAGTCTCATTGCGCACTTGAAACCTTTCCCTTTACAATCCACCGCATGCAGACAGACCAACCCTGCCCCCAGCAAGTTTTCCACTGTGTGGCTTCAGTCTGCATTTTTCAAACGTGGCAAACATGTTGAAGTCGGCCCTAGTCGGCCTCGCCGGTATCGCAGTCGTCTCCGCGATGCCGGCCTCCCCTACGACGACGAGCTTGAACCTAGGCGGAACGGAGGTTGAGTGTTCCCTGGAGACCTTTCCATGGCGCCCCCACTGTCACGTGGTGAACGCACACAATCATACTCTCACTGCCGGCGCCACCCCAGCCCCAACTCCTGATATTGGCGTGGGTTGCGATTTGGAGGATGGTTGTCATGTCAATTTCGACCCTTTCGACATCATCGGTAGTCTCATCAGCCATCTGCGTCCTCATCACACAAAGACCACGATCAAGAAGCCTGGGCACTCGCACAACTCAACTTCTTCACCGGTCGATACGCCAACCTGGGTTCCAACTGATGTGCCGGCTACAAACACCACAAGCTCTACGCCAATCAGAACCACAAGCTCTATACGGGCCATTAACACAACAATCTCCATACCGGCCATTAACACAACAAGCTCCATATCGGCCACTAACATCACGAGCTCCGTGCCGGCCATAAACACCACAAGCTCTACGCCATTCACAACCACAAGCTCTATACGGGCCATTAACACAACAAGCTCCATACCGGCCACTAACATCACGAGCTCCGTGCCGGCCATAAACACCACCAGCTCAACGCTAATTATGACAACAGGCAATAGCACAAGCCAGATGTCTTCATCGGGGTGGTTTACTACAACAACCACAAACTCCGTGCAAACTACATCAACAGGCAATAGCACGAGCCAGACGTCATCGTCGGGGTCTTTTACGATTACAACGACAATCTCCGTGCCGGCTACAACAACGAGCCATAGCACGAGCCAGACGTCGTCATCGCGGTCTTTTACTACGACATCAAAGACCAGCCATTCGTCTACCTCGCAGCCAGATTCAATTACTACGTCTTCCACAGTGTCGTCCAGTCCCTCGTCCACTGCGTCTACCTCCACTTCATCTCGTTCTGAATCAGCCTCCTCATCTGTCACGGGAACACCCAGCACCACATCTACCGGGACCACCAAGAGCTCAACGACTCACCAAACCACAACCACGCATTCTAGCTCAACGACTTCATCTACTCTCGTACCGGTACCCACAGATGTCCCCAAGAGTCTTGACCCATCAAATAAGAACAAAGGCTTAGGCCTCGGTCTCGGTCTTGGATGTAAGTAAACCCAAACCCAAACTGCGGAGCCCCCTTGGCCTGGCCTACCCCCAACCCCCGGCCCACGCCTATATCATACAAGAGGGTATCCCACATGTTGCTCTGCTGTATGTAGTCGTCCTAGAGAATGACTTCCTATGGGGTATCTTTCTATAAAATACACTCCTACGTCAAACTGTCCTGCTGTCAACCCTACCATATGATGACCTCCTACTGCCAGTGCAGGGAGCGATTCATGGGGAGTCACGCAGTGATCACTGGCTAGGTAGTTCACTACATGTGTATGTGTATCCTGTGCTTGCGCAGCGGATCTGTGAGCAAAGCTAGTGCTTTGCTAGTGACATGGCGATATGTCCAGGCCCGACTTCACCGCGAGCCTCAGGGCATCCAGCCAGGTCACAGACGGGGGATGTTCTCACCCCACCCTCCCCCCCCCTTCACATGAATCTTTCCCTTGTTGCTTCGGTGCTAACTCATAGATCTATAGTGGGCCTTGGTATTCCCATCGTTGGGGGCGTCGCTGGGGCCACTGGTGCGGGGCTCGTCGGCTGGATTAAGAACATGTGGGGATCGTCTAAGGCGGCCCCAGACGTCGCCAATGCCCTGGGACAGTCCATGCCGCGCATGAGGCTGGGCCAGATCCCTGACTATACAGGCTCCAGTTCCTACGACTACTCTGATCTGAGCGGCGGATTTTCGGATTTCATGGAACCCTTGGGAAATGTACCTGGCGGTCTCGAAATTGGTACCGACTTCAGCGATTCCGACTTTTACGATGAGCCCATGTCATCACATGAGATCATTGAGAACTGGATTGACCAGGTAGATGACGCTGTTCCCGGTGGAGGTGGCTCTGGCTCTCCTGGTGTTACTCCTCCTGGCGTTGCTCCTCCTGGCGTTGCTCCTCCTGGCGTTGCTCCTCCTGGTGTTGCTCCTCCTGGTGTTGCTCCTCCTGGCGTTGCTCCTCCTGGCGTTGCTCCTCCTGGCGTTGCTCCTCCTGGCGTTGCTCCTCCTGGCGTTGCTCCTCCTGGTGTTGCTCCTCCTGGCGTTGCTCCTCCTGGCGTTGCTCCTCCTGGTGTTGCTCCTCCTGGTGTTGCTCCTCCTAATGTTGGCCCTCCTAATGTTGGTCCTCCGGGTGTCAGCCCTCCTGGTGTCGACTCTCCTAATGTTGGTCCTCCGGGTGTCAGCCCTCCTGGTGTCGACCCTCCTAATGTTGGTCCTCCGGGTGTTAGCCCTCCTGATGTCGAACCTCCTAACATTGGCCCTCCTGGCGTTGGCCCTCCTAACGTTGGCCCTCCTAATGTCGGTCCTCCTGAACCCTCAAACCCTGATCAGGGGCAGCCGCAAAATGAGGGACCGATCATAGATGAGGGACCGATCATAGATGAGGGACCGATCATAGATGAGGGACCGATCATAGATGAGGGACCGATCATAGATGAGGGACCAACCATAGACGATTTTCGAGACGACAGCTTCGGAGAAGAGTCTTCAAGCGAGAGCCTACAGAGCGAAATGCAGGATGCTCTGGACAGGTATTACAACACAATGGCCAACAACGGCTACAGTCGTGACGTTGCAGACAGAGTTCTCGACGAATTCAACTGGGATGTGCAGCGGGTTGAAGCTGCAATGGCACAGCAAGAATCTTCCACAGGATCTGGCTCTGGCGGAGACATCACTGACGCCTCTGCCGTGGTCGGTCAAGCCGCTGATGCGGCTTTGGGTGCGGCTGATGAATGGAACCACGTCAAATCAGAGCCGCTTGTTCAGAACGCCGCGGAGAAAGCAGCAGGCGATTTCTCCGCCGCCGAAAGAATCCAAGCTCTGACGTACGCTGGAGTTCCTGCCGTTGATATCCAGCCCACTTGGGACGATGTGGCTAAGGCCATGGACGAGGCGCGGCCGCGTGGAGGGGAGGCCGAGTATGACGCCGCCCTTAGCACCATCGCCAAACACCTCAAGGTTCGAGACGTGGATTTTGCAGAAGCAGGGAATGCCGCTCATTTCGATGGGTTGGAATCTGAGGCTTTCAAAAACGCTCTACGCACTGCAGGCTTTCCTGAAAGTTCTTTGGACAGTGTGACACAGCGAGTGGGTGATGAGATCGACTCAGCCAATGCCAATCATGCCAACCCTCTCGGTTCTGCGATCCGCGCGATCAGAGACGCCGCCGCGGCGATCCCTCCGAATGTCCTTGACACCAGATCTTTAAGTGTCGAAGCCCCTGACGATATCAAGAAGGCGCTCCTTGACGTCTTCAAAGCCTCACATAACTTCTGGCCCCGGTACGCGAATGCTATGTATCACGTCTTGAAGCAGCTCGAGGACAAGCCGCACTCCAAGGTTCTGGATGACATGCTTGCAAATGGGCCACCACCAAGGATGGCGCCTTATAGGGATATCGACTATCCTTACCGCCGAGGAAACATCCCGGGCCCCGGCATGAAACCAGTACCAGTCAAGCCTGGCCAAGTCCAGCGAGAATTAGTGCCCACGAATTTGACAACCCCATGGTTCTGCAGGAATCGTACGAGCAACGAAGTACTTCTACTCGCAGAGGCGCATAGGGAGGCTGTGGCTAACGGCCTTCAAAACCTGAATGGCGATCAAGATACGAGGGACAGCTATCTTGCCCGGCTGAGAAATAATCAAGACGAAGTCAGGAAGCTGGCGAACGCGGTCCCGAACACCATTTGCAGGCTGCGTATTGATCCGAGCTCCCTGTCGGGCTACCAGACCCCTAAGACGAAGGGACACAGACGCACAAGTCACGCATTGCTGCGCTTGTGGAAATCGGTTCTCGAGAGCAAGGCCAATGGCACTCGGACTCCTGTCCCTGAGCTGAATTATTGTGTGAACCTAACGTCGAAGCAATATTCTGAAGCCAAAGTCATGTCGAAGCAGTCGCTCTATGAGTCCATAGACAAATACGCCCATGTCAATAAGTCCTCGCTTCAGAAGCTTGCGAGAGACGACCATGACCTCTTCCATTGGATGCGCACATGGTCTGTCCCGATCGTGGAATGCAAGCTTCAGCTTTTGCTGAACTCGCCTACAAATTCCACGCAAGAGAGGGCTGGGTATCAGCATTCCCTGAAAATAATGAGGGATCTTGAGAAGAACTTGGATGACATCAACGAAGCGGGCTCAAGTCCGGACGGCGTCACACCAGCACCGTCACCAACACCACCGCCGGCAACGACGGCCGTGCCGCAATATCCGATGTCCCTCCCAGAGCTGAAGTGGCCCTGGAAAGAACGCAATTGTCCTCATCGTCAGAGGATTTCAATACCTGAGGACTTTCCCGAATGGGACTTGCCCGACAGCAATGACCTGAAATTGATCAAGGCACACTTCCTGGACCAAGTGCTAGATCATGCGTTCACTTTCATCCAACGCCGGGACGATTACTTGAAATACATGAAGACGCACATAGATCAGGTACCCTCGGCAGTGGACGCCGTGAATGAGGCACACTGTCTCACTCGTGCAGGTGTGGATAAGGGTTTTTCCAAAGAGACTTTGCCGGTACTCCAGGACCTGTCGCTGGCACTGCGAGAAATCTTGTTCGAAACCCGTCACGTCATCGAACCACCGGCGACACCAGATCCTGATGTCACCAGCATATCGCCGCCGACCGAGAGGATTCAATTGCGTGACTGGCCCTTCTGCCCTGACTTCAGACAGCTTGCGGAACCGCGCGATCGGGACAGGCCTCGGTTTATCGCTCTTCTCGAAGAAGACGGACAATATCGTCAAGATTTTGAAAACTTCAAGACGATGGCACTTGAATCTATGGATCTCTTCAATGCATACAGGGACAAGTATCTCCAGCACATGCGATCACATCCTGACCAACTCGCCACAACGCTAAGGATGCTGAAAGATATGGACTGCACCATGTTTGAAAGGGTCGACCAAGAGTTTTCTGACCAGAAGAAGAGTGCTTTATCGCCGTTTTTCGATTCGGACGTGAACGCGAGACATTACGCCTCGACACTGCCCGCGATGGTGAAGGCACTGGAAGAACCGATTGATACCACGAAGCCAACACGGGAGCATAGTATGTCAGACGTCTTCGATCTGTGTCACGTCTCCGACGGGGTGCTGCAGTGTCCCCCGCCTTAGCTCCATGTGGAGGCGATGTTGAAGGACCTGTGACAGATCAAGAAGGACCCAGACATCGCGGAAGCACTGCACATCTTGGGCAGGCCTGCAGAAAATTTCCACCCATGTGTGCAATGTTCTATTTGCTTTTTTCCTTGCGAGGCCTTTTCGTCTTGTGCTCAGTTCAGTAAGGACTTGAAAGCTTGATTACAAGCCTAGGCGCTAGAACTTGCGCGCACTTCTGTGCCATTGTACTGTCAAGGCTCATCATCCCCGCCTAGGTCAGAGACACAGAGTCCAAGATGAGTTCAAAACCTTTAGTATAATTTTAATAAATAATTTCAACCTAATCTTCCATTTTGACCATCCTCGCTGAAACTGTCCTCACCTTGCAGTTGCGTGGTAGTAGTAAAAGGGTTGGAAACGAATCATGATACTGCTATTGGAATCAGCCCCGACTCTCGAATGGTGGCTTCCATGCCAGAGTCACTAGTGTTGATTGAGCGGAAAAAAGATGGCCAGTCCAAGAACTTCAGGAAATACTACCTGATTCTTGGCCTTAGTTGGGCCGTCAACAACATGGGTTTGCTGAACAAGGCCCACAAGAAAGCCTGCCGTGCTGCCCATCCTGACAAGGGGTGGCAACAATCAATCGACGGCGTTAGTCAAGGGGAGATACTCGGCAATGGGAGCCGTCGTATCATCTACAACGGCGGCTGGCGGCTGCTGTCATCACGAAGCCCGACGCATAGCCTGTGCCGAACACGCCACCTAGCATATTATATCGGACTGAAATCTAGAAGAATAATAATGTTGTGACAATGATATGGAAGAGGAACAAAGGCCCACTACTGGGACTGGAATAGTCTATTAGTGGTTTTGTTGTCCAAAGGGCCACCGTCTCTGTTCGGGCAACGGTGTAGTGGAGATACTGTCAGTGATTCTTTTTCCTTTGCTGTGGGCTACAGTGGGCTACAGTGAATCACACTTTCCAGAGGCCCGCTGCTGTTTGGGATGGATGCCGGTCCAGCAGTACTTACGTCTGATGGCGGGTTGTTCAGGCGTCTAGGCTGTAACGGGATGAGCTCCATGACTTGATTTTGACACATTTGCCACTGATTCGTAGATACACCCAAGCAGGTACGTGTTCAGGCCTGGATGGCAGCTACATACCTACGTACCCAGCTGAATACTAGGTAGGTAGCTAATGCACCTCTGTTGTTGATCGCTTTCCGTTTCTACATATAGGTAGGTACTTAAGTACGTTACTGCACCTGTCCGTCAGTCCTTCCTTCCTATACCACCCACAGGCAGTCCCCCTGCCCTAAAGCCCCCCAAATCTTCTCCGGATATCACCCCAGCCCGCAGCCAGCCCCAACGCACCTTACACATCTCCTTCTCAACGCTTTCTCTTCCCGGCGCCTCCTCTTCTATTACTTGGTTGTTCCCATTGTCGCTCCCCTACTCCACTCTGCCACTCTGCCCTTCCATCCATGCTCGTCAAAATGGAGGCCAATCACGCTCCCCGGGCTTGACATTGGGGCCGAAGAGTACAACGAAGTACACCAAAGAATCAAGGAGTGTTCAGAATACATCTCAGCAGTCTCCAGCCTCGCCGCACATTCACAATAGCCCGATCACAGGGAATCTACCCAGATTCGGACCATGATCAAGAAGTACTTCAAGTGCATGCGGAAGTGTCACCTTCCCGTTGTGTCGTATCAAAGTGGCAGCTACCCGGGCCGTTGCATATGACTGTGACGTGAGTCCTCGGCGAGAACCCGGCCATGCTCCTTCCCTGGTGTTATGATCAACATTTGCCAGTGTCTTGGTGCGTGAAGAGTGCCCGGAAGTCCATTCCGAGCGCCATTCTAAACTCAACAACAACAAAACACTCCCAGAACAACGCCATCCGCACAAGGCGACCACTCCCTATCAGACATTCTACCATCACGGTACCCAATGCGCCTCTTCGAACTCCAAGCATGCAACCACAAACCTACCCACCGCCCTCCACACTCACCCAGCATTGCCAACCATCAACCATCACCGTCCACGGCTCCATTTCCTTCCAAGCTGCTCCTATCGCCTGTCCTCACAGCTCAGCCATCTGCCACACAATGACAGCGCTCAGAATCCACCCCGCCCCAGACTCTCGGCCTCACACAATTCGCATGCCAGAACACTCTCGAATTCGCAGTCTCCGTCAGCAAAAGTCATTCCCGCTGCTCAGCCTAATCATGGCCACCTCAACGAAGCCTCGCTGAGCACATTCCTTTCTGCCAAGCAGAACTCCAACCACATCCGTCCAGGATCACTCCCCGGAATTGCGGCCTCTGGTCGTTCTCTTCTGGGCGTTGGACATCTGATTGTCAACTCACTACTCATCTTGTCTAGTCTTCAGCATCGTCCGTCGTCCGTCGTCCGTCATCCCCATCCAGTCGTCCGTCGTCTCCATCCAGTCGTCCGTCGTCCACCATCTCCCTGCGTCTCATGGTCGTTATCATCAATTTGTTACTGCTACTGGTTAACTTTGTGCTGCTCTTTCGAGCCTCTTGGTACGTTGTATGCATTCCATCTCGGTATTGACACTTCCATGGTTGGGTCCATGTGTCATCCATTCAGCCAAGTACTGGAAACCCCAACTCGAACACTCCACCCTCTCCAGTGTCCGGGGACCCATTGTGCCGGTCGTCCAACGCGAGCCGAGCGCCCATGAGTATGTCCAGCGTCCCGACAAAACCAAGCAACACGCAAACCACATCTGTCACAATAATCACCAATCACCGAAGCCGAAATTTCAATCTCATTTGCCACACGTCGCCATCAAAACACGAATTTTCTCAGCGGCATCACGAACTTGTGGAACAATTGCGCATCACACAGCCGGCCACGCAAGTTTGTCGACCGTGTCTGACAGGACTTCGAATCCATTTTCCATGGCTCCGACGACCATGATCCAGCCACAAGATCAGGTATGTCTGAGTGTTCTCCTCAATTCCCCCAAATCTCTCTACTGACACTCCCTTCAGTCTCCAGATACGCCGACCACCATCTAGATAGGAATTAGCTAGTTAGTTAGGATTTCGAGGCGAGCAGCCAGTCTCAGTAGTTAGCAGCCTCACTTAGTGACAGCAAATAGAGAAGTGCTCACAGCCCATCTGGGTCGATTAGCCATGCCTCCATCCCCGGGTACTAAACGTGACGATGTCCAAGAGCGTCCCCCTCCAAGGTTCCCTTGCCCTCCCTCGCAAGGGAAAGAGCATCGAGGACCTGGAAGGTCGCAGAACTTCCCAATTCGGCGTATCAGAGCGGCTTCCGGGCACTGTGAGCACCTGCGACTGCCCCGGAAATCGAGCTCGGCGTGCACTTGCCCATCAAACATGGCAGTCTCAGCCCGAGGAAGGCGCGAGGCGGGAGACGGGACAACACAACCTTCATGTAGCCCACTCGAACCCGCCCTGGCTCTCCCTTTTGTTTTGGTGGTCGGCCGAGCGCAGAGACGACGACGACGACGACGAGTACGACGAGGACGACGACGAAGACGACGACGAAGACGAAGACGAAGACGAAGACGACGAGGACGAGGAGGATGGCGACGGGAACGGCGAAAGCCTTCCTGGACTGGGCCGGGCCGTTTGCGGTCCTCGGGACCGTGACCTGGGAGGAGTGGGGGGCGCGGGCGGGCGCTGTGTGGCGCGGCGGCCGCCAGGCCTGGGCCTGGGCGAGGGGGAAGGGGGAGGAGGAGGGCGCGGCGCCGAAGCAGCCGCAGCAGCAGAAGCAGAAGCAGCAGCAGCAAGATGCTGTTTTGGGCGCGGCGTTCCGGGCGGCGGCCGACGCGGCGGTGGCTGCTGCGTTGGCGGAGGTGACGGCGGCGGCGGAGGCGGCGAAGAAGGAGGCGGCGGAGGCGGCGGCGGCGTTGGCCGCCATGAAGGAGGAGAAGGAGAAGGAGGAGAAGGAGAGGAAGGAGAAGGAGAAGGAGGAGGCCGAGAAGAAGGAGAAGGAGGCCGAGGAGAAGAAGAACGAGGAGGAGAAGAAGCGCAAGGAGGAGGAGAAGAGGGAGAGGGAGAGGAAGAAGGAGGTCGAGGACCTCAAAGAGGAGGTCAAGAACCTCGAGGGGAGGGTGGTCGGCCTGGAGGCCGATGTCGAGGCGCTGCTCGCGTCGGTGGCGTCGATGAAGGTGGCGGGGGTGGCGACGGAGGAGAAGAAGGACAAGAAGAAGGAGGAGGAGAAGGAGAAGAAGAAGGAGTAGTTTTGTTGTCCTGTCTTGTTGTTTTGTCTGTTTTTTTTTTTTGTCTCTTTTTTTCTAGTTTGTTTGAGTTTACCCCCCCCCCTTTTTTTTTTTACTATCAGTATCCTTAGGGGCAATTCCCACCCGGTCTTCACCGGTTTACACTTCTGACGGTAAGTTCACCACCCTGCATGGCGTCGCAGTTTTGGTGTTTCTCATTCTGTCATCCATCTTACCCTCCTTTCACCAATCCTTGATCGGCAGCATTGGATCAAGGATCTTCTCAGGTCAAGCACAGAGGCTGTGTCTTCTGCCTTTCCCTTCATTTTGTTATTCTTCCTGGCTTTCACTTTGTTCCCTGGTCTGCTCAAGTGCGTTTGTTACCTTACCCCTCTTCTCCCCCTTGGCCCCTTTGCCATTCATATCCCGACTGGGTTTGTTTCTGGTCTATCAATTGATAGGATCGTGGACGTGAGCCACATGGCCTACATTGGTCACGGCGAGCGATCAGGGAACGCCGGCGGATTTCGGCTCAAAGAGGCGTCTCGCGGCTGATTTCTGCGTGGCATTCCGAGATGCCAGCGCTCTTTGGTCTGCCCGGCTGTGCAGGGAACATGTAAACCCTATTGGTGTTCAGCATTGAGCAATCTTGACATCGCCGGCAACGAGCTATCCCGCACACTCTTCCTGACGTGCCAAGCTTTGACTTGTAGTACAACCGGTCTGTTATTGGAACTCTACCTACCCTAGGGTAGGTAGTGTTGAGGGCAGTCCGTCGGGTTAAGTGCCCATGTGGATGTGGGGGCGCAGGGAAGCGGCCCCGGGGAGATAAGCTCAGCTCACTCATTGCTTAATTTCTGCTGCAACTTCATGGCTGAACCAGCACGTGCGCCCATTTTCTCTATCTACATACCTATATACCTTTCTACCTGGGTAAGCACCTACCTGGGTACACATGAGCCTCCTAATCCTGAACTATTATTCTCCAATTATACTACGGCGCAGCTGATACATGTTTTGTTTCCCAAGGCCTCAGTCTCTCCGAGGTTCACGTTCCCCTATCCGCCTCAATCATTCTAATCACACGTGCTCCACATGCTGTCTCTGCTAAGGCGGGCGTGTGTCCACATTGGTGGGAGTGACGATGCTGCCAAAAAGTATTGAATGGAACTTTATTGCCGCGCGATGAGAGTGCTCTTTCATGAGACTGACAGCCGCGAGCGAAACTGTATTGTCTATACTATGAACCAGGATCCTGAGTACAGTGGCAAGGCTCGACTGACACAGCCTGATCATTCCCCTTTCGGAGCAGCGCCTTTGCCTTCAATGCCTCAGTCGACACCCTTTGCAGATCATCTCGAAGTTCCCGCATTTCATCTTTAAGTTCCCGCATTCTATGATTTAGCACCCCATTTAGCTCGGATAATTTATTGATCGCCCCGAACTGTTCTCTTCGAGTCTCGTAGCTTTGCGTAAGGGCCGACTGCCTTTCTTCCAAACGCCCTTCTAGGCGGTTGTTCTGTTCTTCCAGGCTCTTCTTGTCTTTTTCCAGGCTCCTATTCTTTTCTTCCAGCGTCTTCTTCTCTTTTTCCCAGTGGCTCTTCTCTTTCTCCAGGCTGCTCTTCTGTTCTTTGAGGCTTTGCTTCTCTTTTTCTATGACCTGAAGCTGGTCGGTGTGCTGTAGTTCGGAGACAGTCCTCTCAAGTGACTCCAGCTTTGCGACTAGCTCTGCTGTGCACTGCTCGCCTGGCCGCTCAGGGTTGACCGGGAGCCCCTTTGTTCCGGGCTTTTGGGGGCCATCTTGCTTCAGAGTTGCGGTCGCGGTCACGCCTTTGGAATACGGCGGGGGCGAGCTCGACTTGCTGAATCGTGGCCGCTGGCCAGACTTGCTTTGGTTTGCGCCCATTAGGACCATTTGACGAGATGATGGTGGTAGAAGCGTATGCCAAGTGAAGGATAGTTGGTGGAAATGTAAAGGAGTTGATGACAAAAAATTCATCTGGGACCAGCAGATACTCTGCTTATAAACATCATGAAGGCCGTAGTCCAAGGCTTAGGCCAGCTATAACGCTGCACGACTCGGACACCATGACTAAATAACACCATTTCTTATGCCCACCAACTAGGTAGTAGGGCCGGTTGAGACCGACCACAGCCAGACCCGTCGTGAGACATCATTTGGTGCTCTGTGGACGGGCGCGAAGGGTTCCCAGGTCTGCTAGCTCTAATATTTCTCGGCACTCGAGGCGGCCGGGCAGTCACTAGCTCCCTGCCAAACAAACAAAATGACGAGAGCCGCCCCCAAATGTCCATGGAATATTGTAGAAGTTGTATCCCACCTCAGAAATTGTTCTAATCTCCGCCATATGACTGCTTCGCCGGCTCGCCGTGGCGAATTAGCACCTGGGCTAAGTTATGTCGAAGATTCTAGCTCTACGGCGCCGTCGGGAGCGATGCTTCCTAGCCTTGTCTGTGCGGCACGAGGCTGAGACCACGTGCCTACTTCTTGTGTTTTTTACACCGTGACCGGGATCGTGTGTCTTTTTTTTTTTCAAAAAAAAAAAGACAAAGGAAACGTGAGGCCTTGGACGCTGACTATATTGTATGAAGGAACCGCGTAGGCCTTCGGGGTGTATACGGATTAAGAGCGCAACTGGCTGCGCAAGTAGGTTATCGCGGTGATGTGTCAATTGATAGTCTTTGTGCTCCACCTACCAATGAGTAACACACTTTACAAGATGTGCCTGGGAGAATATACAAACTTTCTATTCCTTGTTGCCTGCTATGCCAATCATCCCGGTTATATTGCAGATGCATTGTCCTGTGCTCCAGATGTCCGGCACCCTCTCCTGTCCAGCATTTGTTTGGCCCGACCTTCGTCACCCAGATACCGATAAAGATCTCGTTTCTCTAGCAATGAATGAAAAAAGACTCATGTTTCTGCCATATGCTTGCATTGCGAGAATGATGACCTGGCAACTAGGATCAGCAAGGTTTCTTACTGCCGTGCAGCTGTTAATCTATACACCGGCCAGTACAGGCGTTTTGGGCCGTTTGCATTGCTCACAGGAGAAAGCCACGCTGCAATGAGTTCATATCGACTATGCCTTCTCTGAACCAATGAGGGGATCTTTCTGATCAAGGCTTCTCTTGACAGGAGTTGGTTGCGCCAGCGATCTGAGTGTTGGCACAACTCTTCCACCATGAAGTCCTTCAGCGAATCTGTTGTAGATGCTTCTGGCCCTATTTTTCCAGGAAGTTCCAGCGAACTCTGGTTGAGACACTGACATGGTGGCTGTCGACTTTCCCGTGTCGGGTGAGACTTTCTTGGCCGACAACTCTAGAGCATGCTTGCTGAGTGTGTATTTGCCTGAACTAGACAGAGACGAGAAATACTTGGATTGCGTCCGGTCGATACCGCGCAGAACTGCCACTTTCTTGAAGTAGCCGAATAGCCCCGGTACAATTGTGTTCTGCTCGGCAAGCTCAAGAGCAAGACTTCGATCGTGAACCAGGGTTGTCGCTAGCTTCGGCCAGTCGCGTTGGTCGATGATGTTCTGTACCCTAGGTACATAGACGCCTTCGCGATACCCTCGCTCTTCAATCATACGCAGTCTACCTGCCACGGCCTCTTGAATCAACATCAATTCCTGTAATGGTAACACAAAATTGTAATTATATGCTTCCAGCAGCAGCTCGTTCTGGTGGCTGCCTAAGCATTCGTCACCGACCTGGACTCGGACTTGTCGACCGGCGCTCTTATCGCGGGAATTGCTCTCGTGGCCTCCGAAATCTTGAAAACCAGCTTCTGCTGCAGCGTCGTGCCAAGCTATCAAGAAAGCCTGATCAACGTCGAAACGTTGGACAATGTAAGGCTTTCCTGTGTAGTCTTCTAGGAGGCTCCCAGCCACAAAACTCTGAAAACCCCCGATATCTCCGATGAGACGAGCGTGTGAGATTAGGCCGCCAAAGACCTTTGTCCAGTGTTCCTCGAGGCGTTGATGTACAATGTCGAGCTCTTGGAGGTACTGTGGGTCTTTTTGCAGCTTGTGGTCATCGATTGCTCCACGGTGCATTCTGCTCGCGCGGTGGAGCTCTTGTCGCAGAAGTGGTGTCAAAACTTGCACGAATAGCGTTTCATAGTATGTGATTCTCCAGTCCAAAGAGGCTGGGAGCTTGTTTCCTTGGGCGTTTTCGTGCACCATATTGTTTGGGTTCTCTGGTAATGCGGGGATGGAGAGATCGATGGCTTGAATGTTCCTCTTACAAGTCAGCATCCAACGTCACCAAACAGCGCAGCAACTGGCTGCCCTGGCCAAGCCCGGACGAGTGGCTCAAATCTGACGGCCCGTACGTTAGCCCCCTCCCCACCTTCACCCTCTATTGACAAAATGGGAAGAATAGTTGGGGGCTATGACGCATATTCCTTCAAAGAATACCATTTAATCCATCATTTAGGAAGCAAATCTCCGGATTCGTCACCTTATCACCAAGTGATTCCGAAGTCGTTGATGAATACCCAAACTGCTGTGGAGAATGCGTGTGTGCAGTCTGGTCGGGAAATTGTGCTACCCAAGAATCAACCTTCCAAGGAATCTCTCAGAAGTAGATCAAGTTACTCGGTAGTGCCGTTTCTCCCTCATATAGGTTACATGGGAGATTGAACTTTCTTTCAATTTTCAGGGACCCCCTTTTTCCTGGCATCTGCGCTCCCACATAACTAGTAGTCTTGTTAAGCTAAAACCATATTGTAGTAGCAGTGTGAGCAAAGAAAATAGCAAAGATTCTTGACGTTGAATAGTACTAATATCCTTCATCTGTTGAAGTCACCAACTAACGACCAGAACAAATGCCTAGGTGGTGATTTGTCATTTGTTGTGTGAATCTAGGAATCTTGGCAAGGGAAGAGAAGTATGGCGAATCTACGCTCGTCCCGACGCAGCGAATACAAGTCGAAACCTCGTTTAGGCCTGATATTATATGTTAATTTTACCTCCAGATGATTGATGCAAATGACAACTATGGACCTTTTGCTCGGGGCGCATACCGGAGGTCGAGACCAAGTGCTCCACTTGCCCAGTGTTAGATTTAGGAATCCTGCTATATGATCTCAATGGTGTAGGCATCGACCCCATCAAAGTCCTGGTAGAAACGGGGCTCAATGTCGCCTGTCTGAAACAGGCGTTCCTTTGAGTCCTCAAAGTTCCGAGATTTCAGGCGCCCCAACCATCGACCCGCACGCCATGACCTAATCAATCCCATGCGATGTATCTTAAAGCACCCGATTCTCTTGAATTGTCCCTTTTCCCCCGTATGACATAGGATGAGGCCAAATTCAATCCTACCATCCCACGTTGGTGAGTGTCTTGCGCCTGCTATAGCTAATTTGACGCAGAAGACATCCAAACGTGCATCTTTGTCGAAGTTGCTGTCCATACATACAGTGCGAGCACCAAATTCTGATTTTAGACCTTGGCCGGTGAAGAGTATTACTTCTTCTTGCGGCACCCAAAATGGAGTCCATTCTCTTCCCGCCTTGCCAAATATGCCTCCCAATGGCCTGTAGAAGGACCGTGACAGCGGCCCGATCGGGTTCATTACTATTTCTTTTGATCCAGCTATTTTGGCTTTAACCAGAGGTGCCCTGATGACCAATCTACCAGATTCGGGTCCGTCTCGCATGGACGGGGTGATTTCCGGGGCGGCATCGATGTCCAGCACCTCAGCCCATATTTCTGGGTCGGCAAGTGACCCGAGTCCGTCTAATAGAACGTATTCTACAGGATTCAAGTGCGAACCCCATGACCACGAAGGTCCTAGTCGGGACGAAGTGGGTGAATGGTGGCGTTCCGAGGGCTTCCCAGGTCCCGAATCCTTCCAGAGGAGCAGGAAAATAATATGCGGGCGCCATAGACCAGCATAGTAATCCCTGCCTGTTTCATGGTCAGAAAGCTGTCTGGCCACACCACTGATGGCCACCAGTCTGTCCCGTGGGAACGTCAAACGCCCCTTGGTGTAAGTTTCCACAAGAGCAGTCCAGACGTCCATGAACTCTGGAGCATTCATGCGAACACCCTCAAAGGACTTCAGCGAAGCGTACTGGTCCTTAATTCGTCCAGAACTTGATATCGGCTCATCATCGAGAGGCCTGCGCGGGAGGTCGGGGGGCTCTTCCCTAGGGCCAGGGTCGAAAGGGCCGCCAAGAGGATATATCTCGGATGCGCAAAGCTCACCACATTCCCAGTAAAGCTGGTCTTCGGCAAAGTAGACGGTTCGTGCTGATAACAGTCTTTCCTGGAACGTCCAGGCCCGGGTAAACAGCGGGGAGTCTCGGATCGCAGCGACCCATGGATCGTCCGGAACACAGCATACCGATCCCTCAAGAAAGTGGGGCCATTTAATTTTCAAATTAAATGGATTGACAGAGAAGAGATTTCTCGTTCGGAAAAGACCACCATGTACATCGACGGATGCGACAGCGGTGAGATTGACATGTGCCTGAGAATAGACTTCAGACATCTGCATCGATTCGTACCTCCAATCCTCATCCGAGTCCTGAATGATACAAAGCGCATCTATCCAGATAAGACTCAGCCCCAAGCGACTGGTAGCTGTAATGGCATCCTGGAAAGTCTTGGGAAGAGCTGTAACATCAATCCCGGCATTCATATCCTCAACGTTGGCCCGCAGCAGACGCGGGAATGTGATCGGTGGTGGACCCCAGCAGTAACTCAGGGTTGCGTATCGACTGTCAGTGGCCAAGACATGGTCTGCGGTTTTGATGACCCGTACAGACGAGGTACCTATCTCGATCAACCTGCTTGGGAGCCAAGGTTGTTGTGTCTCTACTTCTGGGGTCCTGGTAGGGGTCCGACAAAGGTGGTGCTTCTCACATGTGTTGATCCACTTGGAAAGAGTAGCAAATGTAGCATCGGAGGATGTTGCTGTGGACCCCTGGTCCAGCTCACACATGTTTGAAATTCTTGGGTCTGCAGAGAACTCAATTAGCATCAATACCGGAATGCCATTATGCTATCGAGAAGAGGACAGCTTAAGCTAGTGACCGATTGCATACCAGTGGATTTGAACAGTATCAATTTACTGTTCCGCCATAGAGGCCTGCTCCACAAGCCTATTCCCTTCACGATGTCGATGATGAGGTAGTCGTCATTAACCCCATGTACAACACTGAGAAATATACCATGCGCTGGTGAGTTATATATGGACTTCGAGCCGTCCTCCTCCAGCTGATGGGCCTTGGACCGCATTCTAACCAGCAGCGAGCAAAAATGGCAGTCATTTGCCAAGCCTCCCGCACGGGCTGGGTCTATTTTGAATAGCAATTGATGGAGGCGATGATTCTGTGGGACTGGTAAATAGCCCAAGATTGATGGACCGCTCGTGAAGAGTAGCGAGCAATCATTGCACAGGATTGCATCAGGGCCCGCCATGGTGAAGGAACCAGATCTGCTTTCTGCGTTCCAACAGTTGGCTGGATAAAGTGGAAGAATGGTGGAACACAAAACATATGTGCACCGGATTGACCAGTTTTTGAGTCGGCTCAGCCAAACACCCCAAGCTGCGCCGTAGGATAATCTCCAATGCTTACTCACCATGCATATGCCAACCCCTGCATTGTAACGTACTTAAACCAGAAGGAGTTACTGTCGGATTTGCTGCCTGAGAGCCTTCACTCTCATCCCTCGACACTCTTGAACGGAGCCTCGGCGCATGGGCACGAACACACTTACCACAGCGGGCCCTGGTGCATTCTGCCAGTGCGGACCTGTAGAAGATTGTTCGACACAAACAATTCGATCAAGATGTCCGGACACTGGGGGTCTCAGAAGGGTATGATTGCTGATTTTCTGAATTTCGGATCCGTGTCTGTGTGTCTTACTGAGCTCACAGCGTTTTGATATTTACGAGTCACCTATTTACTTTCCCTTGAATAGATGAGCTAAACTTGTCCGATACGCGCTGTATAGTTTGCGTTTATTCCTTACGCATTACTGTAACACCGCTACATTTTAAAAGGCTATGTGATGTTATAGTAGAGCCCTGGAGGGCGTCTGGGCTTATTTGCTTCTAGTTCATCGTTCTGGAATCAGGTCGAACTCGAGCAAGTCTGGAACCCCTCCCAAACAGGCATTTGGCCGACCTTGGAGCCCGCTGGCTAAGCCCGCGTGCCTAATGGTGTCGTATATAACGATTAAGTCTGGTTGTAGGAGTGGATCTGATTTGTTTCGTTCTTGATCCGCATACATCCCGAAGGCTTATGCGCTCCTTTTACATATGTATGCAATAGTAAACACCCGAAGCCACAGCTTTAAAAAAGAGAAGGACACAATGACGATAACAGTATCATATTGCACAATTGATAGGCATGTGGCATCAGCCTCGTGCCGCACAGACAAGGCTAGGGAGCAACGCTTCCGACGGCGCCGTCAGCTAGAAAGCCGGCGAAGCGGTCATACGGCAGAGACCAGCATAATCTTGAAATGGTCCCTGGAGTAGAATCTGAATGTCCGGTGGGACACTAATGAGCTCTTGATATTTTAGATCCCAACTGCTTTTGTTTCTAGTGGCCCGATCATACAGTCTGTCGATGGGTGAATCACAAGTGCACAGCCGTGTCATGCACTACCGCCTATAAAAGTCCTGGACCTTTGAGAATCGTTCCCTCGCTTTTCGCAGACTTTCTTAAACTTCTAGAACGAAGCACACGCACGCAAAAGTCAAAGGCAAAAAAACACGCAAAATCGCAACACCAGCCACGCTTCTACGCCTTCTCCGAACCACTGCCCTCATGAATTAGTCCTCCTGAAGGGTACAGGCGGTCTGGTGGAGGGTAGAGGGGTGTACTTATATCATAGAGGGTCCTGACTGTTCTTGACATTTTCCGGTCAATGATGATACCTCTCGTGTCGAGAGAAGACTGAGACTGTCAAGTTCCCTTCTCCGAATCATTGCTCTAATGGTCCATGTGTACGCTTGGCGCCGCTGTGGGATTACTTGGCGATAGCGCTTCTTCATCGTCCCCCCTTCCTGCGCTCACCACAGAGCTCTGATCCAACTCGAGACACGAGGCCAACGTGGGATTTTCTGCAGATGATGAGTCGGTCTCGTCATGGCTAGTGCCTTCATGATCTAGTGCTTGATCTGAATGCTGCTGTCCGCTGCCTTGCCCTCCGTCTTGGTCGATCGTTGAGTCATCCCCAAGTACACCCTTCGCTGTTTCAGCTGGATTGTCTGGCTTTTCTCCTAGTGCTTCACCATCAAAGGACGGGCGGCGCAGGAGAGGATGGGTCGCATCAGTGATGTCCAACATTCCCATTATTTCGTCTGGTCGACAGACGGGCACTTCCTCAATGCATTTCTCCCACGTTCCTAGGCCAAGGGTCTCGTGTCCTTGTCGTTGGAGTTGAAGTACCGAATGAGAAGTCCACTCCAGGTATTCGTATTTGTCGCACTGCTTACTGTGTTTATGAAGATACTCGAAGATCGGCTCTAGCAGGTAGGAAAAGAGAATTATGGCCAAGCCCGTCAAGAATGTGAAATAGAGGCCGAAGAGGCTGAACGAGGCGTAAGCAGTGCTAAGAATTTTCTGTTCGTTCGTCAGCATACATTCAATGTAACAAATATGAGATGGTCCAACCTGATTCTGACACAATCGTTCCTCATAGGCATTGATTGCTGGGCTCACACATCCGGTGCAATTGTCGAATCCTGGGCCTCTAATACCACGCGCTGTGTCGGTAAACCCCGCTTGTATGGCTGCCATCGTTGCATTATACCATCTAGTAACGTCATGTTTCCACTGGTCGGCCTGCAGGTGACTCTGTATACCTTGAAGTAGACCTGTCTGCGAATCCAGTGACCTTGGACCCAAATGACTCATAATATCGTTGATTGTTATCCCGGCAATGTTCTCGAGTATTGTAGTGGTCCACGAAAATCGTGCAACCTTCTTGTTTGAAGAGGAAACCCGGCCTTGAGTCAAGTGCTCGTCGGCTATACCGAGGGCGAGCGCAGCTTTGGCTCGGTACTCATTTAAACCAGAGAGTGGTCCACATTGTCGTTCGCCTGATTTACCCACAATGCAATACTGATACTGGCTAACACAGCCAAGTGGGGATGCTGCCTCGTCCGAGCGATAAGTCGGGATAGATACCTCATCAGAGTCTGAAGTTCCCTTCGTTGTCTTGTAAACGGTCGAGGCTCTGTACCAGTCATCTCGCGTCTGCTCAGAGAACACAACACCGTTGCCTACCAAAAAAATGATGCTTGTATCCCCATCAGGACTCTGCAAATCAGGGATCACCTGAAAGGGTGAAGTAGTTTCCACTGATCCATTGACAACATACGAAGTCAGACAGCTGTGGATGATGATCTTGCGTCAGTACATAATTCATGAGTAGTCAATCTTATAAATCATTGGAAGGTTTGCGTTACTTGAGCCTGAATTCCTTCGATTCATATAGGCGACCCCCAGAAGAGGTCGGGTATTGCTGCGCCAAGTCACTGACTTGATATGTGTAATCTAAAGATAATTTGCGGGTCGAGATGCCACCATAGTGATATCTGATCAAAGTTTGATTCTGGTCAGTAATATTGCTTCGATATCCTTCAGTGACAAGCGGTGCACAGTGTAAAACAGTCCGCCACATGAATCTCTCGTCGGTGGCAGCGTTCATTCCTAGGTCTCGGTTACTTTCGATGTACCCGCTATCAATTCGTAAGTTTGAAGAATTTGTTCTGCACATCGTCTTCTTGAATGGGCATGCAGCGGAGTGATCGAATGAACTTGCTCCTAGACGCGGAGCAACAAATCTGTTGCAGTCGACCATACTGGACTCGCTAGAGGAGTAACATTGCTGAGCGTAATTGAGTGCGTTCTCCACAACTCTGGCTTGGTATGGTTCAACGACCCTCAGCTCGTCTGCATTGTTTGATGTCCCAATCAAGATGCCACATTTGGCACCGGATAGTAGAACTTCGTTTCCCGCAGTCGAAGAAATCTGCGACGACATGACGCCTGCAAGGGAGAATCCCGCCAAGACAATGAAAGCCACCACAGCCGGGGGCAACAAGGCCAGAAGCTGTTTTGGGTGCAGCTGTCGCCAGGACCAACAAAGCCGTAGCAGTGACACAAGACCTGACTCGGGGCTCGAAGAATTTCGTAGGATAACCTGGCGTTGGTGATAAGGGGCAGCTGATGGATGTCTTGTAGAATGAAACCGGTGAAGGAGAAAACAACATATTCTCCAGAAGCGGGTCGCCACGAATGCCACAAAGAAAGCTATGAACGCAATGAGGTATTTGCCGTTTTCTTGAGTCATAGTCAGAGTTGGGCCGAAGACGGGACCACGATCCCAATTGGTCCACTGCCCAAGAAATACATCGCTGCCAGCCATATTGCTTGGGAGTTTTAGGAGGGGAGGCGGAGGGGATGAAGGGAGGGGAAAATCGGGACTTGAAGCCAGGCAGATATAGAACCAGGAAGGATGAGGATCAGGTTTCCTCACTTCCTAGGTGGTTGAGACTGACGGCAGTCCAGCGTTAGAATGCGTCTCTTTTTAAATACTGCTGGGTCACCTACTGTTACCTAGATATCATCAGGAGGATTTCTCACCAGCTGAATCTTTCGAAACATTTTAGTTCTTAATTGCGGATAGATCGTCAAATAAGTAAAACCAAGCACCATGCCACAGATATTCCGGCGCCGGGCGGCAACGAACCGTAGTGGAGCGTCTCTGCCGTCTGGGGGCCATCTGGGGGCCGTTAGGGGGCCGGCGCACGCACCACACGCTGTGGACGGGCTGAGATAGGTCGAAGTTTGGAAATGAAAAATGCCATTGACTCATGTGTCTATTACACAGTCTCATGAAGGAAAATAAATGCTGTTCCCTCGGGTACATACGTACTGTTCTGTTGTGCGCAACCCGAAAGGTTGCATCAGAGACAAGGAGCTGAGCTGCATTTACCGCCCTCACCTGGCAACAACACGGCAGCAGCCTCGGCTTGCCTACCCCCTCAGTCAGGCAGATACGCAGGCGCATCTTGAATCTACAGATAGCTAGCTGACTGAGGCCACTCGCAAGGCACAAATTGACGCCGGCGAAGTGTCTACGCACGAAGAAGAGGGTTCAAAAATATGCTTAAAATCAACGCAAGGCTAGTGCGTCGTGGTGGGCAATAACCACGGGAATATGTGTCTGAAGATACAGCAGCACTCCGTACGGACCTCAAATCCGGAGCCACGAAAGCAGTCCCGAAGAGGCAGTCGCGGAGGAAGGTAACAGCACCACAGCACCACAACATCAGGAAGAGACAGTTGAAGAGTTGCTCCATAAAGAAGATCAGAACTCCTGTCAGTAGAACTCAAAATCTAAGTGAGGAGGTCAGAACCAGTCTGGAAAAGGATCTCCGGGCCACACCTCACGCATGAGTAAACACATCAAGTCTGAGAGATCCAGTCTCTTTGGTCGTAGAACACTTGCGGTAAGGAACGACCCACTTTGGCCGACCTCCGCAGCGCTTCTAAGCTGACGGTAGCCCCGATCCAAGTAAGGCACGCAATTCTGTCGCGTCTACTGATATGTCAAGAACCGCATCTCCTTGTGCTCGAACACAAGAAGGCTTGGAGTTCAGTATTTCAAACCTCTTCTTCCGAAATGGTAGTGATGTACATTACGCAGGAATCTATTCATTGCGAAGAAGATCCAGCAATTACAAGGCAATAAATGGCGATGAGCACTGAGTTCACCATCCCACTTGAGCTCCTTGACCGTCGCCCGAGGTGTCCTTCCACCTTGCGCCCCTGCCGCGACCTCCCT
This sequence comes from Diaporthe ampelina, assembly GCA_023522825.1. Lineage (NCBI taxonomy): Eukaryota > Fungi > Ascomycota > Sordariomycetes > Diaporthales > Diaporthaceae > Diaporthe > Diaporthe ampelina. Next base: position 152,041 of record JAMFTM010000102.1, on the reverse strand, counting down.
CTGTCTCGTCCACCGCCCCTGCCACGTACTTCCCTCCTTCTGCCTCGGCCACCGCTCCGTCCGCCTCTGTCCCTGTCCACCTCTGGCGGCGGGCTCTCTTGCCGGCGTCGCTCCCTCCCTCCGTCGCTCCTCACATGTGCACCCGCGGCTTCTCTACCCGCCGCAGCGGGTAGAATGCCACCGTCCGCGGCCTGGTGCTGCCCCACAGCCAGGTTCCCTAACGCAGCTTCCGACAGCTTCTCATTGATGTCTTCTGTCGGTTCTAGTCTCATCAAGCAATGTTTCTGCGGCACAGTGCGCTGCACCTGTTAGTAGCATACCGTAACTGTCCAGGTGCCCAGGTGCGTTGATAGACTCCAAATACCTACCATGAACCTCGGAGGTCTTGCATAGTCTAGTAAAAGAATTCGCGCCTCATTGAGGAATGCTTGTGGGCCGCAGATACACTGTGTGTGCGTAACAATCAGCCTACAACTGAATAAGCAAATTGTTCCACGGTATCGTATTCTGCGTCTCTGTTTATTTCACGGCTGTGCCCTTTGATCGGCTTGCACCTGATACAAGGTCAGAACGAGGCCAGTTTCATTCACGGATTGAAGGCAGCTGCTTTTGTCTCTGTACCTTCTACATGACTAGGATAGTCTCTGGATGCCTAGGTGGTTATGACGAATAGTTGCTCTGCTGGTTCCTCTTGCCCGCGTATCTGTCTTCCCGGGACATTGAGGAACTCGTCTCGGGGAAAGAGAGATAGTATATCTATTATGAGTACGTCAGTGCTATCATTCAAGTTGAATTGCTCCTGCTATTCAATGACCATTGGCAATTGCCTTGGTGAACATGACGGAACTGAGGAAATGACATGTCTGGAGGCCCTTCATGTAAACAAATGCTCCTCTTCGGTTCTCTCCTCCATCTCTGCCAACTCGTCAACAACACCAACTCTCTTCGTCCTCAATCTGTTCCTGATCTCTTCGACTGCACTTCGTTCCTGATGCCTTCGTCTTCACTCTGTTCCTGATTCTTGGGCCAGCCACCCTCACGCATTATTCCTGTGCCTTTCTGACATTCCCAATATCTTCCGTTGCTCCCACCCACATGCATATTATTCCAGCCTTTCCGTCGTTCATGCAGAGCTGCGACACCTAGACGGCCATTCTGCGTTCCGGCCACTGCTCCGTCAGCATTTCTTGATCCATCGATCGTCTCAGCGAGATGTGTCAGGCATTCATCCAGGCACATTCCGACTTGTCTCAAGACGTTGGATATCTATACCCCAAGGTGCGTGTTCTTCCTGGGAATAAATACACATTATGACTGCCAAGCGTGTTTTTTTGCATCCCTTTTGCGTGTTTTGATGTTGGTGATTTTGGGCAGGTTGATTATAATTCAAGAACAGTCTTAAAGAACAGCACAAGCCGTCAGCTTAGCTGACGCGCATAGACACGGACATCATCATGTCGATGCACTGTAGTTGTACCTCAGTCGAGCGTCGCATCTCGGCACCCGTGCCCAGCCAAGATCGAGATGTCGAAATCGGGATATTCCTTCTCAGCCCGGTCCAGTCCATCAACCTGTCGACTCCGTGTCTACCCCTTGACGGGTTTCGTTCTTCTTTCCAGCCCAGACTTGTCTCTCTCCCCGTCAAGATGGCTTCGGGCCCAGGTCAGTCTTCCTTCCGGCACCACCTAGGCCTCGTCTGATTCGCATTTGCAAGACGAAGGGGAATGGCAGCGAACAGAATTTGGGAACAAGGAGCTCTTTTTGTTCTGGCCGGGCGAGTTGGATTTCAATTTGTTACTGTCTTGTATATCTGGGACGTTTGACTATGTGGGAGTGACGTTGGATTCCTTGGAAGGTAACTAGTGCACACGCAGCACTTGGCTGACACATAGAACAAATGCCACTGCAGTTTTACTTGCAAACCATGATTCCACTGCATCACTTGCGAGTTGGAAGCTCACATTGAGGAATATACAACCCGAAAATTCAAGTGAAGATGGACATGATGTTTGGCTGATGGATTGATGCTATTTCAGATGGAGCTCCGCACACAAATGGATATTCATGACGCCATGAGATCTGAGAACTTGTCCAGAAACAGCCAACTATTGATGTTGACTCTTCAGAGACACTGCTTACTTTCGCGTCACACATGGTTTGACAGACAGCCTTGAATCTCTCTGAGAACACCATTTTAGCTTCAAGTTTGAAGCGGATTTGCGTAACGTACCCACGTCACTGTGCTTCATGTATCACCTCTACGGAAAGAGAGCCTCTTCGTTGGTCGTCCCGGCTTGCTTGGTGTCCGGGGCTGCTTTCGCAGATATAAGCTACCAGGTTCACTCAAATGTTTGCCGTACCAAATTTCCGGTCTCATCCAACTTACCCACCAGGTTTTCATTTGATACAATGTCGACGACCGCAAATGGGAGTAGCTTCCCGCCCATAGACTGCACGGGCTTTGCCCACGTCAATATCAAGCCGCATCCTGGCATGACAGGAAATGGAGTGAGTCCCCTACACTTCCAAGATTGAGAGCCATTCGTGGTGCGTTCTAACATCGTCTGCCGTAGATCCTAGCCATTACCATTGGGAACGCCTACCTTGTACTATTACTCCTGGTTGCCGATTATCATCTAGCATTTGATCCAAATAAGGAGCCAGCTGGTAAATCTGATGGTCCCTCAAGCAGCCGGTCCTGGACGCCGAACACAATTGACCAACGGTATCTCTCCTGGGTTCGACGGGCGCCTCGTATCACACCTGTTGTACGTGTGCGTCTTCAATCCGCATTCGAAGAGGTGAGAGGGCACTTTCTGGTTCCTTCGCTTCTTCATCCCCTGAAGTAATTCTGGATACTAACAAGCACTCCGTGGTCCAGTCAATTACTCTGTTGTGTAATTATCACATCATTACCGGCCTTGTACATCTTTGCATTGCTTATTCGCTCTTGATTGATGGCCTCGACGTAGGTCACTGGCACATAATTGTTTATCTCGCATGGTTCTCTGCAGCTATTCACTTGTCAGGGCTCAGTGTCCTGCGAACTCATGACGAAATGGCACCCTGGATAAAACATGCGCGCGTGTTCCTCATGTCCGGTCATTTTATTTTGCTTATTGTTGCATTGGCACCGACGGGCTTCTTTTCTGGTGGAAGTGATATTGCTTCAGAGGCCATCTGCTATTTCACTTCATACTACGGGTGGTGGCGATTTGAGGCAGAGAAATCCCAGTGGGCCGCCTCCCGAGTGGAGGAAACTGAACAGTGGCAAGCGATGCTGCTATCCATCGTCCTTCTCATCATCGGTTTCACCACAAGCTTATTCAAGCTATGTCGGCCTTTATCAGCGGCCTTCAGGAGTGGTATTAGACAACCACTGAGTGATTGGTGTCGAAGACGTTTAAGGCACCTGAGACGGTCTAGTTCACCATCCTGTCGTTCGGAGACGCTGAGGTCGAATTTGATCACGAAGCCAGCGTTGGCTTTGTTTTTCATGGCTCGACTCAGTGGTGACCTGTTTAGTTCCAGGCTCTTTGAGGTAATACTGTTCTTGTCATTGTTGAATTTGGATGCAAATACTGACATTTTTCACTTCAGATTTCTTGGTTTCTCGTCATTCTTCTCTGGGGAACTATAAGGATTTTCGGTGCTCGCAATGCCCTCATATCCCAAAGTCACGACATTTCAACAACTGAGAACCAATGGAAATTCAACTCTAATTTACTCCTAGTCTCGATCAGTCACTTCATCAGCATTTTCGGTGCCTTCAACTCTCGAGTCGGACTTTTTGAGATGCTCGCAATCTTTCGTTCTAGAAGCAGGGCCCAGATGAGTTCAGCCAACACAGCCAATCCTTTGCGGGGCCAAGATCATCCTCACAAGGACGTGATTGGTTCGAGAGGAATACTCGATTCCTGTGAAGATGTCAGTGAGCTGCAAAAGGCCTCAACCCTTACTCCAACCACTCCAGACATCTTCATTTCAAGTGACGAGGAAGGCGACTTGCAATACCTGGACGACTACAGTGGCGCACCATGGCTTCCGATCTGTGCGGCCATCCCGCTTTTGAGCATTCTGCCAGCAGCTATGTTTCTCTTCTTGTCAGCCAATTCTGACAAGTCCATGAAGACTCCATTGTGGTTTTACGCGATCCGGGTCAGTAAGTCTAACTTGCTTTACTTTCTATTGATAAGTTACCCCTCTGCTTGTGCGACCACCATTCGGTTTGGGATGGGCCTGGATCTAGGTGGCGGCTGGAAAAAATTCTGGTTCTTCTGGCTTTGTCTGCTTATATATGCAGTGCACTTTTGTTCTGTCCTTGGAGCAGCTTTCTTTCCCGTTGACGGCTTCACTGAGGGGTGGTTCAAGAACGCTCCATATACTAAACTGGGCGTTATCTTGCCACTTTACATTTCTTATATAATCTACTGGTTGGTCGCGGCTTGAGAAAATTTTGATTTCTTTCTCATCATTAAACGACTCTTATCAGCATTATTTCTAACGTGTGAACGAATGTTCCTTGGTTATTTGTTTATTAGTATCTCCTATTGCAGCTGTATACTGAGGCGTGTGTCTCCACGGAGAAGCACGCACGAAGGGGCGGCGGATTAATAACCTAGGCACAACACAATTTTAATATCATGATAGTTGTGTGCTCTTTCGATGGTCTTTTTGTAAATTTAAATTTCTAAAGGAAAGTAAATTCCGCATCTCCATCCAAGCATTGCAAGCTAACTACTGTACGAAGCGTCAGCACTGGGTGACGGCCGGGGTTCTGTTAGGTCATTTTAAGCTGTGGTCCGTGCCCCGCCCCTTTGCCCCTCCCCTGTGGCCTGCAGCTTCGCTGGACACTTGCCTGACAGCTCCAGCTTCCGGGCAAGTGAAACATAATCGACACAACAAACCTACATCTTTGGACCACGGATCGCGCACCAACGAAGCCTGGTGGCTGTCACTCGCCAGCACGACAGCCGAACGCCCACCATGGCCGACCTCGAAAGAACAGTGCTGGACTTCTACCAACTCTCCGACCCCTATCCCGTCGAATGGCCTGCCGAGAAGGACACGAGCGACGTATCCGAAGATGAGGAGGCCAAGAAGAAGGTCAACCGGCGCAAGTCGAGATACCAGGCCCTGGAGAGGGCGGTCAGCAACAGGGTCAGCATGCTCCCAGGGCAGGAGAAGTCTGCGAACGGGGTGGGAAACATCGTCCAGAAGGACGAGCCCGACCCGCTGGGCACCACCGACAGCGTCGTCAGGACGTTGAAGCAGCTCGGCGTGCCCGTGCAGGAGGACCCGCGGCTGCGAAACCGATTCCTCATGTCCTCGACCACCTTCTCCCCGGCGCTGTTCCTCTCCCAGATGCACTCAACGGCGGACACACAGTCCCTGCTGAACGGCCTCGACATCCTGTCCCAGTCTATCGACCAGAAGAGCGCTTCCCTGAAGGTCCTCGTCGAGTCCAACTTCGAGCGCTTCGTGCGCGCCAAGGCTACCATCGACAATGTCTACAAGGAGATGAAGTATCGCGGAGTAGACCCCACGCCGCCGACGAGCCGACCGCGCGCCCACTCCAGACATGCTAGTAGGAATAGCTTTCGGAGCAGCAGTGGGATTGGCCTGACTAGCCCCATGGTGCCGGATCCCAGGAAGAAGAACGCCCTTGTGAAAGAGAGCGAGTATGGTGTATCAGGTATCAAGGGCCCGCTGCTCGACGTGTCGGCAAAAGCAGAAGACGTATGGGGACCGGCTCTAGGCGGACGAGACAAGGAAGAGAGACTAAAGGATGTGGCTGCGACCCTGGAGAAGCATAAGGAATACGTCGAGACCAGTGCGGCCATCGCGGACAGCATCAAAAGAAAGGACCACGAGGCTTTGGTGGAAGAGTACAACCGGGCCAGGTCGTTCGCAGACGAAGCTCGGCTGCTCGCTCAGGGCGGAAGCGCGGAGGAAAAGCTACCGGACCACCAATTATACCAGATTCTTTTGGCCGCCCGGATGTGGCACGACGTGCACGAGCAGATCGAGGCTTTCAAGCGGGATATGTGGAAGAAGCTGGTCAATCTCCACACTGCACCGAAATCAGAGACCGCTGGGCGCCAGGACCAGCACATGGAAATCATAAGCCTGTTGCTCGAACTTGGCGTGGAGGAAAACCCCATCTGGATCTGGCTGCTCAGTCGCTATGAGTACCTGAAAAGCAAGGCTACGTCAACAGCGGACAGGACGAAGGTCGAGATCGAGGTGGCGAGGCGTCGCATTGCGAACGTCGAAAAGCCGGGGTCTCAGGCCATCGCCACGCACCTGAAGACTATTGCAAGGCAGTCGATGGAGAGTAAGACTCATTCGTTCGACTCAGCCGACATTGTTGAGTTGTGGGAGAAGATCTATTCGTTCCTGAACAGCATGCTGTCTTCTCAAGGCATCATCGGAGAGGTCGTCGACTTTTGGCAGACAGTCCAAGGATTCCTGGAAGGAAGGACTCAGACATCAATGCCAACGGGCTACAACGGCGAGTCACAGAAGCACCACGAACTGACCCCAGAGTGGGCAGCGGATCTGCAAAAGGGCACACTAGAGCTGGTCGACATGATCCGCGAGAGCGTATACATGTTCTTCATCGGCCCACCGCCCGACGACCTCTCGATGCTTCTCTCCCCCATGCCCTCAGAGCCCAGCACACCTCTATCCGCAGCTCTGGGTGGCGTACTTCTGACGCCCAACACGCTCAGGGACCCCCGAATGCACCTGGACCCAGGCAGCATCCCGCCCCCGTCACCAAGACGCGGAGAGCAGTGGGAGAAGTATGCCTTCTGGCCGCCATGGTCGAACTCGGTCAGTGCCGTGCACTACCTCGCCAAGATCCTAGCCGTCGTGGGCTCAGGTTCATGTGACATGGCCAGCCTGGCGCCTGTTGCGCGAGGCGACGGTGCAGTCACGGAGAAATTGAGGACCCTTGTCGCATCCGTCAGGGAACGGTGCGTGTCGGCTCTGTGCGCCGCATGGAACAAGGATGCCGAAAACATTAAGTATGTGGAGGACTGGAGCAGGTCGCCCGAGAGGAAGGACGTGACCAAGATGCCTGCCAGCTTCAAGGCATTTGAGAGCGCCCTCTTGACCGGCATGCAGCAGATACTGTACATCTCCGAAGCAATGTCGAAGCCTGGCGCGGGCGACATTGTTCAGCCGCCGCCTACGAAACTCCTGCAGACAGTGCGCAGCCAGTACGTTACAACGCTCTATAAAGCTTTGAGCGGTATGGTGGAAAATGCAGAGCGGTCCGTTCGGAAGACGGATGATGAGTGGACGACCGAGGATGGCTTCGTTGTTGTGAACGGGGGCAGTTCGAGGGTGGCCAGCATGAGCGGCGCCACGATCAACGCTGGCGACAGGGTAAGCCCAATTCTGACAGCCCTTCCATGCAGGTAACACAAATGCTAACTACCTCTTGCAGAATGTCCGCATGCTGCTAACCCTAAGCAACTTCCAATCCCTCCGCGCAGAAGTCGTCCCAGGCCTAAACACGCAGTTCGAGAACGCCTTCTCAGTCAAGCTCACCGACGAGACGATGAAGATCAAGGACGTCCTGGCCCAGATCGACCAGCGCCTATTCCAGTCCTACACCAGGCCCTACATCGAATCCCTCCGCACCGTGATCCGCACCGGCGTCACATCGCCCGACTGGGCGCCCGCGTCCCCCAACGACAAGCCGCGCGAGGTCAAGCCCTACGTGTACGAGGCGCTCCTAAGCCTGGTGCTAGTCCACACACAAGTCTCAACGACAGCAGCCAGCCTCACGGGCCAGGTCCTCAGCTACCTCCTCGAGTTCTGCTCCCGTGAGCTCCTGGACGCGTTCCGCACGCGGCCCCGCTACGACCTCGCCGCGCTCATGCAGGCGACGCTGGACGTCGAGTTCGTCGCGCAGACGCTGTCGCAGTACATGACGGAGAAGGCCACGGAGCTGCAGACCACCATCTACCAGGAGCTCGACTCGCGCACCGACAACGACGCGCGCGCGCGCCTGCAGGCCGAGCTGCCCGAGATGCGCAGCGTGCTCAAGCGGCTGCGCGAGGCGAGCAAGAACGAGTTCGCGTGCTTCCGGAAGCCGAGGCGGAGGGACGGGGCGCCCGGGGGTGGCGCGAGGGGGGACACGAGTAGTGTTTCTACCACGATGTCTATGGCGCCGTCGATATAGTGAGATCGGTTGTGGTTTTTGGTCGGGAAGTGGGAAAATTCATTTAGTTTAGTTGCGGGTGATTTGAAGAAGAATTAGGCAGGCATAAATGAGCGTGCGCGCCCTTGGCTTGGGGGAAGTTTTGTTAGATGGCATTTATAATTCTGATGCATTGCTTTGCAGAGCCCTAACTACTTTTACAGTCTACAATTTCGTAGTGAGTGCCCTCCAGGCAACAACACCCTTCTCCCTCCTGCTCCTCTTCCTCTGCCTTCTTCGCTCCCCTGGGTTGCGTGTGATGTGTGTGTATGATCGTCCCCCTTGGTCTTCTTCCGAGATTTGATGAGAAAAAGGTGCCGACGAAGGCGGTGGTGTCTGTAATGTAGTTTGATATGCTGAACGAAGTATGCATGCCTCCCCCCCTGTACTCCAACAGTTGGCCCGCCCCCCATCCAAGCCCTCCCATATAAGTGGTAGGTAGGTTGTGGACCTAGCCATGGTTTTGGGTGGTGATCATGGTGCGGTCGTTATGGTGGTTATTGGGAGAACTGTGACATGTTCCCCAATGTGCTCGAATTGGTCTTCAAAGGTTTTTTTTATCTCCCACCTTACAGCTTAGAGATGATGGCGGCGGCGTACTCGTGGGTCTTGGCCTTGCCGCCGAGGTCACCAGTCAGGGCCTTGCCCTCGGCGAGGGTGGCGAAGGCGGCCTTCTCGATGCGGTCGGCGTAGTCGCCAGGCCCATGTGGCGCAGCATCATCATGGAGGAGAGCAGCAGGGCGGTGGGGTTGGCGAGGCCCTTGCCGGCGATGTCGGGGGCGGAGCCGTGGACGGCCTCGAAGATGGAGCACTCGTCGCCGATGTTGCCGGAGGGGGTCAGGCCCAGGCCGCCGATGAGACCGGCGCACATGTCGGACAGGATGTCGCCGTACAGGTTGGGCATGACGAGGACCTTGTCGTTGTAGGGGATGGGGTCGGTGGTCATCTTGAGGCAGGTGTTGTCGAGCAGCTCGTCGTCGAGCTCGATGCCGGGGAAGTCCTTGGCGACGTCGCGGGCGGTGGACAGGAACAGGCCGTCGGACAGCTTCATGATGGTGGCCTTGTGGACGACGCGGACCTTTGTGCGGCCGATCTCCTGGGCCTGCTGGAAGGCGAAGCGCAGGACGCGCTCCGAGGCCTCGCGGGTGATGAGCTTGATGCTCTGGACGACGCCGTCGACGACGGTGTGCTCGATGCCCGAGTACTCGCCCTCGGTGTTCTCGCGGATCAGGACGGTGTCGACGTTGTCGTAGGGGGTCTTGTAGCCGGCGACGGAGCGGCAGGGGCGCAGGTTGGCGAACAGGTTGAAGGTGCGGCGCAGGGTCAGGTTGAGCGAGACGTGGCCCTTGCCGACGGGCGTGGCCAGCGGGCCCTTGAGGGCGACCTTGTTGCGCTCGATGCTCTCAATGGCAGAGTCAGGGATCGCCGTCTTGCCGTCCTTGAGGATGGGGGTGACGTCGACGGGCTCCCAGGCGACGGGCGCCTTGGCCGCGGCGAAGATGTCCTTGACGGCCTGGGAGATCTCGGGGCCGATACCGTCGCCCTCGATCAGGGAGACGGGGTAGTTGCCGTTCTTGTCCTTGACGCCGTTGTACTTGGCCACCCTCTCGCCCGAGATCCACCTCCTCTGGCATTGTGTCTGGCTGAAGGCGACGGTGGCGCGGGGAGCAGCGCGGGCGAACTGGCGCCGCGCAGGGGCGGCCATGGAGCGAACGGCCAGCATTTTGGGCGTTGTTATGTGTGTAGAGGGAGAGAGAAGAGAGTGAGGTAGAGGCCGGTTAGATTATAAGCCAATTCCCAATTCGGAGGGTGTCCCAAGGTTGACTTGAACAAGCGCGGCAACAAATGAAAAGTATGCCGGTGGGAGGGAGATCAAACCACGGAGTAAAAAAGAGCGCGTGGAAGAGTGAGGGGAGAGAGAGAAGAAAGTGTGGTTGGAGTTGAAGTTGAGAATGTTGTCCAAAGGTAACACAGCAAAACGTCAACGGCAAGGTCTAGCAAGTCTGGGCCGAAGCTCCTACATACTGCAGTGGTGCCGTGCCCCATTGCCAGCCGCTAAAAAGATTCCACCGGCCAGGATCCTGCGCCATTTTGCCTTTACTCCGACATGGCCGAACATACCCGACTCGGGTCGGCCCCAAGAAACCCATCTCGCCGAGCTGCCACCGCCCCGCTAAAATTTATTCTATCTGTTGGCTTATCGCGGTCTTGCGGACATCAGGGTTCCACTCTAAAGTTCTATCCTGCAGACTGCGTTTTTGTCGTGAGGCTCTACAACATCAATTGACTCCCATAGACAGCCCACGACACCTCACACCTGTCTTCGCCCACAGCCCACGACGACCTTCCCACAAAACACCAACCCATCCGCTCCCTCACAATGGGTTCCAAACGCCCCCACGACGACGTCGAAGGCGAGGGAGGAGCCGCCGCAGCACCCCCAGAGGCAAAGAAGCGAAAGGGCTTCCGCGTCGGGCCAGAGAACCTGCCCGACGGCGCATGGCGGCGCAAGAACACCAAGATCAAGCACGAGCTGATCCACAAGGCAAAGCTGAAAAAGGACTACGCCAAGGTCAAGGCGGAGCTGGCAAAGGAGAGGGAGGCAGAGGCCACCAACAAGCCGGCCCTCGACGCGACAACAGACGAGCCACAGGTCCACCCCGACCGCCAGCAGCAGATGGACGACAGGCAGCACGTGAATCCAGAGCGGCAGGCCTTCCTCGACGGCGGCGAGGCTGCGGCACCAGCACCGCCCCGGCGCAGACAGGCGAGGAGGGACGAGGAGGGCAGGCAGGACGGGGCAGCCCAACAAGGCGACGAGCAAGGAGAGGACGACGAAGCCACAAAAGACACAACAACAGCCACATCACAAACAGAAGCACCACCACAACCCGGCAGCCGCAGACCCCGCCGCGAGAACCGCAGGCGCCGCCCAGACTACTACGACAAGGCCCTCGAGGAGGGGAACCGCAAGAAGGCCGAGGCCGAAGCCCGCGCGGCGGAGGCGGAGCGGCGCGACAAGGAGCGCGCGCGCAGCATCGACGAGCGCGAGCGCACGCGGCGGGCCATGCTCAAGGCCAAGGGGTTCTCGGCGTCGGGCAAGCCGCGCGGCAAGCCCAAGCTGGGGCGGGAGAGCAAGGTGCTGCTGGACAAGGTGAAGAGGATGGTGGGTGCTTGAACAAACGACAGGACGACTGGATGAGAGAGAGAGAGAGAGGGTCCAGGGGGGCTGCAGCCGCGTGTGGTCTGGGAGGGGGGGTTGGGCTGTTCCTGCGCGCCCAGGTTCAGATTGCGTGACTACGCGCCAGATAGATAGATGGACGGAAAAGGCCGAAGCCAGATGATACCCACGGAAAAAGCCGAGAATCAAGCGAGCCAACCTTTCGTTGATATACCAGGCCAACAGTGATTTCGTCACTTGCAATTTGATCATTGCTGCCAGCTACTTCTCCGCAACAAATGCACGCCCGTCATGGACGGTCATTCGCTTGTCTTGGAGGGGGCAACTTGAAGCCCGCTCGACGACGAGGGCGTCTCTAGATGAAAGTGTCAGCCCATTCAGCCGTTGTGCCAGCCTTACAACCACACGTCTCTTTCAAGTCACCAATTGATTGCCGGACGTCACCTCTCACGTGTACCCATGCTGTCACACTAGTTTTCTTCATATATCATGAATCCTGGAGGACGGGCAGAATCTGTGCCGTCTAAATTGAAACCGTTGGGGTTTCTATCAATGTTCACTATTTAGGTATTTGCCGCCAACGCCAACACCCCCACGCACAGCATTACAGGTTAAGTGGTCGTACAAGCATGCCGATGAGTTTCACAGTCCTTCTGTTCCAGATTACGCTCGATATGAGACCTTGTGCCGCAATTTGCTACTCGTGTTTCCGTAGGTAACACCATCGTACCCGAGTCGCGGCCGGAAAGAGATAATTTTTCACTCGTCTTTGGGAGTCTCTCGAATGGGCAGGGTATGAGTGCCCTGTGAAACGCCGGTAGGTCTGTTCTCGTCAGAAACTGACTCCGATCGGGTCAGGCCTGAGTGGTGTGCAGGCTCATGTGTCACCGCAGCGGTGCTGCCGCCGGGAGTTATCTCTGCAAGTTGTCGTTCTGTGGGGAGGCTTCATGTCAGCGTACTGCCGGGTCGCAAGCTATGTCCTGCACAAGTCGCATCCCCCAACTTACCGAGGTCTCGGATACGATGCCTGAGCATCTGGTTCTCCCGGGTCAACATCTGAGTCTCGGCCTGATAGAACGCGCTCTCGTCCCTTCCGCCCAGCGCGAATGGTTCCCCGCTATCCTGGCTGATAGACGTAGATCGAAGCCGTGGCGATGCACCGCGGCTGGGAGTTCGGGACCGGTGTCGCAGGTCACCGCGCGCCAGATCAAATGAACTGCGAGGGAAGATGGGCGATCGAGGGAGTGAACCAGAGGCTGACGGGTTCGGTGCCGTAGAAGTAGGATTTGAAGATGTAGGTATAGGTTGTCCTCCAGGACCAGGGGTAGTCACACCGGGAGACTCGTCGCCTGCGATCGCCGAGGAAGACTGGTTCTGGTGGGACTGGAGTTGCAGGATCTGGGCTTGTTGCTGGCGAATCTGGGACAGTAGGCGGTTCTGGGAAGAGAAGAAAAGGTCAGCACGTATGAACAAGTCAAAGTTTGGACACTGGATAGGTCGTGCCATACCACTTGAGCTTCCTGCTCAGCCTCCAACTCCTGGTGAAGCTCACCCAAGCTCGGGGCCCTGTTGTGATGCGGATCGGCCATCAACAAGGGCGAGCCGATGCTAGGTCCCGTGGGGCTCGTGAAGCTGCTCCTATGGCCGTGGCCGTGTGTGGGTGGGTGGGCAGAATCAGGAACCATCTCGCCGGGCCCAGGTACGGAGGGGTCGTTGATCTGTAGGTTGTGGAGGACTTGAGACCGTCTCCGTCCGTTGCTTGGAGATGTGACATGTCGCGAGAGAGAGCCAGAGGATCCTGTACGTAGTTACACGTCATGTCAGCTAGGCAGGCAACAGAAGGGCGCACGATTGGCTAGGACTGAGGTTGGGGTCGGGAAGGCGTCATACTTCGCGAGTTGGAAGAGCGCTCGTGCTGCAGACCAGCATTGACGGCGGCTGCAGCCTGCAAGGAAGTTGAGGCGGAACGGCTTGGAGAGGGCGAGCCGTTGTGGCCGTGAGCCGGGATGGGCTCGCTGCCGTTGGCGTTCGCATTGGTCGACATTGTGGAGGCGGAAGCAGAAGCAGAAGCTGAGGCAGAAGCTGAGACTGGGCCCGATGTTGCGGCTTGAGAGGAGGCTGACGACGAGGCAAGGGGTGGTGGTGATAGGGCGGAGGAGGGAGGTAGAGAGTTGATGTCTGGCATGCTGGAGCGAGTGGTCGAGCAGTGGCTGCCAAAAAGAGGGCCCCTCTTCCGGGTTATAAAGAGGCGTGTAATTTTTCTCCCGTTTGCTCTTTGACAGGTCAGTCGTAGCGAGTGAGTGCTGGATGATGGTACGTCAGGCAGGAACAATGGGCGTGTGGTGTGTGATTCTTCTCCCTTGCTCAATCCATGTACAGGTAGGTAGGTACGGCAACTGTTTCCTGGGGTCGGTTTGACTGAATGATTGCGGGGCCAAGCTGGGGGAAGCTGCGAGTCGTAGCTAGTGCACGTACCGAATACCACAGTACCGCAACGACAGGGGACTTGAAAAGTGGAGAGACTTGCCGTCACTGCACCCTCTGTAGTGTACTGTGTGTGTATGGGATTGGGGATGGATGGCAGGTGAGATGGAGGGGCAGCTTGCGTCACAGGGCTGCACCCACTCAGAGTCACCCACCTCCAGGCAGGGGTTCGGTTCGTTCGTCCCATTCCCACCTCGCCTAACTTACACAGTCAGTCCCTCCCAGCCTAGGGGTACTTGCCGGGCAAGCTGGGGTCCTCGTCCCCGTGGCAGAGCGTCTGCCCGTTACACGCCATCCATTCATGCCATCCCATCCCACACCACCGTCGGGCAGATAGACGAACTGTCCGACTGACAGTCGGCCGCAAATGCGCAAATGCCATGTAGGTCTGGCAGGCTGTCATGCTGATCAGGACCAGGTTTGGGCGGGCACATGACCATCTCGGAAGAGGCAAATCCCCTCGATCTCGATGTTGCACCTGCATTGGAACATGGAACACTGCGTCCGATGCTTCCTGTCCTCGAGCTCGGTCCCCGGCCAGAAATGAGTGCACTCGAGCAATATATCGCACCACTGACGCGCACACGACCACACAGACCGTACGACTTTGTGGGCTTGTGGCTTGTTGTCGTCCCAAAAGGGGGCTCGGTCTTCTCTCCTACAGCATTCGCAGTAGATGGTTTCTCTCGGCCATCATCACATTTTAATTCAATGGTTCGCAACTCATGACTTCTGGTCTCAGACAAGGCAGCGTCTGGACCCTGGAGACCCTGGATGTCTCTCCCATCAATTCGGGCAACCCGTCCTCGTGGGAAACGGGTTCGATTGGATGGTGGGATTGGGAGCTGCTGGTAAGGCTGGCGTGACGGGGAGCCGGGGTGGCCAAGCTCGGCCGGGTCGGTTCCTGACCCCGAAGTGGCTGAGATCATCGACCACTTTAGACCTTCACCTGACAGCTTCCCTCGGCCCACTCCAGCACTGCCTGGTCGTCGAAGCTATGGCTGTGCTCGTCAGCACCGTCCCGCGTAGCACATGCCATGTCTCTAGTCTCGACATCAGCCGCCGCATCTCAGACACGTATCCCCTATTATACCCAAACAAAGGTACCTCGGTAGGGTTACTTCAAGTATCCAAAGTGAGACTAGCCTTAACCATTAGCAGATTATCCAGTTTATGGCAACTGAAGGCTATATTTTCCACCTTGACTGGCGAAGAAGAATGGTTTGATATATTAGGAGACGCAGTGATGTGGATATGTTAATCCGGAACAACAATTCTTTCACCTAACGACTTGCTCCGATTACATATTTAGTGCAGAGAAGGCCTGTCATTCCTGCATTTCGTCGCGAAACAACCAAGTAGATGCCCAGGAGGTACTTGAGGATGTGTGCATAGAGCCCGAAGTAAGCTTCGCTTAAGACCAGAGGACTAGTAACTTCGTCCTGAATACTCAAACCACCATATTGCAACCCTCGCGCTTACCTCGACACAGTTGACACGCTCAACACACAGAGCGGAAGAGTGTCATCATTCAACAGCCAGCCCGAACATGACACGAGATGTCTTATCCTGAAGCCCAGCGTCCACATTTGCAATGCACTTTGAGTACATCAGGTGGGATTCTCCACGAACAATCCATAAACACAACTGCTCAATATGCCCAATGGAATACTAAAACTGACCTGCAGAAAATAGTTAGCTTGCTCAGGGTTCTCAGCATTCACTTCAGAGCCCTCATCTCCATGGCTATTATCACACAACTCACGTTTAAATTACAAGATCGCAGGCCTCTCAACAGAACCAATCCAAAGAAGCCTACCCTTCAAGACGATCTCCAATAATTTTGATAGAATCGGGCGGGCAGCATAGTAGCTGCTCACGACGATCGAACAAGATGGAGTCGTTCATTTCTCTGCTAACTTCAGCGTTACATTATCATGACTGGCGAACTCTGCTTGAATGTCTGCATTGCACCATGGCATCTATCTCCCGATTTCCATATGAGTTTATCCTGTAAGATAGCCTCCCATGACATCGCCTGTAACCTCCCGTAAAATAACCTTGTGCCTTGATATAACGCAGCTTCCTATGGGTCAGCCCCCTGTCGGATGGCCTCCTTGGGAAAGAATTTAAATAGGTATATTCTACAGGGTCCAAATAATACATTCGAGGTAGGCAAGTCATATTGGCTCCAATGTGACAACATACAAGTTTTTGAAGATGCACCGGTGTTGCGCTAATAATGTATTATGTGTGCAACGACGCCTACTTATGGAAGTAGTTCACACTAGCTGCAACAGCTTTGCTTAGCGGGTCTTGACCTTGGAAGTTTGTTCCGGGCGCTTGACAGGAACATAGATCCACTGAGGCTTTCCCCACGCCTCAACAGCACCAGCCCAAATGCTGAGGTTGATGTCACTAACCAACGCCCACTGCTGTTCATGATGAGGGCCACCGTAATTCTGGATGAATCCAAGTAGGTGTGTAAGACATTGAACGTTGGTAGCATCTGTACCACCTCCAAACTTGACGACACAGGAAAACTCCATGTTTTCGTGGTCTAGAGTCGGCAATACTACCAGAGACTGTTCCATCCACTGCCACTTGACCATAGCATGATATACTGCCTTTTTGGTCGTAGGATCGATGGATCTGTGCTTTGATTAGAAAAGAGGGCCTGGACATCATAGAATATGCACATACCGAAACAATGTAGGAATCGAGTTCGCCTTGGGTAGTTCAAGCAAACAAGTGACTAAGGCCACTTCCTTGCTAATAATTGTCTTCGACTCGTTCTAAAGGAATGTCAATCCTAAATCAAAAGTGGAACAGCGTCATTTGAGTAGTTCGCGGTTGAATTCTGAGAGTTGTACGCGAATAGAAAACAAAAAGAAAAAGAGAGCAGCAGAGCCAATGTCAGAAGAAAACAGGGATAGCAACTTACAAGTTCCAGTCGTTGATTTCCAGGTCTCCCCACTTGTCTCTCAAACTTACTCTTACCCTTGACCCACTTCCAGCTCGCATCACTGCCCTCCATCCTGAACCACTGGCCCTCAGGCAGCGGGAATGCACCTTCTAGGGCGCTGGAGTCAATTAGGATCCCCGTCTTCTCACATCTTGCCACGCGATGATGGCCAATGTCATAAATGTTGAACTTGAACGTGCGTGGCCACTGACTCTCGAGCATAGAAATGACCTTGACAGCGAAAGAGGTGCAGCGTCCTGGTTGGCTCGCCCAGATCTGCCTCAGGCTCTCCGAATCCTGCGCGAGGGCCGTTCTCTTCGCTTTAAGCTGACGGAATGCTGGAAAGCCATTGTTTTTATTGAACTCCGTTTCCAGGAGAGCACTCCAGTCAGCTATATTAGCCTGGACACGAAGGTAATCATACATTATAAAGGCTGTGTATGGCCCTTCGCTGAAGACCTGCTTCCAAGCGGCATCAGCCAGTCCAGTAGGGGTAATATTCGCGGACATGGCTGTTCTTATTACTAATAGAGAATTTTTAAGTTGGAGACGTTTGTAAAATAGTCGAATAGAGATGACAGAATGGTGAAAGCCAAAGCAAAATAGAGTGATGCACAAAGTAGATGGATTTTGGAGTAGGGACTGAGGTTGTCGAAACACTGAATGTGAATTAATAGTAGTTTAGGACGACCAAGATCATTAAACTCGGTTTTGAGCGACTAGGACGCAGAAGATATATGAATTTGTTTCCTACACCTAAAGGGCAACTCAGGATGAGAAGGTCGGTATATCGGTCTTTCCCAAGGCCATTGGGGCCGGTTGGCTCAGCTTGTTTCAAGGCGAATGTGCTGCAAATAGCACTATTATGCTCACAAGCCATGGTGAGATTAAATTCCCCCTATCTATGCTGTCCGTGTGTCATAGAATAAGTGAGAATGGGGGGAGGCACAGTCAGTGCTGATTGGGGCCGTTAGAGGCTGAAGCAGAAGGATCGGGTCTGGTTCAGGTCCTTAGTGATCATGAGGCAAGAATCGCTATATTCATTGTCTCAACTTGGCAAATTGCTTGCATTCGACTTTCATATATAATTCACGGCTGCCGGCTTAGATCTCAGAACTATTCTCTGCACAGACCGCGATATTTTTCGTGAGCACGTCACACTCGCCTCTCTCAGACCTCAATTTATACCAATCGAGCGGTAGAAAACAACAACAAGATGGACATGCAAGCTATCCTCAAACAGGCACGGAACCAGCCTATTGACCCCAAGTTGAAGAGTGAGTTACTCGGATCTCCCTCTGGTTGACGCTCTGGACAGGAAGAGCACTTCCCAGTCGACGAGCCTCGTTGCTAACGTCCACTTTCTGGAAAAAGAAATGTTTAAAAGAATTCCGGCTATACCTTGCGGCCCCGATGTTGCCTATCGCATGTTACGCGAAGCCGAGGCGCCAGTGAGCGAAGCAGCGGCACCTGCAGCGGCACCCATAACTCGACCGCCTGCGCTGCAGTCAGGCAAGGGCCATTCTCCTATTCCAGTGTCTACAAAAGTCACGCAGAGTTCTGCTGCCGGTGGTGGTACAATAAGCGGGGCTAAACCGCCTGCTGCCGCCCCGAGGGTGGCCAAAACACCTGCTACTGCTGCAGCGGGGGCTAAGACTCCTGCTGACGCCGTGAAGGTGGCCCAAAGACCTGCAACTGCTGCTGTGGGGGCTCAAACTCCTGCTGCCGCCGCAAAGGTGGGCAAAAGTCCTGCTGCCGCTGCAAAGGTGGCGAAAAGCGCCACGAAGATTGAGAAGAGGGACACGAAAGCTTAGAGGTTAGTAGGAAGGTACCCTATGGTGGGATATTCTCAGAACATGGGGATGCAACTAGAATAACTGCAGTTACTCGTCCTCACATAAAAGGGGATATCACATACACTATTACCGCATCACCATCACATCTCCAAAAAGTTGTTTACTATCGTGACAAAGTCACTATGTCTTGCCTAAATCTGGTATGTTGTCTTATAAAAAGTTGTCCTATAGGATGTTAGGTTATTCTATAGGATGTTAAGGGTTATTCAATGAGAGGCTATTCTATGGTAGGTGATACTAGGGGACGTCAGGACTTTGTCCCGTCAGATGTTGGCCTGTGGGAGTTGGGGGGTGGGAGAGATGTTGTGGCCGTTACCAGTTGGGCCCTATCTTTCGCTCTCTACTATCAAGAGGCCTTGCCTGCACCAGTGCCAGTGGTTTCGTCCTCGTCCTCGGCTTCAGCCTCCTTCCTTTCCTTCTCCTCCATCTCCTCCAAGATCCGCATGGCCGTGCCGGCGTCCACCCCGGGAGGTGGAGGGTCCTCTAAGAAAGGCAATTCCGCAGTGGTCAGCAAACAGACGTACTCACGCGCCAGACAATGTCGCCATTGACCATGTCACTTACTCATCCAAGGAAACCGCTCTAATTTCTCTTCATGAGTCATCTTGTCTAGGTTCGCCTTTGCCTCCTCGAATACGGATTTCATATCAATCTTCTGTCCTGACGAGTTCTGAGGGTCTGGTTGATTCGGCACAGCAGGTGCCTCTCGAGGACCGTCGGAGGCGACCTTTGCCTTGACACTTTGCGTATCGGTAGACATGAGGCACTGACAGGTGGTTTTTTTTATGGTGCAAGAGCCGTGTCGATGTACAAGTTTATTGTGTGAGACGGACGGTGAGATGGAAAAGGAACGGAGCTGAGAGGCAAGGGGCTGTTGGTATATAAATGCCAGCTGCTTGAGTACAGTACCTAGGTACCTAAATCAGGTATAATTCTGCTTATGTCATCCAGACTGTTGCCTTGTTTCAGTGGGGTTGGCCTGGCCGCGCGAGGCCTGTCCAGGCCTGTTGGTGAGCCTCCTGGCTGCCTCATTCAGTACCTGTACGGGAACACTTCCAAAATTAATCTCTTCGAAGGAGAAAAACTGCACAGATAATGAACAATTTCTCACATTTGAAATACCTCTTGTACAAGTGGAATACGTAAAATTAATTTGTCTATTATACTTACCGGTTCTTCTTACCTATTCTTGGCGAAAAAGCTGCCTTAACCCTTGCTGTCGGCGGTACCTACGAGCATCGTTGCGATAGGCGGAATCACACGCCGTCTGGTCTCGGACGAAGACCTATCTAAGGCCCCCTCCATCTTGGCCTCAGTTAGAACCGAAGCTCCAAGACAGAAAAGAGACGGCCAGACCCGACCCAATGCTGTCGTCTCCGTCACGCGTCAGACAACGCGACACAGACTAGTTAACGCATCACGCGTCTGCGGCACAACCACTCATTCGGTGCCGCTAATGAATATCTACCTGGACGGACGTTGCAGCACTTAGGCATGTCAGCCTGCGATGCTAGCTCCTGGGCTAGCTCTGTCACACACCATGGGGATCATGCATCGGCAAAATCCAAGTCGGTACAAGTGACCAGCCATCATGAGTACCAAATGGTCTTGAGAAAATCACAAGAGGCTTCAGAGGTGAAACACGAACACTCGTTCTGAAGTTCCCTCTGAAGGGGTGAGAACTATCTGGTGGAAAATTAACAAGCTATCAAGGTGGATAGCTTCACAAAAATGGAACACGCAGGTTGATTTGACTATCATACTTACCAGTTTACTTACCTATTCCCGGCGAAAGATCTGGCTCAGCCCTCTCTGCCGGCGGAACCTACGCGCATGCTCCTCGCGAATCAGCGCCTGCCGTCTCTCCTCGACGTCCAGCGCCGCGAGCAGGCCATCCACAGCCGAGGCATCGCCGCCCGCGAACGCAGAAGCCTCGGCAAGGCCACGCGTGGCAGGGGACCAAGGGGTCGACGGCCCGGGACTAGAGCTGCTGTCACGGCTGCCCGAGCGGGAGCTGCCCGTTTCGCTCTGGTGGTGGCCGGACACCACGTACGCGCTGCCCGGCACCTTGAAGCTGGCCAGCTCCGCGGCGGCGGCCTCGACCGAGCCCTCGTCAAAAAGGTTCACGACCCGGAGCATCCCGGCGTCGATGAACTGCCCAAACACGTCGCGGGCGTCCTCCTCGTTCTCAAAGACCTGGGGCCCCGAGGGGTGCCGGCGCAGCTCGTCGAGCAGCTTCTCGCGCACCTGGCGGAGCGCGGCCTTGTCCGTGGCCGTCTCCTTGTACAGGCGCTCGAGCGTCCACGCGTCCCGGATCAGAGGGCCCAGGTCCTGGACGGGCGGCCTCTGCTGCTCGGGGAGCCTGCGGTCCGCCTCGTCCTGCGCCGACATCCTGCCCAGACGCCTGAAGAAGCCGAACAGGAGCTCGTTGTTGGCCTTCTTGCCGCTGAACCTCTCCAGGAGGACCTCAGGGATCTTGAGGTGGAACTGGTGCACGTCCCAGCGCGGGCGCCAGCTGTAGTCCTCGGTGCCAAAGGCCTCGTCCGAGCTGATCGGCGGCGACAGGCGCGTCTCCCTCTCCTCGGGGCCCATCCCGTCCAGCTCCTCCTGGGTGAACCGCGGGGGCCGCTCGCCCCTGAGGCGGGAGTGCCCAAAGTCGCCAATGACAGCGTCCGGGTGCGCCGCGCCCTCGGCCATGTGGAAGAAGATGTTGCCCGCGTGCACGTCCATGTGGCGCGCGCCGAGCTGCCCGTTGAGGCACTGGATGGCCTCCAGGCACTGCGCCACGCAGCGGAACACCAGGCTGAGCGGCGGCTGCGGCTGGCAGGACCGGAGGGCGCTCGTGTGCAGGTCCTGCATGTCGCCGAGGTTGTAGTAGCTCCACCAGCTCTCCCGGTACCCGCCCTTCATGTCCTGGGCCGCCAGCAGCCGGGCGAAGCGCTCCGAGCCCGGCGAGCCGGCGAGCAGCCGGGCCACGCGGACCTCGCGGTTGCCGCGTGCCATCTTGACCGCGGCGTGCGGCTTCCTGTTCCACTTGGCGACAGAAAGCTTCCTCTCGTTGTTGTAGTTGTTGCCGTTGCCGTTGGGGCTGGGGCTGCCCTCCCCTTCGAGCTCGCAGAACACCATGGCGTCCGACTCGATCCCGGACACGAGCTTGCGGACCAGCAGCTGCCTCTTCCCGCTTGGGTCGAGGGCCATGAGCGCCCACTTGGGCCTGTCAAAGTCCCCCAGGTCGACCGACTCCAGCGGCGACGCCAGGTCTACAGACTCAAGGTCTGTGTCTGGCACGGGGAGGGTCATCATGCCTGATACGACCCAGACCGACGGGATGCCTCACGCCGATGGGGGCGGTGGCGGATATAATGTGTCTCGCGAATCTCCGAGCTCACTCCTATAACACGTCTTGGTGTTTCAAACTTACCTGTCAATCGGATTCGACGAGTTGAGGCTCCGGGAGGGAGAAGGATTCGAACCTGAACTACAGGTTCCGGAGATTCTACTGCTTTGGGAGAGCAGGTGTAAGCCGAAACTGATCCTCAGACAAGAAGGAGGGGTTGCAATATTTGCTCTATATATCTCACTTGTGAACTGGCATTGGGGCCTGCCACAGTATCCTGAGCGTCACCATTGTAGCCACGGCCCGTTGAGGCGCCGCCCTCACGATGAGACTGACAATGTGCCTTATCTCGATACAATCATGTGGTTTCATGAATGCCATTGTATATACCCAAGAAAGCCCGAAGGGCAGAGACAAAAGAAAGAAAAAGACGCCCCGAGCGGTCCCGTGGCGGAAAGGACGCAACGGGAGTATCAACACCAAGGAAGGCACTGGAATGCAAAGAAATGAACAACACCCCTCGGTCCTTTGTCACGGAGGGAGATGGGATCAAGCCTGCAACAGGGCCCGCAGAAGCAAAAACAAGCTTGCCACCGAAATAGCAATCACGAGCCGCGCATCCTTTCTTCTTCGTCCTTTTTTCCTTTTTTCCCCTTCAAGGTCTCCTGTCCCAAGAATGTTGTGGCGCCTCTCAGAGGCCCCGGGTGCCGGCGCTTGGGCCCGATGTGGACGCGCTATCTATCTGCAGTTTGTCATTCGAAGCAAAGTAAGCTAGCTATGGGACGAACTACTCGTTCCTTAGTCTTGTCCGTCCCGCCCCGGGGAGTGGGTGAGGGTGGGCATCGCGACTCTCCGATGCAGCGTCCGTGGCTGTCTCTTTTCTTTTCTGCCTTTTTTTTCTCCACTTCAACGACTCCGTGACAGCGCAGTGACAGCGACAGTGACAGGTAGGAGGAGTGGAGGGGGGAAAAGAAAATTGGGTGCTGATGGCGTCTCACTCACCGTTGTGGGCTTTTTTCCTCGAGGGTGGAGTGGAGTGTATTGGACGGCAGGGTTGGCTGTCTAGTGTCTGGGTTGCTAGTAGTCGTTTAGATTCCATTGCTCACTCACTCACTCGCTCACCTCTCCACACTCGCAGATCGTGTAGATAGCAGGATCCCATGGTGGATGGTCAGCAGCGTGGCTTGAACCGGTCAGGCAATGCCCGGCGAACGATCGATGGTTCCGGTCCATCCTGTACCTAGGCGAGGAGGAGGCAGCCATCTTGGAAGAAGTTGAGATTATCTGCGTTCATGGGTTCGCTGTGTGTGTGGTGTGTATGTGTGTGTGGGCATGCCTTTCGATCCACCACGGTGGGTGGAAAGAACTCTCTTCTCAGCCAGCTCACATCAGCCAGCCCCACCACGAACACCATCTCGGGAGCTCCCTTCCCTTGCCCTTCCTTCCCGTGACGCCAAAAACCACCTGTGTAGAGATGATCTACACACGGTCGCAACGGGACGGGGGCCCCAGGCTGGGTCCGGTCAGTCAGCCTTGAGGGTTGGGGTGGATGGCCGGGTGGGTGGTGGCGGGAAACTTGGAAGCGAGAGGCGGCAAGGCAGCAGGCAGGTGTGTATGGGCCAAGATCAAATCATCAAGATCTACCGGCAGAGTGGACGGGTGGTTGAGTGTGAGTGGGAAAAGAAGTCTGAGGTGTGTGCCTTGCAGTCAATAGTCTGCTCAGCTTGCATGCAGCGCCGGCCGCAACACCACCACCATGGTCCAGCTATCCAGCTACCTTGGAACACCATCCCACCGGTACAGTTACCCCCATTGCGCGGCACTGGCGGGAGATTGGCTCGACGCGGCACGCGTCAGCTTGGATGAGGCGGCAGCAGCAGCAGGAGACGGCACGATGGAAAGAGGGTTGGGCCATCTCGTCTGGCCGCCTGTAAGGCTGTGGCGGGCTGACGGGACGGGGGCTATCTGGTCTATCTGTCGAATCAAACCGCCAGTCATCCATTTCAGTTCGAGCGCTTCGACCCAGCTTGCCACTTCGAGGTCCAGTTCTGCCTGCCTGTTCCCTGGCCTCGTGTCACCACCTCATACCGACGAGAAGGGGCGGGCCTGTCGGCCTGCCTGCCTGCCTAGCGGTCCTCGGGCTGAGGATGCTGGGTGGTGGGAACGCCTCTGCTTGGCAGGTTTGGGGTGATGGCCTGATCTTTGGTGATTGAGGCGGGAAGGAAGGGAAAGTGGCAAGCAGTGGGCTTTGGCTGGGGGGCATGTGTGGTGTCGGCATCATGTCGTGCTCGCTCACTGGGGGCATTTTTTGTTCGGTTGGCACATGTGCGTATGTGCTGACATACATACAAAACACGCACTCCGTTGCAGCTATTGGGACGGCCTCTGTGTGGCTGAGATGAGAAAGTTGGGGGAGCATTTGGAATAACCGGGCGGCTCGGCATGCACATGCTCATCAGCCGGGCCCCTCGTCAAGCTTCGCTCCGGGGACGGAGTGTGAGCGGGATGTATGTTGTGCTTGCTGGTGTCGATGTTGAGCAAGAAGGTTTTCTAGGCAAATCAATCGTTTTGATAGCCCTCTCGATTTCGGGGAGTATCGCGTGCGCGCACGCCAGACGTCGGCACAACAAGGTTTGCGCCGCGCCTATATCATCGTCATTATCGCTCGTTCTCGACCTCTCGGAACATAAACAGCAAAACACCCTCGGCTCCTTGAGACGAGAGACAAGAAGCTTCTGAATACGAGGATCCCGGCAGCTTCTCATCAGAGACCGAGACCTGTGGCCGGGGCTCGACCACAATATCAAAAGAGAGAGGAGAAAAAAAGCATCGCAAACTTTTGCAATTAGTGTACTAGGGCAAATACTAAAAACTGCTGGATACTGCGCGATGGCGCTCGTTTCGAAACGCAGGCCAAGGGCGATCTGCACTCGAAAATGCCGAACCTGGTGTGGGAAACCATTCTGGCAGGGTGGTAGTACACACAACCAGGCTCGTCTTGTAAGTGTGTGAATTTTGGTAGGAAACAGACTACCGCGAAGCAATGACCCCACACTACCGAACAATTCGATTGATGGGGTGGGAACGCTCTTGGAGGGCAGCACACCCCAACCTTTTTTCCTTTTGTGACTTTGGCGCTACTGCAGGTACGATACCAGTTTTACGAAGGGATCTGCGGTACGGCGCCGGGACGTGCATACCCAGGCCAAGGGCACAATAGGGCGGGCGGCCGGGCTGGAACGGGACGCTTGTGAAGCTAGAAGGCCCCGCCATTGTTGCGATAGGCGGGCGGGAGCAGCAGAGAGGAAACTCAGAGTGAGGCAATCGGGAAGAGGACTGAAGGTAGAGCCTGATGATGCCTGTGTGACATCGGGGCAATACGACCATATCGGGAGTTTGTCCCGAGTGAGATGGTAAACTGGTTGGACCTGTTTCTGCCAGCTGCTTCGTGAAACTCGGGGGCATGTACTGTCGTGTGGGAGGAGGCCCAAGAGAGGACGAGAAGACCGTGGTTGGCAAATGATCCTCCCGGAAAGTTCTTCGCGGCGGCACGATGCGGCGGGATGGATGATGAGATCCGGAGGGTGTGGGCAGCACGAGGAGAGGGGGAGGGGGCGAGAAGGAAATGTCCGGACGGGGCAGCAGCGGGAGAGGGGGGAAAGGTGAAGGTGAGTTGGAGAGCTGTCCCAGACAGGCAGATGCGCGGACGCATTGAGACCAACCGGTGCGCGTGTCTCCATGAGGGTGGCCAGGGAAGCGCGTCGTACAACCCGCAACCTTGAGTCGAACCAGCGGGATCTTGCAGTTGGAAATGGAATAGCTCGACGCGGTGCGACTCTAGTAAGCGAGCGAGAGACATTCGAGAGGAGAGGCGTGCGTACTCCAGCTGCTGTCTCGCAGACCGAGAAGAGAACATCGTGACGGGTTCTCTTTTTTTGCCGCGCACGGCCTCGCAGAAGAGAAGATGCAGATGAGCCCGGCCGGATACGTGGCCTTTGCCAGTTCACCTCGTGAAAAATAAGTGGGCGGTGGTTGTTCTGTCGCCTTCTTCCGTATAATTCCTTCTTTCTCGTGCTCTTTTCTTGGCCGCGCAGTAGCTACACAGTAGGCCCTCTGCTCCAAGGTCGGTCCCGACCAGCCTCTGCTGCAGCCCCTGCTTATTCGCAGGCGAGGTGCATGCGACCACTGCAGTATAGCCCCAGCGACTACGCAATATCGCATCGGCCCCAAGGGCTTACGAATGATCATCAAGCAGCGGCAGCACGTACAGTAGATGCCGACCAAGTTGAGTGGTGGGGAATGCACCGACTGCACCTAGAGCCAGATCAGAGCCGCCATTACTTGCTTGTCTCGTCTCATCCCATGTTCTGTCTGTCTGCAGAACTGGTACGGAGTACAGTATTTTCGTTCCTTCACGTCGCACGAACTGTTCCCCGCCCAGGCGGCGGGGGTCGGCGCGTCAGCGCGTGTGCAAGTTGCCGAGACCTGTCAGTCGCAGGGACGAGACGGGGACTTCGGATCTGCTGATCTTCGAACCCTCTCTGCCCCCCCCCCCCCCCGCGCCTCCAGCCGTGTGCGCCAGCTTGGTTATCAATGGTAGCTGGTTAGTGCGTCGGGACACAGAACTGGCGGAGGACGGATGAGGTCAACCCACCCCCAGAGGAGGCTGAAAAGAGATTCCGCGGTCGTCTCAGCAAGAGCTCCGTGCGGCCCCTGTATTTCGTGGCAGACATGGGCCTGATAGTGGGTAGACGGGTGGGTTCAGCGCAACACCGGGACCGGATCCAGGTGTCTGTGACCCCGTCCTGCTCTGCCCAAGATTTCAACCCGGCATACCGTTTGTGTACAGAAGACAGGGAACAGGACCCCTCGTCCCATCCTGAGCCCAAACCTTCCGACAGTCCACAGCCCACACAGCCCACGATAATCTGTGTGAGGCAGTTTGGCTTTGATAGTCAGGGGCTGTGGCAGTCGTCTAGTCAGTTTCTGCAGTCGGGTTAATATGGCTGGTACTGTCGTTGATCAAGCCTATGCTTCAACTACCGCCGTGCGTCGTGCGTGCGCGCGTGCGTGTGGGCGTGTGGCAAGGATCCCGCAAGAGGAAATAATATCGAGTCTGTCGGCAGGAGGCCACGTTGAGGGCCGCATCTGCAGACACCTGCGGGACGGCCTGATTGAGTTTTGTTTTCCAAAGCCCTGGGACCAGTTTGCTCCGTACGGAGTGGAACTGTCTGCCCACCTCTGTGTGAACACCATATTGGCACTATAGTGCTTAGGTGGACAGCTAGGAGTCAGGAAAATCCCTAGTGGGCGCGACGAGGGGGAAAAAGCAAGATAGATACGAGCAATCATTAAGGACCCATCTCTCGTCGACAGCGCGAACTATGACAAAAGCAAACTCCACTACCAAGAGCTTGCAAGAGCTGGCGATGAGGAGATGAGGCACGAGAAGGAGCCCTATGTACCGTACTGTACGACGCAACCCGACGGGTTGGGCTAGACCCGGACCTGGTCGGCGGGCGGGCTGGCGTCTGCTCTTACGCAGCAGATTAGATTACACAGTGTTGGCGCAGTCCCACCACACAGCCATTGACCCAGTGGGGACTCAAGGGTTCTGGACTCTGGAACAACGGCAGAGCTCAAGATGGGCAGGGCAGAGATGGGTCGTGGGTGCCACCTGGGTGGGGTGTTTTACCATGTAGGATCTTGTTTCGATACCCGCGAAGGCTCCGGATCGGGAGCCGTCGGCAGGGCAGAGGGCGGGGTTGGTTTGTCGGTTGTGACTCTTTCGTCAGAGCAAAGGGGAGAGAGTCAGCGAGTCAGCCTGCCTGTTAGTCGAATTGTGTTTCGCTCAACGTCGTCATGTCAGTCAGCTGTCAATTGGGAGTTAGATGCGAGGGGTGCCCCCTTTCGCTGTGTTTCCATAGCTAGCCGCAGGGTGGTGATGGTGGCATGGCATGGCATGGCATCCGAGCACTGGAGAGGAAAGTGGAGGAGAGATTCGTCCAACGCCGAAACAGTTTGACGGCCACGATGTCTCGCTGCGTTTCTCCAATACCCACGGGTTCGCCCATCCCGTTGCCGCGGTCGCGGCCATGTCGGCCATGTCCACGACCATCGTCATGGGCCAGGGTTGGACAGGCGAAAAGTTTTCGTGGGGAGCTAGGGTCCACGAACCAGAAGTTGGCTGTAAGACTTGGTAGTGTGCTGTCTGTCTTTTGCTGCTGATGCCATACCGTTAGCTGCTGCTGCTGATGGAGCTTGCCGCCCCGTCAGCCTGTCAGCCCGCCCCCTTCCCCCTGCTGCTGCTGCCGCCGCTGCTGTTTTGCTGCCTTGTAGGCCGGCCGTGCCAAGGTGCGCAAAGAAGACATGGCGTGCCGTGGCGTGGGCATTGGCAGGGCCCCCCGTCTTGCGATGCTCTCGTTTCTCCTTTCCCCTTCTTCCCTTCACATCCCTCTAGTGGGTTCACTCGGACTTTGTTGGGCTGCCCGGCTGCTTGGGAATTTCCTGTGAACCCACAAGAAACGGCAGGGTCCTATCCATAGACTTAAGTTGGTAATAAGACTGCATGCAGTAAGCACAGCAATAGGAGGAATAGCTTCGCGCCACTTGCAGGTCAAGCTCGAGCAAATAGGGTTCCGTGGTGCCTGGCAGCCTGGCAGGGCAGGACGCGCTCTGTGGGAGGGGAGGAGAGCGCGTCGTGTCGTTCATGCAGGAGCCTGAGTGGTCAGACCTCAGGGCACCCGAGCAGCCCAAGATCGAAAAGTCAGATTTGCGAAGATAGAATCGGCGGGCATCCTTGCAAGAGTGCCTGTCGGTGGTGGTGCTGGCGCGACGGGAAGGAAAAGGATGAGATCATTGCTACTTCGCGCCGGCGTGTTGGCCCACCGTCCACCCCGAGTACTGCAATGTTAAAAACCTGGCCCAGTCAGGCACACGGGCCAGGCAGTCAGTCTGTCTGCCCAGTGCCCCCAGTTGCCCCCAGTTGCCCCTCCCAAGGATGGCTGCGCCGCCAGCTAATATGAGAGTAAATAAGCCCAAGAGTTCACTACTGCTGCTGGCTTTGGGAAGAAGTCCTGCTGCGGCCCACTCGGAGAGATGGCCAAGGGCAAATTGATTGCGATTGCAAGACGGTCGCTCAGATAAGTTTTGACAGATTCGTTCGCTCTTTCTTGCTGTCTTGTCCAGGGCCGTTGTACCGTTATACCTGTACCGTTGTACTGCGTAGGGGATCAAACCAGGTGTCACGGCCAGCTTGGGAAAGGGCCCCAAAAAGCCCCAGCAAAAAAAAGAGAGATGGTTACATTACAGCTACATTGGTGCGTAACTGCCCGGCAGGTGTGCCAGGGTTGCAGGGTGGGTGGTTATCTACAGGGCGCACTCGGGCTGCCTGCACAGAGCCTTCTTAGCATTAGCAGCCGTCGCCCACCACTCACACAGTACGCTCGGCGCACCAGACACGACGGCTTGGTGGCCCCGAGCAGTCCCTGAGTATCACATCTCGATCACCATCACAACCTTATCCGACCACAAGCAGAGATTCGCTCTGCTACGTAACCTTTCTGTCTCTCATCCGAGGTCTTCTCCGCCTGTTCCTGGTCCTCTTTTTCACACGTCCTCCCACACCGACTTACCGACTAGGTGATAGATTGTGTAATATTACCGCCTGTGTCTCCTTCGCGCAAATAGTAGATGCCATAGTATCATCATAGCAGATGCAATATTTGGTGTTGGTGGTGCTACTTGCTGTGAATGCGGGCGCTGAACCGCCAGGGTGTGTCATGCCCTGGTCCCTGCATTGTTGAACAACCCCCGCCAACCTTACAGCACCTGCCCTGCCCAGATACCAGGTACGGAGGTACGAGTCGGTACGTACCTCGTCTGCAACTCTGCAACCCCGGGCCATCTCCAGACTTTGTACTCCCGTACCCTGGTACCTCTGCCCTTCTGCAAGCTCCGTGTGGTACTTCGGTCAGCAGCAGGAGAAGCACACCACTCACCCACACCCACACCCCAGCCGGGACATCCCATCGACGCCCGCCAGCCTCGACCTCGGAGCCTGTGCCCATCTTCCCATCTCCCAGCAGCTTTCGACTCGGCCAATGTTTTTCTTTTCTCCCCCAGAGCTGCCATTCGATATTAATGTGGTCATATGTGCTATATCATCGCCTGATAAACTCCCCTCCTCTTCGATCCGCGCGAAACAGCTCTGGACCGTGCCTTATTAGTCGTTGCAGCTGTTGCTGGCGCACAACTCTCTTACGCCTGAGAGTTTGTTTTCCCCCTTTGGTTGTAACTCTCTCATATTACACACAAACCTTCCACCTCTCAGCCCCGACGACGACACCTCCTCTTTCCTCCTCCTTTCATCACGCTCGTGAGACCTTCGCTGTTGGACCTTGCACCACTCGAGCTCCCCCCAGAGAGACATTCCACACGCCGCCGACGGGCCTCCTTCACCGATGATACGTCTCAGCCTGTGATGTTTACCTGCTCTCGTGTGTCTCTTGTGCCCCTCGTGCTGAGCCCGTCGTTTTCCTGTCGCTCCCGCGCCACGATACCTGTCTCATCGGCTGCTCAGACATTTCACTCGCTTTTTGCTCTCACTTGATTGTCTTTACCTGTCTCCATCGTCCTGCTCGTAACCACTCGGTCGACCTCCACACCGGATGATCTGTCTCAGAGTCTGCGTCATCCCCTCGTTTGCATCAAGGTGTCAGTCACCGCGTGACCAAGCCATATTATACAAGGAGCCGCGCCTCTGGTAACCAATATACCAGAGGTTACCATTTTGGAACCATCTTCTCAACCACATACTCTCTCACACACACGGCCTTTCAACATGGCGGCCTTCGACACAGCCAGCCCTGCCAGCAGCATCTCAGGAACTCAGAGCGAGCCTCGCTCTACGCTGTCGCGGAGACAGAGACCACCGGACATTGATATCACCGCCGCCATGGAAAACAGGATCCCGCTTCGTGCTACCAAAGAGTCCAGGTCGAGGAAGAGGGAGTCGAGACTGGGATTCAGGAGCATCTTCGCCAGGCATCGAGGGTCGAGTGAAGGCGATGAGATCAGAGCGGCTCGGAACGTCGCGAGGGCTGGGAAGCGAGACTCGATTACTGTGGACAGGGACGGCAACCCATCTTACGGCTTGCGGCCCACGGCAGCGCAGTCAGAGACACACCTCGCCCCGCTGTCAGCTGATGGACCCTTCCTCAGACCCCGGACCTCAACCATCAAGTCGCCAACCTTCATGGCACCAAGGTCACCACTCGGACCATCGGGCAAGAGGCGAGGATCACTTGCCACTTGGGACCCAGTTCCTCTATTCCAGGCGTACCCGCAGGCTGTTCGGACTGCAACCCTGCCAGCCTGTGTCCAAGCGGACAGCCTTCTCCGGGCGCACCAAAAAAGAGAAATGATCAACAAGAGCAACATCAACCACCCAGACCTCGGGGACCAGACGGCCTTATTCGTGGACATGGCGCGCAAGAAGCACAGGCGTAATAGCTCATCTGTCAAGCTTGACTGGACCACAAAGCTGTACATCCTGGTCACCTCGGGGTATCTGCTGCAGTACAGCGGCGACGGCACTCATGACCGCCTGCCTGAGAAGGTCATCCAGCTATGCAAAGACTCGGCCGCTTTCGCGAGCGATATCATTCCAGGAAAGCACTGGGTGCTTCAAGTATCTTCGGTGTTCGAAGAGGGAGCCCTCACAAGCCAGGACACCAGGTCATTATTTGGCAAGTTCGGGATGCGGGAGAAGGAGAAGCGCGTGGCCTCCGACATCTTGATGGTCTTTGAAAACGTCGACGACATGGAGGATTGGATGTCGTTCTTGCGAAGGGAAATCGAATCATTGGGAGGCAAACGGCCCGTGACAGAGACAGGAGCGCCCAAGGAGCACGTGGAACACACCCCACTAAAGACTCACTCGAGTCAAAGGGCACTGGTGGTGAGAGATCCGCACAGGTTTGGGCCAGTGTCCAGCCCAGAGACGCGATGGGATGCCCCGGTTGCCTTCGATGAGCCAGAGCTACACATCGACGCGACGATGACGGAGATGCCCCTGGACCGAAGTTTCGATGACAACTCCACCACCAACAGCTTCGTCTCCCAGGACGGGCGGCAGCTCGACGGCCTCCGGGACAGCTCTAACCGATATTCGTTCACGTCGGCAGCCAGGACCATTGTCACCTCCGACTCATCGCCGTCCAACTCACCAATTCGCGACAGCTTCGGAAGCCTGATCAGCAACTCAGACGAGCCTACCCCCTTAGCCGAGGAGACCGAGATCCGACGCCGACCCAACGCTGCAGAGATTGAGGACCGGCGGCAGTCCTACCGGACTAACAATATGGTGCATGATATAAGCGCAGGCCCGGTGGCGCATAGGGCACACTCGTCCCTGTCATCCATCCAGGAGCCGCCCAACTTCAGCCTCCCGTACTCGGGCACACGTCGTCGCTCCGCAACTCAAGACGCGGTCCACGTGCACAACTCCCACGGCGCATCAGGGCGGCCGCCACGACGGATGCGGCGCCCTCCTCCCTCGGCGCTCGGCTTGTCTAGGCCATTGTCGATTGTAGCAGACACGCCCTCTCCATCGAAGCTGTCGCCAACGCCACGAAGCCCTCTCAAGACCGACGACAGCGCCGGTGCTTCACAACGTCCAACTTCGCCATCAATGTTTGCAGGCTGGACACCTGGGAACGCCAAACCCGAATATGACCTCTCCTCCCGAGCTTCCAGTCGTGGCTCACTGAGGACGAGCTACCAAGTATCGGTCCACAACAGCCCGCGCAAGTACGCGAGCATGAACACGCTCCGCCCTACCGACGACTCCGTCTGGGGCGAGACGCCAAAGTTTGACCTGCCCATCCATGCTGCATTCAGCGGGTCCTCCTTGCGCGATGGAGCAGAGGACCCAGCAGGGATCCCTCGCAGTATGTCGTCGATGGACACATACGAGAGCTCTGGCCGGAGCCGGTCGCCCATCATCCGAGCCGCAGCCGCCCAGAAGCGGGCGAGCATGTGCAGCCTCCCCAGTGTGAAGGTGTCCCCGCGCCACCGGTCGGTATCGATGTTCCCCACCACCAGCCGGCACCGGGATCTTGCCGCCGACAGTCGCACGGCGTCGCCGTCACCACACCGCGGGCCGAAGAGGGGATCGGCCATGACGATTCCCGGCTACGCGGGGCAAAAGCACTCGCGGCCGTCGTCGCCACGGACCACCAACATCACCCTGATCAACAGGCGCAGCCTCCCGCAGATGCCGCACCTGCACCCGCAGAACTCCCCACTGCTGCCACCACCCGCGCCGCCACCGACCAAGGCGCTACCGCCGATCCCTCAGGCAAGGAAGAGGAGGTCGTCGAGCATCCCGCCCCGGATGGGCATGAGGACCCCCGCGACGCTGGTCGGAGGGGAGATATGAAACCGAACGAACGAACGACACTGGAACACATGTCTTGCCAATTTTTCTTTTGTTTTCCTCCTGCTGGCAAAATATGAATTGATGAATTGAAATGGGTGAAATGGAGTATGCTGCAACGGAATGGCGAAACGACCAGAAGCTTGGAAGCGCGGACTTCCTATATTATACTACAACATTCGTCATCATAGCACCACTGGGTTGGTGCGCTTGAACCCCCTTCGCTAAATGCGCATTTTTCTTTTCCTTTGTCTCGGGTTTTTCACTGGCGGTGTTTTGGGGGCCGGTACGGGAAAACGGGAACAAAAAGGGAAAGACTGGATGGGGAGCAAACGGATTTGTTCTTGGGGGACCGGGAACCAGGGACGACGGACGGCGTCCCCTTTTGGAACGAGTGAGCGTTACTAGCTTCTGCTGTCTTTTTTCTGAACTGAGCCTACATGTGTGTTTTTGTTTTGTAAGAAACATGGTGAAATGGGAAAGAATCTGGGCGGGATATTAGAACACGGGCACGTGCATGCAGCATTGCCTGGAAGATGGGCTGGGCTGGCTTGCTTGCTAGCTAGCTAGCTAGCTATTATTGATGGCCACAATCATAGTCACACACATGACAGAGGAATACAGCACAGCATTTCAAATTTGGGTTTCAAAATGGAGTAGTTCCGCCGGTGATTTGGACCACAGCCTACCTAGGTACCTAGGCAGGTGGCCTTTGTGCGATTCACAGCCAATAGCGCTAACGAGCCGCGGCGTGTCCAGACCACCTCCGCACCTTATTAGACCCTAGAGCTGGTGACGGCTCACTGGCATGATATTACAGAAAAGAGCTGGTACGGAGCTAACATTGTATCTACAGACATGTCTACGTGAGCCACCAGCCACAGGCCACCAGCCACTAACTCTGCCATTATTACACGGTCTGACACGATCAAAGTCCCGCCTCAACCCGCCGAATGTCCCTCGTCACCTGCGCACTTCAAAAGTTCCGGGCGATCCTACCCAGCGTGGCGCAAGGCTCGAGGCGGTATACCAAGGCTCGAGGCGGCGTACCAAAGTAGTGTTCGCTCTGGCACGTTTGGCTCGGGAGTCCAAGGCAACGCCGTCGCGGACCTGGAGTGCATTTTCTTATTGTCAGCCCCCCACGAAAGGTCATGGGGTGGTCGGCTGAGGGCGCTCAATGCGGGAAATAAAAGAGAAGTGACAAAACCCGACCCCCTCTCACCTCCCTCACACTTCACATCAGTAGATTAGCATTCCTCCACAGATTTCAGAGGTCGATACAGGGGTTGTCGTCAATTGCGGGAGAGGGAGCACACCACTGAGGGGGTCCGCACCTTTTCAGTGAGCACCGTCTATGATGATTGGCGACGGCTAGGTGGGAACGTCGAAACTGCACCACCTTTTCGTCGTCCGGAGCTGAGACGGCTGCTGGGACGAGGGGCCTCTTGCCGCGCTGTTGACAAGCGGTGAGGGAGGAATGGATAGGAGAGCCATGGTCTGGTCGTGGGCTGCCATCCCCGCAAGTGTGGGCGAATTTGTTTACTTTGCTCACTCAAAGGTTGCTATCTGCTAAGATCGAAGGATGATTTGTATGCACTTTCCTCCCCTTCTTCACCGCTACTCGTCCTACGTACACTGCAGAGACGGCAGGAAGGATGGGTACGGGCAGACTCGCGAGCAAGTGCTCAGTTCCCAGTGGCGGGTGCCTTTTCCTTCTCTGACGTTTTGCATCCGAGCCGTC
The DNA here is from genome assembly GCA_023522825.1 of Diaporthe ampelina. NCBI lineage: Eukaryota > Fungi > Ascomycota > Sordariomycetes > Diaporthales > Diaporthaceae > Diaporthe > Diaporthe ampelina. The sequence goes on along the minus strand of JAMFTM010000102.1, from coordinate 116,822 downwards.
CTTAACTCAAAAGTGTGGAGGGCTTATATTCTGTTCGCCCCTTCTGTACACAGACAAGTGTGTGCAGAGAGGCACCAGCCTTGTCTCTGTACCACACGTGTACTGTTTTTAACCCTTCACCTGCACCCGAAATCAATAGCCGAGGAGGCACTTGGCCCTGAGAAATCAGGTACACCTACCAGCCTAGGTAGAAAAATCCATAGAGATCGGATATTCACACCCGCTAAAACGGATAGTACACCCGCTACTAGACTTTTTTTAACTTTTAAAGTTATCTATTAATATAAATATATATCCTATTCTTAATTTATTTTAATAATTCTTTAAAGTATTTAAGTATATAAAAATTAGAGGTATTAAAAATTATAATAATATTTTTATTTAAGCTTTTAATTTATAAATAATACTTACTTTATAAGCTTATAATTTAGTTTATAATAGACTTATAATTATAAAGAAAATATATTTAAATACTTTATATTTTATAGTATATTCCTATACTAAAATTTATACTTAGACTAAAATCTATTTTAAAGTTAAATTAGATATTATAATATAGATATTTTTAAAAAATTTAAAATATACTACTATTTCTTAAATATTAATTTAATTATTATTATTATAAAACCAAGTTTTATATTATTAAATAGTAGAAATTTAGGTAATATTGAATATATATAAATTAATATAAGATCTATAGAATTAAGTTAGTAATTTAACTAAATACTTATTTTAATAATGGGTGTACTATCCGTTTTAGCGGGTGCGAATATCCGATCTCAATCCATAACTGGGGGATACAAACATCCACAAGACGCCTGGTTGATGTCGCACATTTGAAATGGCCCGAATGCTAGATTTCCTTTCTAATGGAGATTTGAGGCCATTCTGACCAAGATGCCTTGTGTAGTTGAATAGTATTATCATGTGGCAGTATGACAGCGGCGTGCTGCGTTTTGACTGGCCGTACCTATGTACTTCGAGCAAGTCACGGCCCTCGAAGACTCGCAGAAGACAGTGTCTCTCTCTGCCTCCTAAGGCCGAGCCGCAGGCTACCTAAGTACCTAGGTTAGCAAGCATTACTTTCACTTAGGCCTTCCAAGCCTCTCACCGTCATTCACCGGAGCGGGTCTTGGACCGAGCTTGCGAGGGCCGCGGCATGAGACGCCGGGCGTTCTTATGTCCTGCAATCCAAGAATTTTTCGACCTCTCGACATTCAATCCTCTAACTCATCTCATCTTCCTCAACCCACCCTTATAATCTCTCGAGGGAGCTCCACTAGCGAGAGTCAACCCAACGGCATCGATCCTTGTTGACAGCAGCACTTTATTCTCCGGCATCAACAAATCTCTATTCCCCCAACGAACAGCCAACCCAGATCCGGGGTTTGGACACCCAAAATGAAAGACTTTCTTGCTGAACTTTTTTCACGGATCCTCCTCCAAGGCGTGTGGGTGCTTGGGGCTGTCACAGTCGGTAACCACATCGCAAGGCATCAGAAACTGATCATGCACCTGGTCATTCAGCTGCAACATCTCATTCGACTACCAGAGTGCGTGCATATTTTCTCTGAAGACGACAGCAAGATACCTGAAAGAGATACTAAATTCTGTGCTGCAATCCTTACTTGGTGCCTCATCTGGTCATCCCTTGTGATAGTAGGGACGCTTCTGGGTGGTCAAGGGTCAATACTACGTCCTCTACTTCTTCTCATCGCACTAAACGGCCCCTCATGTATCCTCATTTGGATTGTTCTCGCTTGCTCGGCCAGGAAAAGGAGGAGGCAAGCTAGGTCGGTAGAATGGCCGATCTACAGGACGGAGAAGGATGGGATGACCGAGCCAAAGGAGGGCAGTGCAGCCACGGCTTTGGTCACAAACCAACCGACGCCCGAACAGCAGCCTTAAATCTGGGAACCTCATGAATTTTACTTGACAGTCTGATAAATGGCGACAAAACACTGGGGACTGGGGAAAAGAAAAAGAAGGCAGGGTTGGTACTCAAGCTTCCAAGGTCTACAGGTTGGCTTCTGATGGAGTTTGAGAAGGAATACCACGAGATTGGTGCGAAGTCAGTTGGCATTATCTGGAGGAGTTCAAGAACTGCCTAGTGAGGAGTAAGCAGACTATTCTAAAGCTGTTTCCACTTTGGAGCTTCTTGATCCAGCTGCATGCATTATGCCGGTGTATTTGTGGCGTCTAGCACCCTTCGAGATCCAGTTCACTTCAGCATCAAACAGCCCCTGTCTTCGGCTTGATGCGCCCAAATGGTAATTCGCTGGAGCCTTCCGTTTGAACGACAGGGCTTTTCACCGGAGCCTATGGCCCTATAGGACAACCTCCTATAGGTAACCTCCCATGGGATAACCTCCTGTAGGATAACCTTCTATGGGATAACTGCTTGGGTGGGAACGTTCCAGTCGGCATGTTACCGTACATACTAGATACTACACCTACAGTCATAACACACGCAATGATCCTATGAGCGGATGTTCAGCTAAATTCTTCTTGCTGAGTGACAACATGACAAGGGTGAATCTTCGTGAGGAATTGAACCAAATCATAAAATACCAAGGGTAGTCGTATACTATTATGTGGCAGTATGACAACGGCGTGCTGCGCTTTGACTGGCCGTGTCTAAATGAGGTTGTGAGTCATCTTTGGGCCAGATGTTGCATCGGGTTAACGTGCAGCCTTGGTAAACACCCGTCCCTCTGAAAATAGGCACAGAAGCGTCGAATGCTCCAGAAATGACATGGCCGCGATGCTTATGTCGGGTGACTAATATTGGAGATAAATGATGGATGTTGGCCCACAGGCTGTTCGGGTGCGGCTCGTCAGGTGTAAGGTCGGCCTGGCTGCCTGGGTTTGGCCGTTAGTTGGCGGGCTTGGTGCACTCGCCTAATTGGCGCTAAGAGCAAAATTGCCCCACAAAAGGCAGCTCTGCCTTGTGCCTCCCTGCTGCCGCATATTCAGCAGGTCGGTCCAGAGAGTTCAGAATTTCGGCCATCACAAAAAAATCCCACCCCACATCAAACGCCAACCGAACACTATCGCCAATTCAACCACCCCCCCAGAGCAACCCAGCCAAACCGCCATCCAGCCAGCTACACAGACATTTCGGCCAGGCACGAATACGAAAACACATTCAACATGGCTGCTGTTGCCACAAACAACCCAGCGAGGTAAGCAGCCCCCCGCGCACAAGTCGCTCATTTGACGAGCACTGCACTGCACCTTACCTTATCCGCGAGGAGCTCCCCCCTAACATCATGTCACCAAACCACAGGGACTGGGCCGACGACGATGACAACGAAGAAGTCCCCTCGACCGCGCTCCCCAGCGACGAGACGATCCAGAACCGCGACGGCACAAAGACCATCATCTCGTACCGCCTCAACGAGAACGGCCAGACCGTCAAGACCACCCGCCGCATCCGCCTCATCACCCACCGCGAGGTCGTCAACCCGCGCGTGGCCGAGCGCAAGAAGTGGTCCAAGTTCGGCCTGTCGGGCAGCGACCCCGCCGGCCCCGCCCCCGATACCACCTCCGTCGGCGAGAACATCATCTTCCGGCCCTCGGCCAACTGGAAGCAGGAGGCCAAGGACGAGAGCAAGGACCCCAACGCCCAGAGCATGAAGGACAAGCTCAAGGACAAGAAGGTCAAGTGTCGTATCTGCTCGCAGGAGCATTTCACTGCCCGCTGCCCTTACAAGGAGACCATGGCCCCCGTCGGCGAGGCGGTTGCCGGCGACGTCGCGGCCGGCATGGGCGACGACCCGGCGCCCGGCGCGGCTGCCGGTGGTGCGGGCGCCGGCAAGAAGGGCTCGTATGTGCCGCCTGCGCTGCGGAACGGCGGCGCCCGGGGCGAGGGCGAGAGGATGGGCGGCAAGTTTGGCGAGCGGGACGACTTTGCCACGCTGCGTGTCACGAACGTATGTTTTTTTTAACCCCTTTCCCTTTCCTACCATGCTTTGGTCTGCTTCGACCGCACAGGCTCTAACCACCCACTACTTTGCAGGTCTCCGAGATGGCAGAGGAGCAGGAGCTCCGCGACATGTTCGAGCGCTTCGGCCGCGTCACGCGCGTGTTCCTTGCCAAGGACAGGGAGACGGGCCGCGCCAAGGGCTTCGCCTTCATCAGCTTCGCCGACAGGACCGACGCCGAGAGGGCGTGCGGCAAGATGGACGGCTTCGGTTTCAAGCACCTTATCCTCAAGGTCGAGTTTGCCAAGAAGGCTGCTTAGAGAAATTGCGTGTTTGGGGCTGGACTTGGTGGAAGAGGGTAGATTGCATGATGGCATAGGTCTTGAAAATGGATTATTTGACCGGATTCGGGCCTCGAATATCGCTTTGGTGCTACGTGGTGTTTGGTGAGAGAAAGCGTGTGAGGACTCCTTTTTGCCCTGTGTCAGGCACCAGACGAGTGGCAGGGCATGACATGAGCGAAGAGTGGGCTGAGGACAGATGCGGTTTCTACAGCTGCGTTGACGGGGAAAAGCCGGACAAATAGGCCAAGTTTGCGAGAGTATTAGACGACAGTTGGAACACAGCGTTGAGAATGGATTCCGTGGTTTCAAGGACACATTGTGCATATCGTTGTGAATTCAATGATCGACCTTATATCTGCCCCTCCACTACTAGATATTATCTGGTAGCATGATCCTGCTGCTACCTTCCACTATGACCGCCCATACTCTCTTCTGAACCTCTTCCCTTCTGCCTTCTCCTTCAGCTCTCCGGCTGTAATCTTGGATATCTCTGGTAAAACAAGCAAAAAATCAACTCCGGACGTTGACATAGGAAAAAGTCGGCCCTTCCAGGAGGGCCATAACTGTGACTGAGGCCTGGGTTCAAGAACCCAGCCGACGACTTTGACCAGTCCAAGCCCTCTCTTTCTTTCTCTCCCCTTCTTCTCGGTGATTGTGCTGGTCATGATCGTAGCCTCGTAAAAGCCGTAATAACAACAGTGGGGAATCAAGATGAACGAGAAACAGTGAAAGCAGATATGACAGAAAAGGAAAAAGAATGAGTGGAGGGGGGATTTCTTGTCCCGAGTTGAGACGGTCAGCAAAGACAAAAGACATAGGAGAAGTGTTGCTGGTGGGTAATTCGGGAAGGTTTTGGCGGCATGTGTGTGTCCCAGCAAAATATTGTCGCTGAAGGAAAAAGATCAACACACATGCCCAACCCCCAACACCATCACACCAGAAAGACAAACCGGCAATCAAGTCAAACAAACTCTCGCACTTAAGCAGCAGCCTCGCCCTCACCCTCCTTCTTCGCCGTCCCCTCCCCCTCACCCTCAGCGCCCTCCCCAGCGCCCTCCTTCTCAGCAAGCTCCTTCTCCCGCCTCAGCCTCTCCTCCAGCTTCCGCTGCTTGTCCGCAGCCCTCATCTTGCGCTTCTCCTCGGCCTCGGCTTTCAGCTTGTCGTTCTTGGCGCGGAACAGGTAGCCCACGGAGCTCACAACGCGCCACGTGAGCTTGAACCCGTTCATGTTGTGCGCGAACCCCTCCCTGAAGTGCTGTTTTGCGGCGCCCCAGTTCGCCCGCGCCTGCGTGCTGCGCTTCTTGGTCTTGTAGGCGCGCTCCTTGCGCTGGGCGTCGCGCAGCCGCACCGAGGCGCGCTGCCGGTTGTTGACGAGGAGCATCTCGGTGCCCGAGGTGCCTGGGCGCTGCGGTTCTGTGGCTGCTGCGGCGCCGGATTCGGACGGGTTGCTGCCTTCGCTCGAGCCTGGCTTGGGGGTCTCGCGGGCCATTTCTGGTTTGGTCTTGGAGAAGAAACCCATTAGGGGTGGTTGTGTGTCTTGTCTTCTTCCTTTTTAAGGTTTTCAAAAAGGGTCGTCGTATTCTTTTAAAGGCTGCCCTTCGATGGTAGGGTAGTATTATGATGTGGCCGACTGGCAGGTCTCCGAAGTTCTGGCCCAAAGTTTGGGGCGAGCGGATCGGCGGCGTCTCAGGAGGCGCTGGATGGATGATGGGTGGGATGGGATATGGTTTGTCTTTCCAACAACCTCGTTGCTCCTTGTTACAGGCGGAGGAAATAGATGAAGAGGCGAGGCACGATGTTATACCACTAGTATAGGTTCGTATAGTAGCGGTTATTTCTTGTTCCTAGCGAGAGCCAACAAGAAACAAGGGGCGGCCGACGCAACGTATTACCGTACGTATGTAGGTTTGTATGTATGTATGTATGTATCGCAAAGCACGAACGAACGCAAAGAGAAGTTCGAGACGAGACGGGATGATAAAAAGGGAACCACAGAAACTTTTCCGGCGGGACAGGAACAGGCGGGCAATGGGCCCCCTGATATCCGATCCGATCAAGAACCCCAGGTGCCCATCATTGCTGGCGATGGTATATTGTGACTCACCTATTGACCGCCCGCCCCCCCTTCGTTCGTCCCCATGGTGCTTGCTCTTCTTCTCCTCTGGGTGTACGCGCGACGCTGGGGTCAGGGGCGGGCACGCGCTGGGCCCTGGAACTTGGGGTGTGGGTCGCGCTCAACCGCGTTTGACTGAGAGGAGCGAGATCAAGAGAGGGAGAGAAGCCAGAAGAACACACTGGACCGTCCATCTTGGCCGGTACTCGCTAATTCCCGAGTTTATGCGTCGACTGCTGGGGGGGAGACAAAGGAAGGGGACCACATATAGGCCAGGGAGATTGGTGATATGAGCCATCACAGCAAGCAAGCAAGCAGAGGGAGACCCCTTCTGGTCGATGTGGGCCACTCGACCTTGCCTTGCCTGCTTCTGCAGCCCGTCCCCTCCCAGTCCAGTCATCGTCCCATCCATCGAAAACCCCTGCTCGAGCTGCACAGTACCCTGGGCTCCACCATGTCGAGTCGCGCTGATCGCGGTTGTGTGGTTGCTGGTCGTGGTGGAGCTTTTTTTGTTGACATGGCGGGCCAGAAGAGGGAAGAGGGCGAGGAGAGAGCATGAACGTTCCCAATCAAACGCGTGCCACGTCGGGCGCTTTTGGACGGGAAGACCCCTGCCGCCGCGGCCGCCCGCTATATCCGCCCCGTGTTAAGGGCCAGCCCTGGCCTCTTCTTTGGGCCTCGTAAACGCTTTTCATGGGTACGGTATCTTGCTGTTTTAGGTTTCACTGACGACCAGGCCTGTCACGTCTGTGTGGCTGTCTGCCAGTCGTTGTGCTTGCTTGCCGCTGGTGTGAGACTGCATGCAGCGCAGCAATGGGGCAGATAGGTCGTGGCATGCAGCGGCGAGCTTGAGGTGCGTCTTGGTCTAGACAGACCGTGTCGATGTTCTCCTCGCTGCCTCAACCTCCATTCATTGACAAACATGTGCACCAGATGGACCAGTCTGGCATCGCACTAGAAAGGTTTTTCAAAATGAGATCGCAAAAATCTCAATAGTCCCCATGCATCTTACTGTCTGGAAAGATTGCCATGCGAACTCGACCAAGCCCCCTTGCTCGGCCCGATCTGGCAGGAAAACGTATATTGTGGGCCAGATCTAAGCAAGCCGTTGAGCGTCAAGACCCTGCAGATCGACTTCTAGAAAGTATGGATTTTTCTTCAGTGCCTAGTTAGACTAAGAAGACGTCATCTCCGGGCCTTGGACCGAACACGGCCGCCCGTTCCGTGCTTGACCCGGTCGGGACGCTCAAGCCTCGACGGCACGGCCGAGTCAAGCTTTCCCCTGGCGCGCCTCTCCTGCCAGCCCCACTCCGAAATATGTCGACCTCTGTTCATTACCGCATTCAATGCAAGGTCCATTGTGGTATCATTTATTGACTTCATCTCTTCCAAGATACCTAACCAACTCAGTTCAAGCCGTGTCCTGGCGCCAACGTGCCAGGCACAAAAATGTCGAGAAAAAAGAGGCTCCAGCCTGCGGGAGTTTTGTGCACCTGAAGTCTCGCCCACGCCAAATCTCCTAGTCTGGTCATCAGAGCGCTCGTGCCCACGGTCATGGGTCTGCAGACACTTTGGACACTTCGCCGTGCTACTCACGCTCGCACTCGCCCCCGGAAGCGCGTTCAACTCGAGCCAGGGCAGCCAGCATTTGGACGTTTCCAGATTGTTTCGAGGGCACCGGACTCATGATCAAGCTCGCATAACCGGACCCAATCACCAGATTTTCGCCTGGGTTTGTAGGAACCAACATGAGCCGACCATGAAGCAAGCCCGGAGTGTGTAGTGCTGGAGAAAAGTCTCTTGTTGCATAAATTTTACATGATATAGAACGAGTGTTGATCTATGGTCTCATTATAGCTATGGCAGGCAACTCACGTTTATTACTGAGCGTCACAAGGCTGAGGCCACGTGCCCGTAGACAGGGTTACTATATTATCTTTGCACTATCATTGGCATTGGGCTTTTTCGGTGTTTTTCTCCCCAAAACGCTGGGTCTTGAGCGTTTACCACTGTATGAAGGCACCACATACACTTTATATGTATGGGGGCTCAGAAACCAAACCACCTTGCTAGCGGCGCATCGTTGTCTCGCTAATGCTCTTTATAACTAATGTGTTTATATCAGCTTTTGCTTAAGTCTACCGGTTTGAATATCGCTCGTTATGTATATCTAGACCACTGATATGCACAAGCTAACAACTACAGTTAGATTCACTCAAACTCATCAGCCGAGCACGATTCTCTCCTTGACTCCACAGTTTCTCTCCCAAATACCCCTTGCCACACGGCCAGCAGCCTTCCTATACATGACACCCTCCCTCTCCTCCACCCAAAGCACGTTATAAAATTCAAAGGTCTGCTCACGCCACCCCTCTGGTACACTCAGCCGGTTTTCATCCCAGCCATCCTCCATCCGACAGTCCTCCGGGGGGTGTATGGGCCCTTTGTCCTGATATGACTGGCTGTTGTTGTCAGGCACAGATCGGAAGCATACCCGAAAATACTTAAGCCCTCCCCAATCGGCGGCCCCTTCGTATGTCAAGTTGGCTTCCATATTGCTGCAGCTGCCGCGGGAGATGGCGACCGCTCTGATGCCGATGTGGGGATGGAGCTCCGCGGCGCTCTCGTCCATGATCCTCATCAGCCCGGCCCATCTGCCTTGGTCGTCTTCGAGCACGAGGACGGGGCAAAATGAATCCTCGTCTGGGGCTCTCTGGTACACATTCGTGTCAAACACTGAGATAGAGAGGGCCCGTTCTGATCTAGGTGGGGGAAGCAGGATGGGAAACAGAACCCGGCGCACGCGCAGCTCGGCCGTTGTCGTGAAGCAGGTGAGGAATGGGACGTCCCCCGGCCCGGCGTCTCTGCTCGACGACGCAGCTCTCATGGGCAAGGGATATCGATACAGTGGGCCGGCCTGCGTGCCGTAAGAGAACCACGTGGCTTGTGTCCTGTACCTGCGGTGAGGATGTAGCTCGAGGCCTGCCCTGGGGTACCACCCATCGGGCAAGCTCGAATCATGACCTCCGGCCCGGAACTTTTTGTTCTGTTCCAGCAGCGCTGGCCCGTCCATGAAGCCCTGCGGGATGTCGTCCTTGGCTTTCATAGCCTGCCACTCGACGCCAAGGTGGCTGGTGGTCCACGTCCCGGGGTCTCGAGCCGTGTTGTCGCCGGGCAAGAGGTCAACCACGTAGTCTAGACATCCCTCCAGGCTCCCCGGGTCGATCAGACATTGCCATCCAGCCCACGACCAGGAGGGCAGAGGGGCCGGCGGGGCCACGCCCTGGACGTTGGGAGTGGCGACCCTCCTCTTCGCCTTCCGAAGAGGCTGCCACAGCAAGACCGAGTCGAGGAACATGGTCGGTAGCCCGCTGACGAAGCCGCCGTGGAAACCACGCGCAAGGACGTCCAGCACCCCAGAGAACGCCCGGAGGGCGTCCTGGCCGTATGTGAGATTACGATGGTTATATCGGCAGACCAGTTCCCTATATAGGGACATGTCCGGCGCGGATAGAGATGTGAGCCGCTCATACAGATCTCTGTCTCCGCCGTGGCTCCTCCTGGCATTGTTCCTCTTCAGCCGTGGATGGTCATGGTCCCGCGGGCGGCCCCGCCGGCCGGGTGTGGGTGCACAAACCTGTGCCTGTGAACCCGGGCACCTGTCCTGCGTCTGGTCTGTCTCGTGCCCATCCCACCACACGGAGCACTGGCAGTCCCAAAACATCTTTTCCTCGAGAAAAACGATGGATCTCTTGGATAGCACGTGTTCTTGGAAGGTCCACCCGCGGGTGGCCCAGTGCGACGCAAGTAATTCCCCGTGGAGACTGTCCAGACTCATCGTCTCCGCGCCAGCTCCAGCCTCAGACACCGGACCGTGTAGCCCATTGTGCTCTGAAGCCGCTATGATGGTGAAAAAAGCCCCCGAATAAATCTCAGGCAACATGTCCATCTTCCCGCTCGTCGACTGGTCGTGCTGGACAACGCATAGACAATCGACCCAGAGGTATCGTGTGCCGGACCGGGACGTGAGCGCCATGGAATCCAGTATGACCTCGGGAAGAGTTCTTGTCATGCCATCGGTAGACAGGTATCCCGGCGTCCGAAGGTCCCGTAGGTTCTCCCGCCGGAGCAGCAGCCTGTCCGGAACTGGAGGAGGCCCCTTCCACTCCCCCGAACCACCCACCGGCGAGCTCCAGACATAGCTCAGGGCCGCATACTTGTCGACAGACCTGCCCGGGACTATGCAGTCTGCCTCGGTGTCGATGACCCAGTCGGGAACGTACTGAGGTGGTCTCTCCGCTATCGGCGTCAACACGTGGCATTTGCTGCCGTGCAGCTCGTCGCATTTTTTAACCCACCCGCGTAGGAGACGAGTGCTTGTCTCGGATGGTGAGAAGCGTGCCATGACTTTTCACTGCGAATCCTTTGAAATTAGTTTTCAAGAGCAAATCTTTTCATACAAGAGAGTTTATTCGCCCCTCACCTCTGATTCCGTCGGCCCCAAAGAGCATGGCGAGATCGAATCTCACCTAGGTTGAAATGGCCATGAATGTGGAATTTGACAGGAAACAGTACGTCACAACCAAATTTGTCAAATTTCAACAAATTTGGGTAACAAGCTGCAACCAGAGGTATATGAAGTGAAGCGGAAAAGATTTAAAACGACGGTCAGGAGAAGCTTGTAATTGCATCGCCTCCAAGAGTCTGTGGGGCGGCGACATGGCGCGGTTTGGCTGGTCTGATATGCCGGCGGTGTACAATAAGCACCCGCCAACAGCGACGCGCGGGCGGCCTCGTTTTTCAAGCCTCTGCTATGTTTGTCAGCGCATGGCTCGAAAGTGGGTTCGAACATATGCAGTAAGCAACCAACACGATCTCTGCACAGTCTGACTTTCCGTCCAGCATCTGCGCCAAAGAGGGTTTGGAGGTAGGTTGGATATATTTTTCCCTTCCTTCGGACTGACCATTGTCTAAAGGTATTAAATAAGTTAACAAAGCTCTCGTGGCTATAATTCTATCTTGTTATATTAAAATCTCTACTTAAAAATACACAAGCCGAGAATTTGCAAGATACCTAGGTAGTTTATATATGTTTAGTATCCCATTCTTAGATAGACTCTCTGGCAAATCAATTGGTTTGTGTCGAAGCCTGGTGCTCAAAAGTCGTTCATATTGATCAACAGCAGACCTATGTCATCCCAGAATAGACTCTAGTACCCTGTATGTGGACCCCTGACCACATCTGCCTCAGCAACACTCTCGTATGAAGCATTGGTGAGAGGCATTTGGCCCTCAAACACAGGAAGTGGAGTATCTTGCCAAAACTGCTGAACCTTTTGCACGGATCGGATGAACCCAGCTCGAACATCTGGCTCATCTGACGCACACTGCAACTGGCCATCTCTCTTCTTCCACTGACCGTCGACGAGGACGTGCTTCACATTGCCAACATGCGAGTGTAGTATAATGGCCGCCACCGGGTCTTTCCAGCCCAGCAACCCGGGAGCCGAGCCGTCAAAGACAGCGATATCAGCCCTCGCACCGACCTTGATCACGCCCAGGTCTGGCCGCCGGAGGGCCAGTCCGCCGGAACGTGTCGCGAGCAGGAAGGCCTGGTTGGTCGAGACTGGATTATTGGCAGGGATCTTGAACTCTATGAGCTTTTTGTTATACACAATGTTGCGGACAGACTGCAGCCAGATTCTTGCTTGCGAGATCAAGTCACCGCTCATGCTGTAATGTGTTCCCACGCTCAGGGAGGCCTGGTCAGAGGCCAAGGTAGCGTTGAAAGAATTGGAGCCGTGGTGCATCTCGAACTCAGGTGCCATGGCGACATAATTGTTGGCTGCTCGAAGTTGTGTTGCGTCATTGGCAGTCATCCCGGTGCCATGGACGAAGATGATCGGGAATGATTCGTTGAGAACCCCTAACCGTGCAAGCCGGGTCGGGCTGTTGTCTGTGCCCATAGCGCCTCCGACAAAGTGTGTCTCCAGGACTGAGATGTTGGATTCTCTGTAAATGCAACGTTAGGTCTTGCTATGAGGGTATTATGACTTATTATGCGGGGCTTGTGACCAACCTTGCAAGGTTGATGATGGCCCGGCTATCGTCTTTGCTACCAATGTCAAAAGACTCGTATCCGAGGCCCATCGATACTGTAGTGTTGTCCAATTGCTCACTGCTGATGATGCTTCGGAAATGATCCACTTGGTCCTCCCATGCGAATCCCTCCTGGCCCCGACGGATTGGATAAATAAAGAAGCTGCGTATTCCACTGTCCACAGCCCCTTGGATAGAGGCATCTACGATCTGCTGCGTAAAACCGCCCGATGCATTATCCACAATTGTAGTAACACCAGCGTCCAGGGCTTCACACAGCCCCTGCAGCTCTGAGTGATACATAATCTCTGGATCCCAGATCTGAGCCACTGCAGTGGTCCAGTGGAGGAGATAAAGTATAAGCGGGCTGTTGGCGCCGATGGTCCTCTGCACAGTCTGCCAAACGTGTCGATGCGTATCAACAAAGCCCGGGCTGATGATATCATTCGTGGCGTCTACCCGTTCCGTCCCTGGAGGGACGCTCAGAGTGCCGCTATCAGGCCCAAAGATGGCAGCGATCCTGTCGTCAGTGATGAGGAGGGAGGCGTTGCGCAACGCGGCAGGTGTCTGAGTATCTTCGTTGAAAGTGATGATAGTGGCGTGCTCAAACAATATGGATCCGGCGAGCACGCCGGCAGCGAGGATGGGGGAAATTGCAAGGTGAGCCAACATCTTGGCTGCTTTCAGAGAATGCCTTTGATAGATATTGCCTTGATACCGGAGACTGAGATAGCTATACCACGAAATAATGCCAGATCTGCTCCATATATTCATTTGAACTCCAATAGTTCCCTATTAGGTGAGGCCTTCATTGCGCGCCCCCTCGGACTCATAGATTCCTCCGTCCTAGATTCCATCGCGCGTCAGTTATCAAGCAAATGAAGCTCGTAATGAATCTCACAACTCATTGCATGACAAGACAAAGTCTCTTGAATCTCGAGTGAGTGGGTAGTCAAGACTTGGTTAGATGTTGGATTCTAGATCTGTCAGTAGATCCGATGTTTAAATGCCCGAAACGGCTAAGCGTCGCCCGTATAAATACGGTGGTCTGTGGACACATGACGCCTGCGGCTCCCATGAACGTGGGTCGGCACCGGAGTCTCCGAATCGCCGGAGACTGTCAACCCCCGTCATGCCGAAGGTGACGGTAAGTAGACATCAGTGCTCTAGGGCTGGACGTATTAAGGGGGGACTGCGGCCGAGAATCACTCCGTAAACCACACGTAAAGGCCGATAATTCCGTCGAGGCCCGACTCGCACCGCGAGTAAGGATTGATGACAAACTTGACACATGCCCTCATGGAGCTGACACCGCGGATTTGGTTGTGGACAGACGATTGCAGGCGAAGGGACAGAGAACCACGGCCAGGTGTGTAAATCAAGAACATCCCAGTCCCTGTTGTGTATCTTACTTGGTCGTCAGGCCTTCTCTACCTGCGCAGGACTGCTCTCATCGTCTTGAAAATTCAATGTAATCTTGGCTTATGCCTGGCATACCTAATGTCATATTATGTACCTAAATGCTTCAGGGTGACTCGGCTAATTGTCAAAATGACTTTTTTCATAGTTTGAGCTTCTTTCAATGTTGTCTCACAAGAATCTTTTGAACCATTTGACAGCTTGCACAGCAGCCTCTGTGGCGGCTTGATCCTCCTGTGTTCTCTTACGATCCGCTCTAACCGCAAATCCATGTTTGCAATCCACATAGGTCCTGAGCTCATATGCATACTCCCCGCTCCCATCACCAAACTTCTGCCGTATCACAGCCTCCAATTCTAACATACGCTGCGGTGTGACTGCGAAGTCACTGTCACCAACTGCTAGACTAAGCGGGACTTTGAACTTCTCCACTGACTGAATAATGTCGTCGGGAAGCTTGAGCGAGGACGGATGAGCGGTGTAGTGCGCGTCAATGAGCCCGTTTTTTCCGCCCTCAGCCGCTGGTTCCTTGGATAACTTCGTGCTCTGCAGGCCGCCCCAGCAGTACCCAGCCACGCCAAGCCTCCCACCAGCTGGGAGATTGGTCTTGACGGCTCTGGCGTAGTCTAAAATACGTGGGTATGCGGCCTTGGTCCCGAGGGCGATAGGAAGAAAGAAACCGAGCATTCTGATAGCGCATACTACGCGCCTGAGCTGGCCATAAATGTCCCACCACCTGACGGGAGTGACAACCGTGTCCATGATCGGAAAGCACGACGGTTGAACGCCTCCTCTGGGTACGACATCCGGAACCAACACGGTGCATCCCGTCTCTGCAGCGAAGTAGTCCGCAAGCAACTTGTTGTTGACCAGATTGAGGCCGAAGACATCTGTGAAGAAGATGATGGTAGAAGGTGAGGTGCGCTGGGCGCGGCCACCTGCACAGTAAGTCTGAACGCCGTGAATCAATTGTAGAGTGCCCGTCGGTTCAGCATAATCATGAATGAAGCCACGAAAGCACTCGGGACAAGACATCGTGGAAAGATGTTGCCTGGCTGCCGAGACTGAACAATAGAGGTGGGGGAAAACAGAAAAGGTTCAAATGTTGAGGGGCGATGTCTTGGCTGGCGATATTGCACTGAGTAGATGAAGAGAGGTGTAGGGGCTGGGATGGGCAGGAGGGTTTCTTTGGAAATGCTTGAAACTAAAGCGATTTTTGCCGTTTACCAACGTACCAGGGCAGTGTAAATAGCTTCGTATGTATACGAATCACGAACGAAGCCAATTATGCCTAGAATACGCACGGAAACTAAGTCCTCCCGCACGATCCGGAAGTGGGTAGCACCGCAGTTCGCTCCCCCGACTCTCCACAGCTCGGCAGAAGTGTCAAGCCCCGTGGCTCCGTTGTAAGAAGGGCGAGACGCCGGAGATAGGCGTGTTTCGTGCATTGTTATCGTGTAAAATGAGTGGTAAACGAGATTATGGTGTTAGTGAGATGTCATTGTATGAATCAAATATAAATTATGTATATATATGTGTGTGTACAGAAGCTTTTGATTTTGAGTGGCTGTTGACACGGATCAGAACTTATCGAACCAACTCAGACCTTGTCATTATATGATCAGAACCCAGCATCACACTCTCCATACTAAGTCATGTCCAACAAAATCATCGTCATTTCAGGCGCCTCCACTGGCTTCGGCGCCCTCGCCGCACGCCTGATGGCCCAAAACGGCAATTGCGTCTACGCTGGCGTGCGTAAGCATGAGACAGAACAGATCGCCGCTGCCGAGGCCTTCGCAAAGGAGCACAGCGTCGACCTCAACCCCTTGATCCTCGACGTGACCGATGACACCAGCGTCAATGCCGCGATTGAGAGGGTCATCCGCGAGCGCGGGCGGATCGACGTGCTACACCACAACGCGGGCATTGGACTGACAGGACCGGCGGAGTCATTCACGCCGGTGGAGATGATGAAGTATTTCGAGGTCAACTTTTTCGGGGCACAGAGACTGAACCGCGCGGCGCTCCCGCATATGCGCAAGGCGCGCACGGGGCTAGTCCTGTGGACATCATCGTCTTCTGTCAAGGGGGGCGTGACGCCTTTTGTCGGTCCTTACTTTGCGTCCAAGGCGGCGCTAGACTCGCTGGCAGTTTCATATGCAGGCGAACTGGCGCGTTTCGGTATCGAGACCACGATCGTCGTGCCGGGGGTCTTCCCTAAAGGAACCAATATGTTCCAAAGCCTGGGTCAGCCTGATGACAAGAAGGTTGAGGCGGAATACATGGAAGGTCCGTACAAGGGGTTCTTCAAACAGTTTATTGAGGGCGTGGAAAAATTACAGCCCAAGGATGCAGATATGTCACAGGTGTCGAAGATGATGGCCGAGGTTGTGGAGATGCCGCATGGGACAAGGCCGTACAGGGTTCACGTCGACCCCCTGGATGACGGATCCGAAGCTGTTAGTGACGTGGCAGACAAGGTTAGAGAGGATATGCTGCGAAAGCTGGGATTTGGGGACTTGTTGAAAGTCACACCGTACGATAAGCACTAGGCAGAGGAAGGAAAGTCATCGATAGGGTTTCTTGTGAGGCCAACGCAGTGGTGCCAGTCAAATCGAGTGGGTTTTCAAACGTTGGATGCGGGTCGAATATGGCACAGGGTTGACCAAAGCAGACTTCGAAACGATACAGGTCCCCAGGATAAACCCTGACAAGAATTTTATAATAACATGGGCAGAAGTTCAGCAGCCTTACTCGTAAAATCCACATAATTTGGTGCAACTTTCGAGTCACCGTGCCGTGAAGCCCAAGTGACGTCTTAGAATACACCCCCCCCCCCCGGCTTGAAGTTCCTCAGGACACGGAAACATTTCAAGGACATTTCTCATTCAAAGAGAGCTGTATGCCTCTGAACTATCTACGAGACAGATCGAAAACATTGATCGAGGCAACCACGATCGCTGCCTGAGCGCCATATGAGGGGCTTCTTTGCCAGGGCTCAAGGCTCGTCAACCCGCCTTGTCATAAGAATTACGTAGATTTACTTGATGAGTTAGCCGTATGTGGCTACCAAGACTTGTCCCAATCATGTATCCCTTCACCATGATTCAATCAGGACCGCTCCAGGTCTCAGCCTGCCTGGAAACGATCGAGCTGTAAGCGCTCTTGGGTTCAGTCACCGCCCACGCATCTTGGCCACCCTGGGGCACGCTAAAGCCCGAGCCACGCAACGAGTTACAGAATCCAGTTAAACGCGTCGCCTGTCAGATTAATCTTCAATTGCCTGGAATAGGAAGGATTCAATCGGAAACCTCGTAGGATCATGCTCGAGAGCCCTTTTATTTGGGGAACCCAAACGGATTTTATGCAAGGTGGTTATGGATACTCGGGGTACTTTGATCGAGCGCGCATCTAAATTCAAAACACCAGAGTACTTCACTATGCTACTCAGGCTCATGGTACCGTAAGATCTCAATCGCACCGATCATTTAACGTCCTGTCAGTATTACTTAAACTATGAAGAATGTGTGTTGCCTTGTAATCTCGTCGTAGCTCAAAGCAGGCAACTCACGCTCGTTGCCGAGTGGAGGAAGTATGCTCTCAACTATCAGTCCAGGTCGCACCTGCGAATGGATGAGGTGACCAACACGCTCAAAGCGGCCCATTCCGGGGTCTACCGACTTTAGCAAGATGCCTTCTACTTGACCGTAGGCTTGAAGGTAGCTGAGGGAGGCGCCTGGCTGATGGTCCAGGGAGGGTGAAGTGAAGGATGTATACGAAATTATCGTATAATAGTACATAATACTCTTCAGTTGCTCGTCTTCCTCGGCAACACGGTCGAATTTTACATAAAATTCTGTGCCTTTCTTGAAGCAGGAGCTTATCGCCGAGTCCTGGAAATCGGCTGATGGGCAGGCATAGGAGGTTGAAAACACCCCTTTCGGAACTAGCCGAAGCGGAATCTGTCGGCAGGATCTCAGCATTCCTTTCATCCGGACCTCTACCTCCGGGTATGTTATAGGGCCGAAGATATCGTTCCTAAGAAGCTGGCCAGAAAGCTCCGCTCGGATCATTTTGTCGGTGTACGAAGAGACGGGTTTCTCCCGGTAGTGGATGAAGGTGGCTGACGTATTGTCCAGTATGTCCCGGCAATATGGAAGCTGTTCCACTGTACCCTCAGCAGCTGCCCAAGAGAAAGACGGCGTGAAGTATGATGCGGTAGGACTCAAGCTGTGACTTTGCCTCTCGAAGATGGACCATAACAATGCCCTTGGCAATGATTTTGACCATAACCCAGCGGCATATCTGTCCTTGGCTGTGGCGGCCAACATTTTGGCTATGCCAGCAACAGCAACTAGTCTGTCAGAGTCTTTGGTCAGATCACAAAAGGCGTACTGCCTCATAAGGTTCTGCCAGTCCACTGGTACACCTAGCTCACTGAGCCTCAGTCGGCTCATTCTTGAGAGAGTGGAACACTCAAGCAACCCGCAAGACGTGGCGAACCTCCCATATTCCCCGTCGGAGAAACCTAGAGGAATTCGCTCCCATGCAGTCTTCACCCGGCATTCCCATGATACGCCTCCACGAGAAAAATGCAGTATACGAGGCGCAAGTTGTCGTTCTTGTAGCACCCATCCGCGGCGATTCAGAGGTGACTTCATGACGTCTTCTAACCAGCCACATGGGCGCAAAATATGACAGAGACCACCAGCCAATAGCAGGCTCGACGGGCTCGGCAGGGCCTCCCTCAACCAATCGGGTATGTATCTCAGGCCGAACCGCATATATAGTTCGCACGGCGGCTCAAAGGAGCCTGTCCTCTCAAAGAAGAGGCCGTTGTCTTCGTCTCCCCAATCTGCTGAAATGTTGCAGAACGAATTCGAGTAAACCTCAGCCATTCTTGTGGATTCTTCTCGCCAGTCTGCACCACCGTCACCAGACTGGATAATGCACAACGAGTCAATCCAGAGATATGGAATCTTCATCCTGGACGCAACCAAAATAGCATCTTGGAATGTTTTGCGCAGTGTTGCAACTGGGCAGCCGATCTCGAAATCCACGAGGTTGTTTGTTGTAAGCTTGACAAAATCGCCTCCCCCCCATCGATGACTTAAGGTGACATAACCCTTTTCCGATTGAATACATTCTGAATCAGAACGTATTACTCGGAAACGATCATTTGAGAGTATTTCAATCAAACGAGTCGGATACCATTTTGGATTGATCTGGGACAAGCAAGGATGCCGCTCAGAACATTGCTTAATCCATCCCGCAACTGTTGTCCACGTGCCCATGGATCCCGTATTAGGCGGCAGCTCCCCTGTCATTAGGCTCAATTGCAGGTAATCTATTCATAATCAGTCAAATTGCCCCAGAATGTCGGTGTAAACATGGATTTACCTTGATGGGTGACTATCACGGGCTTGACCGCAGCTCGACTCATAAAATCTTCCACGGTTTCCCACAGGTCTATGATCTCGCTGTGGTAGGCCGTCATAGTCAAAGGAAAATATCCTTCATACAGTGGATCCAAGAGAACCGAGATTCTCAAGTGATTCTCTTCATCCCCAAACTCAATTTTCATTCCGGTGAATGATTTCCACGAGATATCCTTGTCCTGATCCATTCTAGCCCAATGGCGCCAATGGCTTTGGATTGATTCATGTAACTTGGCCTCCCGATCGGATTTGAAGCCATATACCTCTGAAAACTCTCGTGTGATCGCTGCATCTCGTATTTGCCCCTCGGCCAGCAGCTCAAGTCTATGTTTGGCATGCTCGGGCAGCGCGTCAAACTTCCAAGAGCAGATATAACATTTCAATTGGCTGGCTTCGATGAAGTCTTTCAGATCGTTGTGGTGAGGATACCAAATTTCAAGCTCCAGCTCATTCCTGGCGAGGACTGATAAGCATGCCTGACAGAGACGGGATGGCTGACTGTCCGACTGTCCGCTATTCGACGCGGTCGCCGTCTGAATAACAGGCGTCTCGTTCATCCTTGCTTTCATTGTTTGGAATGTGTCGGGGATTGTGTTCGTTGGAAGAGTAATAATGTGGGATCGATGTCACACGCAGGTCTTGTGGTTGGAATTTTGTGGACAACAGCTTGACTTGTCCGGCTCGAGATTCGCGGATAACTCTCAAACAAGTTGGCTTCAGCCTCACATAAGGGCTGACGGAGGCTGTTTTATAGGCAGAATGAATCATTGTTACCTAGGTGCACAGAGCTGGCATCACCCAGACCGGCCGCAGCGGTCGCCTTCTCAGGTATCATATCTCTGGTTTCAGTCTAATTCCGAATACGTCAGAAGTCATATATGGGTATCACATATACTATTGCCATACCACCGCCGCACCTACAAAAATGAAAATACGTCATAGCAGAGTACCTGTGTCTGAAACACTATCTATGTAATCTCCCTCTACAGGTTCCTCTATAGAGAATTGTTCTCTAGAAAAGTATCTCATAGGGGCGAAATTACCATATGCGAAGACATCCCACAATAGGTCATGCTATAGGACATGGCACTGAATATTGTGGCCGTGTGGGAGGCACCCAATTAATCAAAGCTCGTAGGGTCTATGAACTTTAAAATGACACAAAGTTTCCAAGGTTAGCCATAACTAATCATCCTCTATCTGAGAGTCCATGTACAAGACATAGAGATGAGAGGTGGTCCATGTCACATGGCTCTTGGGATTAAGCACCTACGTGTCACAGGCATTATTTTGGAGGCAACAATTTTGAACTTGGAGGCTTGTCTTTACTGTACACCCAAGACCGAGAGGCACAAACATTTGTTTCCCGAGTGAAGCGAGGTTTTCTTTACCAATCGGTTAGACCCAGACGAATCCGGAAGGCTTAAACGATGACAAGAACAATGTCGGGATTCTCAGTCAAAAGAATCACGATTCTTTGTCCCCACGCGAGTGGCTACATGCGTATGGCCGAGATGAGGAATTCCTATTTTCAATCAAGATTTGAACAGAAGTCTCAAAATTTGATCGAAAATATCAGCGAGATCCTCCAAAATATCGTGTGCGATCCTGAACAGGATGGCGGCAGATGGGAGTAAAATGTTGCCGAACACACCCGTAAGTCTCCCAGGCTCCCAGGAGGCCTAAGCACGTCCTACACTTCAGGGTCATAGTTTTCGACTGATTTCTGACGTTGGTACCACAGGGACCGAAGTTAAGGCAGTTCAAAGATGGGAATTTCCAAAACATCGAGTTCCTGCAAGGGATGGGCAGTGGCAACCATAGCCATGTTTGGAAGACCAATATCGACGGCGAAGAATATGCGCTCAAAATGTTCAGGAACATTGGGGCCTTGGAGGATAACTTCTTTCCTCAGAGCGAACTCAACAGACTCAATGTCGACAAGCAACTTTTGGATGACCAGCTCTCTCCGTTCAACTGCGAGGCGCGGGCGTACGGCCGTCTACAGGAAACAGGCAACGAGGACCTAGCCTGGAAGTGCTATGGCTGGATCGTCTTGGATGAGGAGACCTACAGTCAAACGGTGCGGGAAGTGGTCGGGCTACCGCGTTATCAATGGTTCCATCCTGGCAATACTTCCGACGCGCAAGTCGCCGACAGAGAGGTGTTTCCCATCTACGCGCTAGTGAAGGAGTTTATTCCGGCGGAAAGTTTCAGGGCGCCCCCCATCGACCCCGCCAAGGCCCACGACATGGCGTTGGCTATGAATACTCTGCACAGAATTGGAATAACACACAGGGACATTCAGGAACCAAATTATGTCGACTGCCGATTCATGGACTTCAGCTCATCCTGGACTGTGCCCAACGTGCGACTGGACCGCCAGCTCGGATTGGATCCCAAGTCCACGATCGATGCGAATGAAACCGACGATTACTTTATGTTTGACACGATGTGGAGTCAGTACCGCCATTCTGTTTTCCCTAACCTTTCCTATTTTGGATGCCCCAGAAAAATTCACTTGACGATCCGTAGCGGGTGGCTAACACATGGTAGGCAATTGGAACTATACCCGCTCGGACAGGCAATGCAATTATCGCACGACCCTCGAACAAACGACACGCTGGGTGAGGAGGTCACTTAGCGAGCGGACGGCCAGCGAGTCTTCGCGAGAGGAGGAAAACATCCCGAGGATGGAGTTATTCATCGACAACAGTTTCATTTATCTCGCTTCCGGGTATGACTGGCAGAACGGGACGCACTCAGGTTCTCTCCCGCCGAAGTTTAGCGACCTAGAGTCACTGCCCGATCCACAAAGCGTCAACGACGGTGGCGCCGCGCCTGAGATCCCAGCAGTTCCCCACAACCACGGTGCAGGCGGTGCCGAGCTTGCTGGCGCCCCGTTGCCACCACTGCCGTACACACCAGTGTCGTTCACACCAGTGGCGTCCTCACCGGTGCCGTCCTCACCGGTGCCGTCCTCACCGGTGCTGTCCAGGTTTGCATATCAGGGCCCGGATCCTAAACTGCCCCGGTTCACAATGCTGTGGTCATGGTCTGCCCATCGTCCAGCGCCGAGGCACAGGGGCTTCGACGCCAGAAAGCTCGAGAACATCAGGAGGTATGCTGAGGAGATCATAAGCGAGAGTAGAAGGTTAAACGCCAGCTCCGCCGATATAGACCGTCTCGTGCCTAGAGCCCAGAGCATCATTGAAACCATCGATAGTTTCAATGGCGGCTCTGTGGATGATTCAAACAATGTTGAGTCCCGGGGTGATTCTTGAGTGGTGGCCCCTCGGACGACTTCTTCCCGATTGATCTCGTTGACCCTTGAATGGTGATGGTGGCGTCGACGACGACCGCGTCGAAAGTGAAATGCAGAAAAAGCGGCCGCGGGAGCGTTGGGATAACAGACTACACTTCCATGGACAGTGGGCAATGAGAGTATCATCTGTGTGTAGATTTGCTACCTATCACAATCGCCGGCACTTTTACTCTGTGGTACCATTTCTCTTCTCACAATACACTTGGATCTGATGATCAAGAACCAAACATTGCATTAGAACTCTGAACTGAGCTGGAGGAATAATGGAAAGACTATGTAATGTTTGATGACCTTCATGTCTGAATTAACGCGCCGCATCTTCCGTAAGTATTGAAGTGGTTCCTGCTTCCTACAGGCACTTGCCCGGCTCCACGGGTTGTGTTGCTTTTGGTCAAGTTTGGCGCTGATGACCCCGAACAAAAGTTGCTGTACCAATAGGTTCAGAGCAAAGTACTGGTAGCAAGACTGTGTCAGTGTCCTCGAAAATTACCGACCGGGCAGAGAATAATTGACGATGCACTTTGATAGGCTACCATTACCCCCTTGGCGAAGCTGAGCCAACCAACAACTACAGCAAACCGATAATCCTTCCTGCGGAACGTGTTCTTGGCTGTCGTCAGGATCTACAATGCCATAACCCAGCTGAACTTGACCCTAAGTCGTGCAGAAGTATGAAGTGCCATCATCCATGGTACCGATTGAAAAACATGTCATACATGACCCCAGGTTGCTGCACTACGCCGCAGCGTATTTGAGCCTGTCATGAATCCTAATCACCAGACCGAGTGGAAACCAACGTCACAAAAGAATGCATCGAAGATTGAACACAGACGTATTGGTAGAACGGCAAGACTTTTTAAATCCCTTTCCGCAGACCAAACTCAAGGTGACCCAGCCCCATCCCTGACCTTTGGACACCTGCAAAACTTGTCCTGGTTATCATCCGGCCTCCATTATCACGCATCGCGTTGCAAGTATGCACAACACTTTTCGGACGGTTTTCTTTGTCTGTGCGGCCGCAGCCGGCGCTGGCCTAGTCTGCGCCCAAGAAGTCGCCGAAGGCGGCATTGACTTGTTACACGGGGCTTCTAAAGGACCACGTGGGGAGTCAAAATCAAACTTCGAGGCCCTCCTCCAAAAGCCTAATGCAACTGGCACATTCCGTCTTCCGAGACCCGTGGCCTACGTGCCATCCGCTGTAGACTCCAATGGGATATCTGCAGATGATTGGTTTTGGTCCAGTAAGTGACAGAGATATGGCACCTTGTCATCCATTCTATCATGCCTGCGGTGACTTCGGTGGACTGCCATGGCCTCAGATGCTTTTCCTTGATCACAACCACATGATTGATAGCGCTGACTGGGAACATTAGTCACCGTCGTGGCCGACCTACCGGTACCTTCTCCGCCGCAGGACAAAGACAAGTTCTATACGGGAGGGGAGTTAGTCTTCAATGTGCCATTCACAACGATCAATACCTCTTCCACTTCCAACGACACAATCGAGGATGAATGGTCAGTCTGCCTCTACACATGGGCATTGTGGGACGTCGCCTACCCAGACGCATTACGCCAGGACAACGGGACCTGCTTGAGCGTGCTAAGCCCAGAATGCATCAAGGCTATCGAGTGGTCAGCCGTTTCAGAACATAGTACTGGGAGCTGCTCGCTCCCGAGAGCCAGCGAACTGCCGGAATGTGCTGCGCTCGGCAGTGATAAGACTCTTTGGAGCAATTCTGGTGGCACCTCCTATTACAATGCGTCCGCCCTCCGGGCATGGGGGGATGCCGGCGGGGTACGAAGCACCATTTTTGGTGACATTCATCCGCACGAGCGCGGAAACATCACCGCATATAACTATGTCGGAAGCCTGGCGTGGCCCGTCATGGCCAGCTTTAGAGGTTTCAAGATCGGGGCCCTCACGACGGCCAAGATGTCGTGCCCACGGGCTGATACGGCTACGGAAGGGAGCATTGTGCCCACTGATGATGGACTTGGTGCAGGGGATGGCCAAGGCCAAGATGCCGGTGACGTCGAGAGCGACCAGGAGGACGGCGGAGACCGAGTCTATGCAAACTGGCCGGTACTCGGAAGTCTGCTTGTGGTGGCCATGCTTATTGCTTGATCTGTCTACCAGCTTTTGAATAATATAGAGAACACACGTCTCGGCGATCTTGCGACGAATACATGGAAGCAGTTTGGAAATGAAGCTCAGGAAGGGCTCAGCATCACGATAGCGTTCGCAATTCTCGCTTCTGGGATTGTGAAGAGGTGTTTTCTATGGCACGTAATTGGCTCCAAGTGTAGCGAAGAGGTCTCCTGCATTAGTGCTGACTTTCAGAGGCCGGGTTAAGGCAAACTAGCTGGTACTCGGAGGTCTGCTTATAATGACGATGCTTTCTGCTTAATCTCTTTACCAGCCTTTATTTCATACAGAAAAGACACCCATTGCTAGTGCAGCGTCTATATTATTCAGTTTGTGCTACTAGCATATTACGTAGCCACTCTGAAGCTATTGTATTGTAATCAGAGGTGTATGCCATGTGGGCAGTAAGGTTACCGACACCACGCGTATCGCAGACGCCGTCATGGTAGTTGCAGTAATCGTGCAGTTTATCAGCGTACAGGCTGATTGCGGCCAATTGTTCCTCAGAACGGGGGTATTTCTTCAAGCAGAGTGGTCAGTTCCTGACATATGGGAGAAAATATTGGTAGAAGGGGTCCAATAGGTAAGGTCTTACACCAGGGGCATCTAGGGCAGACACGTTGCCGTGGTTGAAGCTCTGGTTGGGCATATGGCGTGGGTCACCGTAAAGGAGGACTGCAGTCACTGCTCCAAATATCAGGAAACGGCACGTCAAGGAGTCCGACATCATTGCACGTACCGTGCTGCCCGTAGGTGGCAGAGTCGATGTAGGGAGGCGTCGTCATGTTGCCAAGCTCAGAATTGTTGCCTCCACCAGCAAGGAGGTCTCCCACGACTAGCGCCCCCTGGGAGTATCCTATCATGACGATTTTTGAGGCGGGACACTTGTCAACATAGCTCTTGACCTGCTGGGTTCCGTTAAGGAGGCCCTCCCAGTAGCTGTCGGTACTCGTCTCCTGGGTCGCCGGGTAGACGATGTCCTCGTAGTTGCTGTTCGGGAACTTTGAGAGCATGATGTCGACAAGGGAGCCGAGACTGCCTGGGTAGCTCTCAGTCGTGCCTCGAGAGATAATGTAGTGAATGTCGTCGCATGTCGTGTTCAACTCTTGACGCTTTGAAGGGTTGCCCGATCTAGCGCTGGCAGCACCAAAAAAGCTAAAGGCGAGGAACGCGAGAAAGAAGTGCATTTTAATCTGTGGGAACACACTGCTGTTGGTTTGAAGAATTCGAAAATGATCTATTTCCTTTAATAAACACCTAAGCTTGATATATGCCAGTTCTCACAACATATATGTACCCTTCTTAGATACCTGGCCAGTTGAATGATTTTCCAGGGCGCATCCATTAAATCCGAGCCGAGCAGCTACCAAAGGCCGAGAGGTTGACGTACTCATCCTGCCCTACTACCACGTCAAGATCCACAATCCAGGGGTTAGCCATGACAGAGAAATGGAAAACAACATAAAGATTAATAATCATTGGACTAGGATGAGCAAGGTCTCTCCGAAGATATTTTCAAATGATTCTTGGCCAATCTTGGAGATGATTCCCTGATTGCTCGACATAACACCTTTACAAGTCAAGGTTTGAGAACCTATCCTCAGGCTATGCATTTCCCACTCGGCGTGAAGGCGCATAGCGCTCTTCCGTAAACGACTTACATAATTGCCAACACCACAAATATTGATACTTGGTGCGCTTGTGTTGAGCAAGCTCGAAAGAGCAAGAATTGCTGTTTTGCTAACTTTCAAATTGTTCAAACGTCTCCGGTCGGTTCGAGATTTGTGGATTTAGAGACTGTGAGGCGCCAGGGCAGTATTTGCAACTATCTGTAGTAGTTACAACATCAGTTCAAGTCTACCCAACCTTACAAGCTGCAACGTTAGGACCTTAGTGTGAGCGGCAGGCCTTGATTGCAAGTGCGTCTGCCGCTACTTGAAACCCCATTGCGGAGATATGCTGGCTGTTAAATCTGACTCGGCCAGTCATATCCAGCACCAGGCCAGGTAAGGAGCATTTGCGCTTCCAGGCTTTGGTGAGCTCCGTGGCAATGGACCTGCTGATACTGCGCTTTCAACATCGGGTATGACGGAAGAAAGACCTTTAATCTCAGAAGTGAAGGTTGCGATTTATCTTTTGTTGTATTGCGCTTTGAAATCTACGCCGACATCTTGTTTCCCAGTTTCCGTCTTGCAAATGATTTCTGTGCCCGAAACAACCCAATCAACCCAAGCATCACACTCTGCTGCGCTGCAAGGTTGCTGATGTGTAGAAAATGATACCAGACATTTATTTAAAGGGCAAGAGCCGTGGAAAATACAGGAAAAATCATGGGGGTTAGCAAAAATACCAGGAAGGGATGACAGGGACTCTTGTGGAGAAGCTCGGATCACTAATCCTATTATAGAAGTTGCCTGCAGGTGAGGCTGGCTAGTCAGAATGATAGAACAGTGAATTGAGGCTCAGCTGGGCTCAGCATAGTGTGGGACTTCGATCGCGCCAGAGTCTGAAATGGTGAAGAGGTGATATCAACGGGATGCCATTGGCTTCGGGTACGCACAGCGTGTGGGCGTCGTGCATTAGTGCTCACTTTCAACGTTGAGGCAAACATGTGTCGCATGTTGCAGATGCTGCGTGTAACCTGAGTACCTGTTGGATGTCCTCGGTAGGGTCCGAGCCTGGTGGCAGTCCCATAAAGGTAGAGGCGAGGCAACGTCGCCAGGGTATCGTTGTACCAGCAGCCGCGCCAACGAGCCCGGCTGCTTGCGCCGGAGCAATGCATATCTCAGATCAGTGGCGATCAAGCCGGATTATTCATCAGCCTCAACTCGAGCAACTTTCAACGCGAAGTTCGACTGTCAATTCAGCGGCTGTCTTGAGGATAGCAATGTTGCTCATCTCATCACCCAACTCAGCTCCAGATCTCGGATGTCTGAATTGAAGGCCGCGAAGATTACGTCCCCCTCCTTTTCCCCTTCCGAAAGCTTAGCCGAGATCATGAAAGACATGACTAGAAATCCTTGAGAATTATTCCACAAGTCAAACTCAAACGAATTGTGGAGCCGTAGACTGGCGATTTCTGACTATTGTGGCGCATCAGTCTAGATATTTTGGTATGTCGGCCATCCACGCCCAATGGCGGCAGACAAGCATCAGCGCAGGTGAGGACGCCCAAAGGTCTTTGAGATATTTCTTTGTGCCCTCGATATCGATCCGGCGGGCGTCCCAAATGACATACCCCCACCGTCGCAGCTCGTCTGGCACGTACCCACCAAAGAGGTTCGAGTACCTTCCGCCCCATAGAAGAGTCCAAGCAAGCGGCGGCGCACCGGCTACATCACCCGCAAATATCATGGACTGCCCCCTCTGTTCAGCACGGTCTCGTTCGTCGAGGTCGGCGTGCCGCCGGCTCACCTGGGCTGCGAACTCCATGGCCTCTTCAAGGAAATCCCCTCCGACCCGTAGGCACTTGGTCATCAAATCCACTCGCTCGCCATGTGTCTCGGCCTTGCTTATTTTCAGAGCCAGATTTAAACCTCCGTGCCCGATGGTACCGCTTCGAAACTCTGCATTCAGGGGTTAGAGAATATACTCGCGGGACACACTCACACCAGCGGGAGCCGGGTGTTGCATATGTTTCGTACAGGAAAACTACGTCAAGTAAGGCCGGTGGAAGGATAAGGCTAAGAGAATATAAAATCACAGACAGAAAAGGGAATGTGAGGGGTAAGAAACGGGCAGAGACTTGCCGTCGCACTTTCTGTCAATGGGGAAGGCCAAGCCCTCGAGCTCAGGCTCAAATTCATCATCAAATTTGGGATTTGTCTCATCCAAATCCCACTTCACATCTTCCACCACCTCGTCATATTTCTCCTTGATAAAGGCGTAGATAGAGTACACCTCCTCGGCCTCCCAGGGCTCAAACCCCAGATTGGAGAAGAAGAACTCGTTGATGTCCACGCCGAGGAATATCTCGAAATGGGAATCGCAGAAGAGGTGGCAGAACACCTCGAAGCGGTAGCACGCACGCATCACGCGTGTCTTCTCAACCCTTGTCAGGGCTCCTTCGCCTCTCGGGGGTTGAGCACTTGGTGGTGCCGGGCCAGAACGGTAGTTGGCGAGCGCCCACGAAACGAAATGAGTTGCTAGAGGGCTAACAGTCGACTGTTGGAACGAGGTCATACAACAAATTTCTTCAAAGGAACATTCTTCGGGAGGTGGCCTGTTAGTAGCACAAGGAGAACGCCAGGCGAGATATTGATCGAGAAAGCCTGTGACGTTTCTGTTGGGTCCCCTAGGCGGCCCAATCCTGGACGGATGGGACTTGAAAGCAGCGTAGACGTCGACAAAAACATCTTCGGTCGTTTCTTTGAGGAGAGCGTGAAGAAGAATGGATTTGCGATCAAGCAGGTATTGGGCATGGAAGACGGGCGAGGCGTGGACGAGACCGCTCAGCGTCGCCAGATCGGGCATGTTGAGAAGCAGCGTCGTCCTCAGCTCGGCTGGCAGTCCCTCAAGGGTTGGACAGTCTTCAGCGTTGGGTGCATGCTGAACCACTGAATGGAATCGAGGTTCCATCAGTGGCAGGCTATCCTGGAGCCTTCCGTGAGATGCAAGTCGAGCTTGGTCGTTGTCGGTGGAGAGATTTGGTAACATGACGTTGGTGCTAGGTGACGCTTTACCCCCGGATGACTTTGAGTCATGGGGTGACAGGATTGATGGTGGGTGATAGACTTTACCTCCCACTGCCTGTCGCGTGAGTGAAAATGCTGGAAATGCTGGGCGATGAGATTGGTATGAAGTCGACTTCAAACGAATTCCAGTTTAAGCGATGGTTGTTGGTGGCGTAGCAAGCAAGCTGAGCCAATGAACATGTCTCTTGAGAACGTTGGCCAATGACATTAAAGAGCACATGTGGAACTTTTCTCCGACCAGGAACTAACAGATGACGTAATGTATTATGTCTATGGCTCAAATTTATCCATTCTATGAACAGTAGAAAATGCAGTGAAACACCCAATAAAACATTCTTTCAAGCCTTCTTCTTGCCCTTGGGCATGCGGACCAACCAGTAGAGGAACAGAGCCGCAGCAATATTGACGACAATGTAAACCATGCCGATGCCAAAGTCGCGCCACCTGTTCTCAAAGCTGGAGCTGATGGACGTCAAGAACGCGTTCGTGTTCTCGATAGAGCAGAACGAGCAGTCGGACGTCGCGCTCGGATTCTCAAGGTATCCTCCCGCCGCGCTGATGTAGCCCGACATGTAGTCCGCACAAGTCTGGTTGTCCGGCGGGTTAAAGTGGACATACTCGTTCGAGGCGCACGTGACGGCCGTGTTAGCCAGGCCCGTGGATAAGAGAGACGAGATGAGATATGTGAACGGCGACACCCTGTACATGAAGATCCAGAAACCGGGCATGGCGTCAGGCGTGGCGAGAACACCACAAAACAGCAGACACATCATGAAGAGCACGTTGGCGAGGTTGCCACCCATCTCGGCGGTGTCGGTGACGGCGATACAGGCGTTGGCGAAGGTGCAGGTGAAGATGAGGAACTGCCAGAACAGGAGCCACATGAGGGCGCCCCGCTCGTGCTTCTGGTCCGGGTTGCCGTTGGCGTCGAAGCCGACGGGGTAGTACACACAGATGAACATGAAGACCGACATGAGCGAGTTCCAGGGGATCTCAGTGACGATCTGTGACAACATGAATACCTTCCAGCTGTAGGTCTTCGAGGGCCGCTCTCGGACCTCGTACAGCTTGCGCTGGATGACGAAGTGCGGCATCTGTTGCTGGACTAGTTGACCGAAGATGGACAGAATCTGGAAGACAGCAAACATCTGGTTCTGCAGGCCCTGGATGGTCAAAGGCGCGTTCAGGAAGACCAGACCGATGAAGAGGGCGACAGAGCAGCAGAGGATGAACTTGGCGTATATGTATGAGGGCGTGCGCCAGTATTGTTGGAAGACGCGGTGGGTGACGATCAAGAACTGGTTCCACAGAGGAGCGGCAAATTCGCGGTGAGGAGTGTTGGCATCTTCCCCGGAGTGGCCTCCCTCAGACTTGAGGCGTTCGAGCTCGTCTTGCACACCTTGATACTCGGGGCTCGACTTCCACGCCTGAGGCCAGTCGACATCGGACGTCGTGCCGGGTGCTGCACCAATGGCAGACAGCATCCACTCGGCCGGGTTCTCGCCGGGAGGGCACTTGGGGGCACCATTCCTCTGGAAGTATTCGATGAGAGTCTGCGAATTCTGGCCAATGTCTCCGAAGTAAACAGTCCGGCCGCCCTTCGCCAAGAACAAAAGACGATCGAAGCGTTGAAACAACATAGCTGACGGTTGGTGGATGGTACATAGGATCGACTGGCCGGCCTTGGAGAGCTTTTCAAGCAAATCGAGAATCGCCCATGAGGTCTGAGAATCCAAGCCAGAAGTGGGCTCGTCGACGAAGAGGAGCAGGGGTGGTTTAGCAGCCAATTCGACACCGATCGAGAGTCTCTTCCGTTGCTCAACGTTCAGACCCTCACCGAGGATACCCACCACGGCGTCAGCATATTCCTGCATGCCTAGGAGCTCGATAACCTTGTCCACGTATGCAAGCTTCTCGGCCCTAGGGGTGCTTTCAGGCTGGCGGAGCAAGGCACTAAATTCCAATGCCTCTCTGACGGTGCTTGTTTCGAGGTGCAGGTCTTGCTGTTGGACGTAGCCTGTGTTGCGTTGAAACGAGGCGTCACGGATCTTACCGTCGACCAACATCTCTCCGGTGATAACGCCAACAGAGACACGGTCCGCTAGGACGTCAAGGAGGGTGGTCTTTCCGGCTCCAGAAACGCCCATCAGTGCCGTGAGGGTTCCGGGCTTCACCCACCCGTCGACGTGGTCGAGAATCCGTCGCGTCTCGGTCTTGATCTTGACGTCGTAGCATACCTTGCTCCAGTGAAAGACGCTGGTGGAGGCCTGGATGGCGCCCACGTCGGAAGAGGGAAGGTCGTTCTCCTTCTCGAGGATAGGGATGGGACCGGAAACGGAGGACTCGACATCGACCTTCGCCTTGGCCGGGGGCGTCACGCCACGGCGGAAGACGAGAACCTCGCCCTTGGACTTCTTGGCAGCGATGTACTCGGTGGCTAGAAAGTAGAGCGCATGAAGAGCAATGACGAAGGCGATGAGGATGCCGATGTTGCGCCACTTGTGGGAGTTGAAGTACTTGTACTGGGAGTTGATGTATGCGTCACCATTGACGAAGGAAGCGCCAGGGACGGAGCCCACTGAAGAACACACGCTGTTGGCGAGTGTGACGTTCTCATAGCCGGGTAAAGCCGGGCTAGGGACAAAGGCATCGCACTCATAGTTACGGTTGTGGAACTCGTTGATCATGAGCTGCAGAGTGGAATTAGCCTCAGTGTTTTTCTCAATTGGGAGATGGCACTCGAAATCTCGACTTACCGACTCGAATCCATAAGCCACAGGATCCAGGTAGTTGATCCAACGGCACCATCCAAGCATATAGTCGACCGGGACGACGAAACCAGTGAAGATGACAAGGGCAAGGATCAAGATTGATGCTGGAACCATGGCCTGGGACAAGGTGCGTGATAATGAGGCGCTGCTTCGCGTTAGCTATGGATTACGTGGGAAGAGCACAGGTGAACTCACATTGACCTGAAAAGACCTGACATCGAGAGGACCATCAGGAAGGTAGTCAAGAGGAAGAAGAAGAAGTTCCCAGGCTCTCTGTTCAAGTTGGTCATGAAATAGATGATCAGGTCGTAGAGTATGGTATTCGTGATTTTGTAAGGCATGTCCACCAGAACAGACGAGAAAGCCTCAGCCGAAGCGTGGTAAAAGGCATACCGCCGCTGCTTCTCAACAATTGGCCGTTGTGCATATTGCGTGAGGATTTCGAGGGCGCTGGAGAAGGCATTGGCGAGGATAGCGACGAATAGAACAGCAGACCGACTGTAGAAGGAGGAAGTTGTTGTCGGAAGATTGTAGAACAGGGACGATATGATGAGCGCCGTCGAGCTGTTGGCCAGCAGTGAAAATATCGTTAGGCTGGGGTCGCCTCGCAAAAGTTTAAATCCACGCCAGAGACACAATTTGACTTGTTGACCATACGAGAGAATAAACGGAGACTTGAGGCGCTGGTTCTTGGCCTGAACCGCCTGTTTCTGGTTTCGGAACGCCTCGGCATCAGCACCGCCCAGGGGGTGGTCAGCCTTGTATTGCTCGATCAGCGCCTTCAGGGTCTGGGCTTCCTTGCTTGCCTCCCAGGCCGCGGCAAACTCGTCAGGGGTTCTTGGCACGCGGTTCTCATACCCGGGGCGGACCACTCGCTCACTCGGGGCGGTCATGGAGGTCAGGAAGTCCGGAGTGGTTTGACGTTCCGGGCACTCAAATCCCAGGTTGATAAAATAACCTCTCGCCTCGGTTGTACGCCCAAAGAAGATCTGTCGGCCTTCGTACAGGACGAGGACTTTGTCGAAAAGATCATATGCTGTTCCGGGTGCCTGGTAAATGGACACGGCACATGTCTGGCGAAACAGATCTGACTGCAAGCGAAGGGTCTTGCAGAATTCGACGGCATTGGCCGAATCGAGACCTCGGGTGGAGTTGTCCCAGCACTGCAGAGGGGCATTGGACAGTGTTGCCTCTGCAATGGTGACACGCTTGCGTTCACCTCCTGATACACCACGGATGTAGTTGTCGCCAACTCGGGTGTTCACCGTGTGGCTAATTCCGTACATGGCCATGACAACGTCACGGAGATGGTCGCAGTATTGGTTGGCCGTGACGCCAGGGGGCAGGGTCCGAGGGCAGCGGGCCCGGGAGGCAAACGTGAGGGTGTCTCCCACGGACAGTTGAGGATAGTGCACGTCGACCTCGGCGGTGTAGATAGCATCACCGGCGTGGTGGTCGTGGAGCTCCTTGGCAGTGATGCCCTGGTAGTTGAAATAGGCGCGCTCGTCAGTGTAGATACCGTTCATCTCACCGGCAATGGCCTTGAGGAAGGTGGAGCAACCAGACCCGGGAGGGCCCAGGACGACGAGCATCTCGCCTGCCTCAACCACGCCGTTAAAGTTACGAAGGATGTCGATGCGGCGCTCTGAGCCCCGTTTTGAGAACAGCTTGCGAGTGAGGCCGGGGACCTCGAGCCACACGTTGCCGACATCTTTTTGGTAGTCCGTCTCCTGGCCGTATCCGAAGACGTTCAGGTTCTCGTAACAGAAACCCGCAGTTCGGTATCCAGAGCCGTGCTCATTTGTGACATTCGAAATTGCTCTCGCCCATGTGCGTGCACTGAACTTCTTCCCGTTCGGGTTGAGTGGTGAGTCTGGGTCATCGCTTCCAAACAGGGCCGTGTGGTCACCACCGGCAGTGGCAACTGAGTGGCGGGTGTATTCTCGGGCTAGTTCTTGTACAATAGATTGACGTCGATCCATCTCCGTATCGTTTCCTTCGTCGTCCGTCATCGATGAGGAGCCATTTCCGTCTTGTGCAGCAAAGGACCTGCTCTCTTGAGAGCGTATCGTACCCGGGAGTGGCTTCGAGTCTGTGATGGGGGCTTCATGGTCGACAAAGGTCCTCTGGCTAGCGGCGGGCGACTGGCTCTCTTTCTCGTTGTCATATGGTGAAGACATGTTGTCGATTAGGATAGTTGATGTTGAGATATGTATGGAAAGGTTTGGCTGATGCTGTGGCAGCAAGCAAATCTTGCTATCCTGTGAAGAGGGCCGAATGGTCAGTCTTCATCCCTTAGGTCTGTAAAAATTACTTGGTTCAGTCAAGGCTCACCACTTGACATCAACCTGTTATTCTGTGAGATTAATTACACGAGGCTGTAGAGCCGCCAGTCTATGCCCAATAGATAATTAAGGAAAGGATGCAACCCCGCCGTCTTGATATATGAGTGGACAAGAAACTGAAACATGGCACAACTGAAAACTGTCCAACCCTTTTAAATATCTGCGTCAGCCTAGACATATTACGATATCTCTACGAGAAGCTATGCACGGCACCGATCAAGTTCCGTGATGGCAACAACAAGTGACCGGGGTGATCGCTTATCCGGCCCTATAGGGTTGTTTACTGTGTACACAACGTGGGCCACCTGTCAATCTGCTATCATCTGCAGAAGCCCGGGGCTTCCGTACCCACATCATCGCCAAAATTCGCATGTTGTCCTGGGGCGGACTATGCTGTATCGAGCAATCATCTCCCGAGTAAAGTCTTCAGTGTAGTCGAGGGATGATCGTCGGGAGATGCGGCTGGTCTTGGCGGTGATGATCATCCTGCACTGCATTATTAAGTCCGTGACGTTAGGCCTAAACCCTGTAGGGTGGGTCCGCTCAACCGGGCCCGGCGAAGACACCGGGAATGCGTAGCTTTTTCCGAGAAGTCCAAATGCCCCCCTCCCAGACCCCCGGATCTCCCAAATCCTAACCTACAGTCGAATTGACCCTGAGTATAAATGTTTAAACCCACCCAGCGTTTCATTCACACTATTGAACTGCTTGGATTTCGGTTTCAAATCGATCACGTGTCTTCCTTAACCTGACTACTCATTTCTGGGAGTAATTGTGCACTCTACTGCTGCAGCTATACAGCACGTACATGTGAGTAGGTTGTGCACATCGTTGCTTAGATATATTACTACCATAATTCCACTTGATATAGATTGACCTGGGGGAGCCCACGAGACTGGTCCTACATGCAAAGCTTGGCACGACTAACCAGTCACCTCGCTTCCAAAGTTCAGATCGGTCCAATGTGACATCAATCGATACGTGACAGATCTTGGAAACATGGCCTGATCAACTGACATGGTACTATCACGAGTACGCCCAGCCCGCCCCATCGCGGACGCCATAATAAATCTCGTCCTTCCCTGTCTTCAAATGTCAAAACCCAGTTCCGCTGTCCTCGCACCGCAGCCAATATCCGCCCGCCCGCGCCCGCGCTACCAAGCACATGCATCACACATGAACAACAACATCCAGCCTCGGCGGGAACCCCCACACGAACACGAACACGTTCGTTCGTCGGGGTCCGCCCACAAAAGTTTGCGTTCACCGGGCCCAGATTATACACCGCCGTGCCGTCGTGCGGCTGCTCCGGGGGTAAAGGGAGTTAAGGTCGGGCGGTGGTGGTGGAGCAGGTCCGTCGGCGCTTTGTTTCCCGCCGACGGGCAGGAATGTCGCCGGGACAACTAAGACTGCCATTGGGAATCTCAGGTGGAGACGGGGTTTGAGACGGGGAAAAATTCAGGGTCCGTTGCCACTAAAATTTGTTTATCAGAGCGGAGCTCAGGATGACTTTTGTTTGTATGTATGAACGCGCGTGTTCACTTACAAGAGCCAGCCGTGTGACTTGTTACATGCCAGTGACCCTCACCCCCTACCAATCCCAACATCCATCACCGCCCCAGAAGGCCCGTCCAGGGGTGTGATCCACCCTCAAATCGCTAGTTCTGCTTTGTCACTTTGTGACAGACTGAGCGGTGACTACCGTCCTTCGATCGACTAGAGCCTACGACGGCCCACGTCCATGTATGGGTCCGGGGCTTCAGGGGAAGCTCGGTCGGAGGGAACTAGTGTTCAAGCTGTCACGAATCTGACTACTCCTTGCAAGTGAGACGATAAGATCGGAATGAAGTTTGCAGCATTTCTAATCAGGCAGACTGTGACCCATCCCCCAGGCGGTATATGAATATCCTGTGGTGCCCTGCCGTCACACAAACTTTTTTCATCGTCGCATGTGTTTCTCGCAGACCGCGCATAATTACTGCGATGAGGTCGACTGCCAGCTGCGACTTCTCTCAACACAAGAGCTCCAGCACATGATGAGAAGAAGCATTAGAAGTTCTCTGAGCTCGAGCCTCCTAAATCCGTAAGCAAACTTACACGCATCTCAACAAATATACCACACGTTACCTACCGACCCCGATCAGGACATCCCACCAAACACAAGTATCACGAATCCGAACATGTCATATCGAATTGAGCAAATTGACTGGTTTGTCGACTATGACTAGTGAGCGTGGGAAGCCCAATTTACATGCAACGAGCGGTGAGATAATGGAGACACGTGCTCGTGACAACAGGAGAGCAAAGAATAAGTATAGACCCCGGAAACAGTATTTCAGCATATCCTTTCTGCCATTTACCCGGGAAAAAACTGAGGTCTGTTATTGATGCCTACATCTCATACTCCGTAGCCCCAAACCCTAGCCTCGTCTGTGCGACACGAGGCTGAGGCCACGTGCCCACTTCCTATGGACTTTTCTTTACTGATATCGGCCTTGTCTTCTCTCTTCTTTCTTTTCTCTTTCAAACGTCTGGCCTTCGAGCATATAATCCTGTGTCAAGGATCGCATACGTTTTTGGTATATATACGTATTAACAACGAAACCCGAAACCACTCCTTTCCCCAATGTCCCACCACTTTGCAGCCTTGGGCAGCCTTGACTAGAGCAACCACTCGCTCCCCCGAGGTTTAACAAGTGTTACCAAATTTCCTCCTTTTCTCTATCGCATGCATTTGTCCAGAGAGATCTGAGCTGCCAGCGCGCCAGCTTCTTGCTCGACCTCTAAGTGCCAACCTGGAACAGGGCTGGTCCAGATACGACGGCGCAGAAGGGCGCAACGCATCCTGGTCGCCAGCTGTCACCACTCGGCACCAGCTGGCATGCCTGGCATCCACCCCCAGCAGTCCCGCATACTACGCCGTCGTTTCTTTCATGCACTGACTGCTATACGCAGGTAGAAAACCATTCCCACGCATTTCGTTATTATTTGTATGTAAGTACGTGTTCTGGTCTTTCCCAGAGGCAGACCTGATCCGCTCGCACTCCCAATCCCAACTCCCATCCGTCAAGCTCCGTGTCACCCTGCCGGCCGGCCAAGTGTCCGCCCAGTGCGGTCCGACGGAGAAGCGGGTGGCCCCATAATAATAATTAACATCCGAACCTCGAGGCAGGCTCGCGCTTCTCTCCGAAACATAGCCCTATGAATACCAAGACCTAATAAGACCCAAACCCATGTTCTTGTTTGGACTAGGCAGGTGCCGCTTTGAAATGTGTATAGTACCCCAGTGTACTTCGCCATACAACCATATCACTGCAACACCGCACCTTGTTGTGCAACATGCACGGCAGCAACCCAAGCATGCACCGAGACCCACCCCGGCCGAGCAGCGGACAACCCGAACACACTCGCACTCGACCTGCCCGGATTTCACCATACGTCACGTCAATGCTCAAGGAACCTCATCCCATAAGCGCAATAAGAGGAGCTATTAAGCGCAGGAACAATTGCTTGCTGAATTCTCTATGTCCAGGCACCCCTGCCTTGCGCCACGTCCCGTTCGGCGCGATCTCGGTCCCGCGCCACTGGCATCTCCTATTTTTTTTTCCTTTTTCATCCCTTGCCTCGCTCGCATTCGGGAGAATCAAAGGCGCCAGCGTTGACAAGCACAACCCTTCCCTTATTAGAATCCTGCGCTTGCTGTTGCTACGTGCGAGCCATGAAATCTCTCTCTTTCGGGCCGAGATGGCCCATGTATGTATTCGTATTTTCCCAGCCGCCAGGCGGCTGGCTGGATCTGATATGATGGCATTTATACAGCTCTCGCTGTTGCAAAGCCATTTTTCTACCGCGCAAAAAGGGGGCGCTGGCGCACTTGAAAAGGCCGTGAGGCGCTATGTTGCCCCATACCATAAATGATGTCCGTTTTGCCCGGTCATTTACTAGGGCTCGGCTGTTGGCCTGTCAAACGCCATTGTCCGCGTCTAAATCCGTGATCGTCGCCGCCATTCGTTATCCCTGGTCGCTTCTCTGCCAAAATAAGGAAGCACCAGGCTGAGCATTGTATTGTTTCCCATTTCGAGTCCCTCATTCCTACGCCCAACAAGGCCTCGGTGCGCCAGACGACCTGAGGCCCTGGCTCTCGCCGGCCCCAGTGCTGTGGAACCTGGGGTCCTCCTCCCGATCGACTGGTGCTGTAAAGACGATGGCCGGAGGCCAGTCCCGCAGACTATACCGGATCCTTTCCCTCCCAATGATTGCCAAGTTAGTTGGAGTTCCCAGAAACACTAGCACCCACTTGAGCCGCGCACTAGCGCGGAGAGACATGTCTTAGAAGAAACAACAGCTCGGTTGTCCTCATTCGCCTTGGCGCCGCTCTATAAAAGGGACGGACTCCCAAAGGAGTCAGGGGAACTTCAGCTCACCGTCATCCAGTCCTCCAGCCGCTGCAGCCGATCGTCCAGCGAGTCGAACCTCTGGCCCAGATCCCGTTGCAATCCTTCCATCCTCTGGTGAAGCCCATTGACGCCGTCCAGTATGCGCTGGAGGACAATCGCGTCCTCTGCTCGCGCCGCCTGCAAGGGCCCTGCCGCGCCGCCTGCCTGCCCGCCCCGTATCGGAATCTCGCCTGCGGGGTTTCCCTCGTCTACCGCCGGGGGCTCTCTCTTCGGCTCGGGATGTGCGGCGTCGGCGTCGATTGCGTCTTGCTCGTGCGCCGATCGTGGTCGCTTCGATGGCGGATAGGGTAGGTCGTGTGCCGAGGCCCTCTTGTTGCTGACGCTGTCGCCATGGTGATGTGATGATGATGGTGGTCGCGGTGGCACTGCGACTTGGGCTTGTCGAGGAGGGAACAAGGGCGTACGCGGCGTTGCCGACGATGCCGAAGGTGTCTGGTCCGGGGTCTGCGGCAGAGGCGAGGCCAAGATGTGCTGCATCTTCATGCCACCGCCACTACTTATTGATCTCTGGTGCTGATGCGAGTGGGGCCCTTGGTGGGCTGGGTTCGGCTGGCGCAATGCGGGCTGCAGCTCGGGCTGCAAGGGCGTGACGACGTGGATGAAGCCGGGCGCCGCGGTCCTCAGCATGCGATACACCTCGAGGCCTTCCTCGTCCAGGGCGTGGGCGTCCTCAACAACGCGAATGATTTGTTCCCTCAAGGCTGGCTGGACCATTGGGTTGCGCATGTGGAATCGCCACTGGATGATGCGTGTCGCAAAACGCGCCGCCCAGGTCTCGTCGGTGCGAGGGCCGTGGGTCTCTTCGTATCGGGACTTGTGCATGTAGACGGGCTTGTTGAGCTCGGCCACGAGCTGCACGAGCAGTTGCTG
Source organism: Diaporthe ampelina (assembly GCA_023522825.1). Taxonomy (NCBI): domain Eukaryota; kingdom Fungi; phylum Ascomycota; class Sordariomycetes; order Diaporthales; family Diaporthaceae; genus Diaporthe; species Diaporthe ampelina. The sequence continues at coordinate 76,872 of JAMFTM010000102.1, read as the reverse complement.
CAGTCTGGACTTGGTGAAATCAGGCGAGTCTGAATGCGAGGAACGGGAGCGTTCCGGCTGTTGCTGACCGGCCTCCCTCTGGGCGAGCATCAGCCCGCGGACCACACGCTCGAGGGACTCGCCATCCGGACAGAGCCCTCTGTCCAGGCGGGCGTGGGCTGTGCCATAGGTGGTGTTGAACTCGCGCGCAAGGTTGTCCTGGAACAGGCGGAGTAGCTCCTCGTCAGGGTCGCCCTCCTTGATGCAGGGGTCGAACTCGTGGAGGTGAAGGAAGAGCTGGAGAAGGTAGATGGTCTGGACGAGGATGATGGTGTCGAGACTCTCATCAGGGACAGGGTAGCGAGGCTCGGTGAGTGCAGCGACGACGTCTTCGTCGACGCGCCATTGAATCTGCAGGCACCAGTACGACGAGAGGCCAGGTATTCGCGCCCAAGTGTCCGCGACGGTATTGCCCCTCATCTCAAGGTGACAGGACGTGAGGGAGAGCGGGCAGGAGAGCCAGGGGACCCGAGTGGCACGGCAAGAGGGAGGTGCAGGTGTGAGGCAGAGGTGGTGGTGATGGAGGAGGAGGGGAGGGTGAGGAAACGAGCGACTTGTGCTATGGCAGCTGCCGGCCGAGAGAGTGTGCTGCTGATGGGCAGGGCCAGGGACGGGCTGGGGCGAGGCAGACAACGACAGGCAGGTGCATCCGGTAAGATGTTGCTGGATGGGCAGTTGCGAGGGCAGAGGGAGGGAAGGAAGGCTGGGTGGTGAAGACTCGGGTGTCAGGTGAGGAAGGTGACTGGGGGACGAGGAAAAAAAGAGGAGTAAGCTGTGCCTGTGCCTGTGCCTGGCAGTGCGCGTTTGCCCGCTGAGTTTTCTCTCTCTCTCGGGTCGCCTCTTCCTTTCTGTCTCTTGACTCTGAATTCTTTTCTTTTTCCCTCCTGTTGCAGGGTCAATTGGGATCTGGCACTGGTGATCCTCGCATTGGGCAGCAGAAGGAAGGCAAAATTGTCAATGTGTACTACCCGTGCACGGTAATGCTGTACACCGGTCATGCCAACATGGTTCAGGTCTGGGGCAGTGGGCTGTGAGGTGGGAAGAGCAACTCGGGCAATTGATCGGCGCCTGGATGTGGGTGTAGTGGGTGCGCATGCGGGTGGCTGTTTCCTTCTCTCCCAAAAAGCGCGCCCTGGCTCTGCCCTGGCACGCCTGCCCACGGAAGGGAAAGGTTTCCCGCTCTGGGCTGGGCTGGGCTAGGGGGGAACGGCCCGCCCCTTCCCGCTGTGAAACAGGGTTGGCGACCGTTGGTTTACCTCTGCTCACTCTCTTTTTCTCTCTCTATCTCTTTTCTTCCTTATTGAATCCTCAACATGTCCTTTCCATCCTATTATCAGATGAAAGGAACAGCCAACTCATGTTGTTTTCATCTCTCCTCCTCGCACCGGACCACTACAAACAGCACCAAGTTCAAGGCCCGAGGCCAAAGTGTTGAGGACCCGTACCCACTTTTCGGCTGTCGCGTGTTCAGAGTGGGTTGTCGGATACAAACGGCCTTCTTGACTGCTCCCTTCACGAGACTATCTGCAGACTCGCAGCTATGCACCCAACTTACACGTCCCATACTAAAAAGCACATATACCAGCCGAGTAATAGCAGAGGTCATGCTCATGCATCCGTGCGGCAGCATGTCATGACATGTCAGCTATCTGCTCGTGGACCAGGTTGCCGGGGGAAAGGCCGGCGGCATGCCATGTTTTCTCGCCACGAACTCGTGGTCCGTGTACCGGGAGAGCTGGCTGACTGCAGCCAACAGAGTACAAGTGTACAGGACCGACAGAGGAGATCCCACATGCTCCAGACACATGCAGTGACAGTTGCAGGATACAGACAGTGCAGCGAGGTGCAGCTGCTTGCCGCTTGCCGCTTGACTGAGCTTCGTGCCACGATCCACCTGTGCATCCCGACTAGGCATGGCTCACAATGGGAATCTCCACCTACCGACCTCCCGATCCCGAACCAGCCTTAGACGAGTCCGTGAGCGAGAGCCGGAATTAGAGCACCCTGAGACGACAATCCGGCTCAATTTCGAGGCTATGGACTTTGTGAAAGAATAACGTGAGACGGCAACACTTTTGAGGTGGTGAGGCGGCTACACCATCTAAGTGCGAGAACGGCAGGAAGCAAGGCAATTCTTTGCGACCAGTTGACCCTGGAACTCTTTTCACCGCCTAACCAGCCCTATCGTTAGACTTTTGTCCTTCGAGAAAGCGTGGTGAGGCTTGACCCCAAGTTTCGTGTGAAGCATAATATCATACGATATTTACGCAATTTGTTGAGAAGCAACCTCAGAGCGCGTTGCCCCGGCTTGTTCGGCTTCGATGCTTTCCCCAGTCATGTTTCGGGGCGTGGCACCAGCACCGACTAAGGAGCGACATTGTCCAGCAGCATTGATGATAGGCCCGTGCCTCCCATGTCCGTCTCCGACCACCAATTGCCATCTCATGCACCCAGCTAGGCTGTCCAGTAGGATTATATAAAAAAGTAGATGATGCCATTCAACAATATCCCTGACCCCTCTCGGTTTCTTCCGCCTTGTCCGGCACTTATATTAGCGCACAACGGCTGCAGAAACCTAATCATCTAGGCATGCATACGAGGGGGTCCTTTAAACTAGAAGACTAGAAGCCAAGAGGCAAAATACACCAATACAAATCCAGCCCCTACTTCCTCTCACTCTCATTCAACCACTTATACACAACCCTAGCATCCTTCCCCCGGTACCTCTCATCCCCCATAGCCTCCTCAAATGCCCCCAGCGTAGGGCGATCCAGCACCGTGCGCGCGCCCACCATCTCCGCCAGGCGCGACCCCATCCCGAGGACCTTTGCGCACAGCTCGATGCGGAACCCGCCCTCGTACCCACGGCTGCTGGGCACGTTCTCCTGCACGCCGGGCACCGGGTTGCTCTTGCTGGTGACCCAGCACTGGCCGCCGCTCGCGTTGATCACCTCGGTCAGCAGCTTCGGGTCCAGCCCGGCTTTCACGCCGATGTTGAGCGCCTCCGACGCCGCCAGGGACGTGATGGCCGACAGGTAGTTGTTGATCACCTTGAAGGCCGTGCCCGCGCCCACGTCGCCGCAGAGGAAGATGCCGGACTCGCTGCCCATGTGGCGCAGGTGGGACCTTGCGGCTGGGAAGGCCGTGGAGGAGGTCGAGGGCGCGCAGCCCACCATGAAGGTTAGGGTGCCTTTCTCTGCGCCCATGGGACCGCCTGAGACGGGGGCGTCGACGAAGGTCAGCGGTGTCGTGGCGCCGGCTTCCTGGGCTGCTTTGGCGACTGCTTGGATGGTGTCCGTCTCGATCGTGCCGCATTCCATGATGAGCTTTTGGGATCCGGCCTGGGCTGGTGATGATGTTGCGCCGGCGAGGATGCCCGTTTTTGGGTCTAGGTAGACTGCCTTGACTGCCTCGGAGTTGGGAAGCATGGTGATCACCGTGTTCTAGTAGGGTCGGCTGTGAGCAGCTATCCTTGACCATGAGTCTTTCAGTTGCCCTTCATGAGGACGACTCACAGCTGCTCTTGCTGCCTCGAAGCCGTTCTCCACGATCTGGACGGGCCCCTTGCCCGCCGTCTCGGCTTGGAAGCGACCCAGGGCTTCCTTGCTAACGTCGCAGATGAGTAGGGTCTTCGTAGAGTCCAGGCCATTCCGTAAATTCTTCGCCATCGGATATCCCATCACTCCGATGCCTGTGGTCAGGTCGGGTCAGGAGTTCATCTTCAAATCAGTTTATGGATGGAATGACGGTCCACATACCGATGAAAGCGACTGTGTTCCCTGGCGAAGAAGGCATATTGTGTCGTGTGCTAATACCGCTAGAACGCAGCTCGGTGAAGCTCGTATGTGAATTTTAGACACAATTAATCTACTGAGATGAGAAGAAGTTGTTCTCGGGCATGAGTTCCAGCAACACCTCCTTTACTCTCCGCATATGTACGCCCATGCATAGTGACGCTGGCTTATTCAATGCACAGGCGCACTTATTGGACGCCGATCCGCGGCAAGCTGAGAGGGGTCGCATCCCGCACCGTTGGGGATGTGAATCCTCGGCCACACATCTCAAGTGCTGGTACGAGGTCAAGCTACGCGCTAAACTCCAGTGAGGAGAATATCATGCTCGGCTTGGCTGGCCATGGGTTGTCAGCAACATGGCCAGTATGGAGTCCCCACTGGAAAGAGAGGCCAGTTGGGATCAGCTTTTAGAAGTCATTGGGTGAATTACTGTTATAGCCGCATATGAGTCCTAGTGATGACCACAGTTCAAGCGATTGAATTGTTGATTATGTTGTAGCCAGCGTCCAGATGTCAGTCAGTTGGACCAGCAGGAAAGCGCTATTAGAGAGCGACTACAAGGTAAAACTGGGCATCAATTCAAACAATTACAGGCAATTTGAATGTATAAACTCCCACATACCCTTCCGATATGTAGGGATCTTTTTTTTTTAAAAAAAACCCACTCGACGAAACCACATAAACCTCCAAACGCCACCAGAGATTGACATCTCGTCACAGTCTGAGTAGCTTGATACGCCATATCCCACTTAGCACTTCAAATAATCGTAAACAGCAGGAGCCAAAAAGAAAATTAGAACCACCGTATTAGAACGTGAAGGTATGGTAATTTCTTGATTGTCTTAAATTTCTATTTGTGCATCTACCTTTAGCTCACCCTCGACTGCTTCCGTTGGAACTTGTAGCCATTTTGCAGCTTCGCCAAACAGCAAGCCAAAAGGCCCTCATAGCTTGCTGTGCATCTGAGCTTCATCCTAAGCTTTTCTCGTCAACGTCCACCTCCTCCACCACCTGCAGGCTGCTGACCTCCGCCCTGCTGCGTTCCACCTCCTTGTCCTCCCCCGCCATTCCGGGCAGCGACGTTCTGAGGAGCGTTGGCGTCGGTGTCAGGGGGGCCGGGCGTCCAACCAATAGTACAACCACAGGTTTCTTTGAGCTTCCCACATTTGCGTGGGCACCATCTTGGTGGCTCGGGATATCGGTATACGGGAAGTTCGGGCATAGTGGCAGTGATTTTATGAGATCGTGGGTTCTTGAGGAAGTAATGAAGGCTAGGGACTTCTTTCGTTTCTCCTTGATCGCATAGCCCCTTGGTTATTCAATATGGCAGATATGCTGCTGCTCAAATTTGTGAAAGTCTACGTTGCTTGATTTGTGTTGGAAATTACGATTTCGAACGGTGACTGTGCTCTTTTATTGTACTCTGTTTGATACAGTGGTAGACTATTGGTGGTCTGGTCCCAGGAGCCGAGATTCATATAGTTTTAGATTTTGCCAGGCGGCATTTGGTTATGAGTGAGTGATCTAAAGACCTGATCACATCCTGATGCCTCATAACTCCGTTTGACATAATCATAGTGAGCGAGTAACTTGTGTGTGACCACCCGAGCTGCTTGTCAGAGACGTCAGTCTCTAGTGGGTTACAAGGACTGGCTCAAGACCGGGCAAGATATCGAATGTTGGGGGCGCCATATCACCGTGACTGTCTCTAAAGATCCACAAGCAGATACGAGTGACTGGGGCCTACTGATTAAGTCATCTAGTCTGGCCCGGGTGCCCGCATCCTCTAGGACCAAAACCGATCCCTTACAATTCTTCACGAGGTCCTGAGAAGAGGCCAGCTTGAAGTCCGCATTCCCTCACCTCATGACCCTGGAACCCACTTCCCAGATTCAAACTGGTCGTTGTATGTTTCCGCTTGGTCTGAGTTTGAGTGGATTCAGTACTATGCCAGCTCTTGATACCTACTAGAAAGTGTGCAGGTCTTCGAAAGTAACGCAGCTACGGAGCGGGATTGATCTTCTCATAGAGATGAGTAACAACAATGAGAGTTCCTATGTCTGGGCAAACGCAATTCTCATATATCTAGCCTGATTTCTCTACTTTTGAGACGCTCACATGCCGGAAAAGGGTCTTTTCCTTTACTTTTCCTATCCTGCTCTTTTCGATATTGATCCCTTAACTTTTGGCACGATAGGATAGTTGGACTTGAACTCGTCATGAAAATGGAAGTCAAGGAAAGCACTCAGATTTGCCGTGAAATCACTCGGCCTGGTCGTCCATGAAAGTGGATTCCCAAGTTATCACATTTGTAAGTGTATGTTAGAGGCTTCGTCAAAGCTCTGACAGGTGCCGAAAGGCACTGGGCAGTGCTAAAGTGGCTGGCTTCAAGACAAGACACTTGGAAGATACCGGTCAAAGGTTGGTGCAGGGATATGCTGTTCACGAAAGCCAGGCTATTCACAAGCTAGGCTCAGCCTTGGCGGGCAAAAGAGATCAGGCCTGGGTCAACCCTGGTGGTGCCTTTTAATTAGCGTACAGTATGGAGCCGACATTTTACACGTTGCAACACACTCCGCATGTGCGTGCACAGCGCCGTCAGCTACATAAAGTGCTGCCAGCCTGCAATTTACACAATCATACCAGCAGCATCTGGTGTGGTTCTTTTGCTGATGGCCGCCCCTGTGCATACAGCATTGGCTCGAAGACTCTCTATGCGTTGGCTCCGGCATTCCAGACTCCAAACCGTCTCCAACGGCGCGCGGTCAACGTTGTCCACCCTCAGCCGCCCCGCCTTTCGCAGGAATATGAGCGGCTACAGCTTCAAGCTCGAGGATCTCAAGGCCTCCGAATGGGGAGAGCACCCGGACGCCAGCATCGCTTTTGAGATGAAACGATCGGGTTTCCATCGCTGGGGCTTTGCCATTTACCGGACAACGTACGACGACGACGCAGCCTGGGACCGCTACCTCGAGATCCTCAAGGTGAGCGCGCTCAGGAGCCTTAAGTTGACAGGTGGCGACGTGCTTCTTGAGCAGTATATGGATTGTAGGTTCACCATTGCACTGGTTTACCATGCCATCAAGTCCAACTGGGCATGGTCAAGGGCTCATCGAAAACACTATCTAACACATGAACAACCAGGGCCAGTCATTTCCGATCCAGTTGGCCTCGACGGTGCTTCCAAGTCTCAGGTGCGGCGGCACTTTAAGAACTGGTGCGCAGCGCGCAGCGAGGAGCGTGACGGCCCCGGCGCCACCAATGCTGGGGTCAAACTCCTGCCTCGCTTCAAGTACTGCCTCTATGTAGACCGCAAGTGCCTTGATACCCTGGCCAACCTGCCGGCCGATTACTTCGATCTCCAGTCTCCACGGAAACTGCACCAGTCTGAAGTGGTAGTCGTGGCGATTGACGCCGCTTTTGACAAGAGGACGCATGATTCGGAGCGAGGCTTACAACCTGAGGTCGAAGGCTGTAGGGAGTGGTATGTGGGCTGGCGGTACGAGTATATTGACCGGGCTGTAGCCACATACGACGAGTGTCATGGATTTTCGCTGGACTTCCGGCCTTACAAACGGCCACCACTCATCTCAACTTATGGCCAAAAGTCCATGCCTTCCTAGTCATTTACATCGCCGCTGGTGGTGCCAGGGCGTGAACTTCGGAGTAGCCTATTTCAATCCACAGAAAAACTAAATTATTTAAATTGTCTAACTCGTCTGTCCATTCATGCCTGTAATTTCCCACTTCAATCGATATCAGGCGGTGCTACAATGTATTTAATCTGCTCCTCAAGCTCGGTGATGATAGATCGTACCTCCTCTGCGTTTGGGGGTAACTCGCCGTTTTGCTCGAGCTCGCCGAAGTGCAAGCGCATGTCGAGTATACGATCCACCACCCACCCTCGTGCCCTGTCAGCACCCTCGCGGTACCAGTTCCTGTCAAACTCGCGATGAATGGCCACCGCGTTGCGAAGGGCCGGAACAGCCTCTCCTATAAGTGTGATGGCAGTCCGCAGCTCCCTGCGGTTATACTGAACTATTGGCTGTGCGTCCGGGTGATTTATGTAATTGAAAACAGCGATGACCGTCCGAATAGTTTCGAAAATCTCATTCTGTGCCTCCAAACTGCCCAGTCCAGCCAATTCCAGACTGGCTTGAAAATCTGTGAGGGCCATGGGTTCTGGCCGGTTTCCACGTGCGTCGTCATCATTCGTGGATCCACTGTTGCCATTGGCGTTGTCTTTGGGCATCTTCAGGTTGAAGATAATACCTTTCATTCGATTCACTTCCCTGTCGCAGAGTACCAGTGGACGCCGGTTGCCGTGCGAACCAAGCCGGTCGAATAGGTAGCCATTGGGTGTCAGGATTGTCCGGCTGGAGCCCGCCCTGGGGAGGCTGCTAGGCAGAACGCGTGCGTTCCAGTTGTCCATCAAGGCCTGGGGATCCATGCGGCCGACCGTCGTTAAGGAGCCATTGGGCAGTACTCCGGTGGCCATGGTGTTAAAGAAGTCACGGATGTATTGCGCGTCGGGGTTATGCTCCGTATCAAAGCGGGCTTGGATTTCCGCCGCCGTCAGCGTTCGTCTGTCTATGACCCGGATCTCGGCCCTTCGACAATTATTCGGTTCCATCATGAAGGCGCTGTTGATGGCCGGGGGGCCCCGCGTAGGACTATGGAGCTTACTGGCTCCTGGGTACCCTCTCATCTGCAGCCTCAAGCTGAAATCACGGACTATGCTGCCGACAATAACCTGCCAAGCAACGGGGAACGGAGGCCTGAGCTTTCCGCGTGGCTCGAGCAACGACCTGGCACATAGTCCTTCCTCGCATTGGTCTTCGTCTGAGTAGTCGTCGCCGTACGGGTCGACATCACAGTTGAAAGGAGAGCCCTCATACTCGCACAGCTGCTTGTTGCATGTGGGCGTGTCAAAGACATCGCCGTTAGGCGTGCAGCAGAGCGACCTCCTGCGGCTCCAGAGACAACCAGTGCCGCTGTCCCCCAGCTGATCGGTGCGCAACGTGACCTCGGTGGCTGAGCATGTGTTGTCCGCACAGTCACCTTGCCCGACCCAGTGGCAGTTCTGGAGTGGAGGCTCGGCTGTCTTGCAGCAGTAGTGGGACATGTATTTGAAAATGCTGCAGCTTTGGTCGGGTGTGTCGAGGGCCTTCGCAAGGTCACTCTCACCTGCTGGACAGTTCTCTTCGCTTTTCGCGTGGAAAAGGCACAGCTCGGTCAGTAACAGCTCGAGGACAGGCGAACGGGCGTCAGGGACTCGTAAACTCACCAGCCGCTCCAGTAACACTGGGCCGTCAATTCATCAAAAGAATCCATACTGCAGCAAAAGAACTTGTACCCGCGATTGCACTGGTCGTTGTTGGCACCAGACTCTAGCGGCCAGCCACCGTTGCCGGACTTGTACAAGGTGACTTCTCCCTCATGACATTGCCCATTGCAGTCGGCTCCGCTGGCAGCTCCCACGCCTCCTCTCCACATGCACTTGTCCGGGGCCTCGTCTGACTGGCAGCAGATGGGTTGGCCCCAGGTGCCTCCGATGCCCTTGCAAATACTCACATCCCAACCAACACGCTTGTAGCCCTGGCCACAGGTCTGGGAGTACCCAAACTTGTCGATATCGGCTTCTATATCAACGCACTTGTCGTGGCGGAAGCAGGTCGAGTTGAGATTAACAAGTCCAACATCGCGCCCGCTATCGTCCTCTTCGCCCTTTTCACCACCAATACTCTGAACACATTTGTTGAAAGGACAATAACCGCGGGAACAGGCGAAGGCACAGAGACCATACCCGTCATCCTTGACTGTGCCGACGATGGTGTCGACGGTTGGATCAAGCCAGTCGAGTTGACCACTGCCCTGACAAGCACAGGCGGCCATGGGACAAAAGCCATGTCTGCAGGTGAAACTACAGAGGGCAGCCAAATCCCCATCGCCGGTACCAGATGTGCATGCGGGTGGCTGGAATGGCGATACCATAGGCTCAACCAGGGGATAGGACGTCGTGCCGCAAGCCTCCTCCGGGCAGAACCCATACGAGCAGGCCGAGGAGCATAAACCGGCGTAACTCGAGCCTCTCCCCTCGAGGGGGAAGCCCGGAGGCCCAGTCCCGTTGGGATATTCGAACTCGGTGCCCAGGGCGGTGCAGACGCAGGCGCCGGGCGGGCAGTACGCGTAGCTGCAGGTGAACTCGCAGAGCCGGTCGAAGTCGTTGGCGCCCCATCCGGAGATACATTTCTGGCCTGAGAGAGAGGGAACGGCCACGTTCCGAGGGGCCGCCATTGTCTTCCCGCCCGTGTAGGGGTTGAAATTGTGGTAGCCTCCGTCGTCGCAGTTTCTGCCGATCTCCGGGCCTGTCATGCTCATGATGGTCTTGCCGCCGCGAACCAGCCTGATCTCAACACCGCCCTCGCGCCCGTCGAATGGTACGCTCCCGTGATAGAGGCCAGCGCCACTCTCGGGTTTATTCCTCCGGCTGCCCCTGTACACGGAACCGCCAATCACGACATGTACTTCGGCTTCCTCGATGAGAAGGGCTGAGAAGAAGACCTCGTCCATCACCATGGCCGAGGGCTTGAACTCCATTTGGACTTGAGACGCTGTGTTGCCGGTTGTGCCCCCGTCATTGCAGTCCGCGCGGTAAGTGGTGCGATACCAGAACTCTACGCCCTCCTGCGTGATGGTGGCCACACCTTTCTTGTACAGGTCGGCCGCAAAGGCCAGAGAGGTCCTCCAACCATCGTGCGGGTGGTCAAGGGCATAGTTATATGGGGTCTTGCCTGTGTCGAAGGCCACCATCGCCTTTTCTCGGACGGGGCCAATGTGGTGAGACTCGCCGTAGTCGTTCCACGAGATAATTTGCACCCACTCGGGCTGCCACCAGTTCACCTGCACCCAGCGATCATACCATGCGTGGTCCCCGCGCCAGAGCCAGTTCTTGCCGAACCCCGGCATATTGGTGTAGAACCACGGCGATACGGGCATCATGTAGGGCTTGCCTGCGAGGAACTGCTGGTATGAAGCGTCGGTGTACGTGTCCATATCATGGTCGCCCCAGGCCCATGCGGCCCAGCTAAAGAGACCATCAACAACACCACCAGCAGCCTCCATGGCCCGCTTAGCCCCCAAGGAGCTCCAACTAGGCACAAAAAAACAGCCCGTGGCGGCCTTGATGTCGATCCAGTCTTCGGCCTGGTCAGGCCCCTCAAAGGTGGACACCAAGGGCTTGCCCTCATGCCGAAAATGAGCCGAACTGCCACTGTACTTCTGTATCATTTTGGTGACGGCGTCCTTTTCCCAGGGGCCTTTGCCGGCATAGTCGAAGCTGAAAAACAGCTTGAAACCCAGCTGTTCGGCCTTGGCGAAGACCGCCGCGACTGATTTATCGTTCATCTCCTCGCCCGCCGCCATATTCAGCGCGAAGGCGTCGATGTGCGCCTCTTTGGCTTTGTTGATGTCATCTGCCCAGTCAGAGTCGGTATACTCGGCCGTGTTGCCAACCTGAACCCAAATCAGTATCCATTTGCCTTGAGTCGTTGCATGTTATGAAATAATTACCATGAAGTGTGCGAACACTGCCTTTGTCCGGACTTGGACGGCCCATGACAGTAATACTGTAAATAAGAAAAGGAACCTCATCGTGTTGGGACCTTGGCCGCCGCCGCCGGCCTCTGGTTCAAATTGTAACAACGGTGTGAGTACCAAGGCCGTGTGGTATCGATCTCAGGTTGATACGATGAAACGGAGGACGCATATTTAGATATTTGATCACACAAGCTGACGTTGAAGCAATCTCATTTGATACTTATAGCTCATCTAGACCACTCCTGCTTGATACCATACATGCCTAAAAAATCCCTTTGGTGCTAAGGCTTCCAGTTCACAAAACGAAGAATCCTTTCCGACAAAAATGAGATTTCACCGCTCCCATTGGGACGATGCAACGGAGAGTAATCATGCTTTGCAGTAGGCTGGCCATCTCACGATTCTAGACGTTCTGTAGCTCCGGAGGTGGTTTCCGTTCTCAACATCGCAATACTTGCGTATCTGGTTGGTTCACTTAGTACCAAAATCACCAACAGATGCATTGTCTTCCATGACCGGGATCCCCGTGCACTCAGCCGCGTCTTGGGAGACTACCAGCTCCTTCGGCCTATCAATAGCCCCCAGATCATACCGCCGTAACCGTTATAAGCATCGAGCGAAAGACAATAGGCATGGTCACGGGTGAGATAAACTTTGGGTGACAATTTGCCAAGGCGACAAGAGATACGGGAGGGAGACATCGTGAGTGGAATTGCAGTCGTTGGTCCCTGAAAATATTTCCGCCAAGCCCGCGGTTCGAGTTATGAGGCACTGTGCGATTATTTTGACCGAGAAGGATTTGATTTCAGTAATTATGTCTTTACACCTGGGTAGAGTAGTTCCTCGGGTTCTCTGGACTCTTTCCCTTCTTCTCGGGACTGTGCCACGCCTTCACAATGCGTTTCAATCTTAGCTTCTTTGCCCTTGAGGTATGGTTCTTTGCCGTCAAACTTGCACATGCGCAACAATTTCCCTTTATCAAGACACAATATGAGGCGTTGGGCCTGAGCCAGCCGTGTTTCGAGGCCCTCAATACCACGGTTGCTTGCGCTGACAAGCTTGCCCGCCATGTTGTGTGGGAGTATGTCTCATGACCCCCAATTACACATACCCATTCCCTGCCTCTGCGGACCAGCCTGGCCAGAGTTGTGTCTGTGTTCCTGTCAAGTTCGTCGCTAATTCTGTTTGCGTGTAGTTCGTCCAGTGTTGACCTCCTCAACGAAGACGCCCTAGCGGCAGTCTGTGAGGATGCTTGCCGACAGTCGCTCGTCGACCTGCGCACCAAGATCTCGAGCACTTGTGACCCGACAACCGACACGATCCACTACGGCTACATGACATACCCGGCGACCTACATAGCCGACAGATACCTGTACTTCTACGACGTGTCATGCTACAAGGATGCCTCTTCCGGGCAGTTCTGCGACGCTGTCGTAGCCGGTTGGAGGAACGAGACCGGCGGCTCCGGCGCGCACATGTGTGAGGACTGCTGGCTAGGCCCCATGTCGGTCCAGCTAAGCTCGCCCATCGGCTACGACGAGGAGCGCGCGCGAACCTTCGCCTCGCTTACTGGCAGCTGCTCCGTCGACACTTACACTGTGGCTACTCCGTCACCATACGGAGAGGCTGATGCCACGGTTGCCTCTTTGCTCACTACAGCAGTCGCTGCCACGGCCACTCCCACGACCGGTGAAACGGCCACCGCCAGCGAGGTACCATCTACTGTGGAAACGCCGATGATATATCCATTGTTGGAATTAGGAACCGCTGCTAGCGCCGACACTGGGGTAGAGTTGAGCAACTGAAAACGTGGTGTTGCTATGATGGTAGATCATGATCGATCACTGACAGGCATCACATATACTATTACTATATTACCGCCACCTTCAAAATGATACTGCGTTTTGGCGGTGTCTGTGGCCGAAATACTTCCTATATACTTAATCTCCGTAGGAGCCTCCTTTATAGAACGCTATTGAGTGGTATATAAGAGCGCGGGAGAATGTCGTGTAGTAGGTTCGGGGGAAGATACGTGGTCACGTAGCGAGAGTTGAAAAACTTTGGTAACACAATCCTATTTGAATCCGGGATGGTTCACAGTCTGTAATTGTCTTTGAAAACCCGACTAACGCCTTCCTGCCATCTCACTTCCCGGCCCTGAGGCATTCCGCCATCGCATCCCACGGTTTTCTCGTGGTGTGGGATCAGCTTATGGACACGACAGACCACGGGCGCACCGGAGGTGGCAATCACCGACGCAAACTCCGAACCAGAGGCCCCATGGTGGCAGCACGGCCCACGCGGCGCATTTCTTCGGGCACTCTGACTTCTGTCTGGGCTCCAGGGCGCCGGGCGCCGTCTTGTTCCGCTCGAGCCCTTCCTGGAATATAATGTCGGAAATTTCCTTTCCACAGGTGGGCAGCGTCTTGTTCTTCTCTTCGGCAGGCAGGATGACCTTGGCGACGACCGGGGCGATGACCTCTTTGAGCTCGCACGACTTGCCCAGATCCTTGATGCATCCAAGTAGGTTGTCCAGCTTTTTGGTTTTCTTGATGCAGTGCTTAAACTTCTTGAGCATGCACTGCTTGTACTTGGCGGGTGGGTCTTCAACCAGAGCCATGTTGACCGGGGCCACGCCATCGGGGAAAATGTGGGAGTAGACCTCGCATCCCTGGGGATCGATAGTCCCGTGGGTGGTGTTAGCGGTGAAGGGAGCGGCTGCGGCGAGCGCGGCACCCAGGAGGGTGACCAGAAGAGTGGGTGACCACATTATGTGTGAGTAGTGTTTTTGAGTTTAGGGTCGATGGTAGGGGTGTGAGATGTTGTTGAAAGGTTCAAGTGGAGCGAGCAAGACATTTGGTAGAGGAGCAGGACTTTATAACTTGAAAGGCCGCACTCTAATCTAGCTAACAGTCTGTGTTTACATCTATACGACGCCGCCAATTGTAGTGTAGCAGCCGCCCCTCAGACCGTCTTTCGAAGTATTGCTGTCGGCCATGGTCTTTACCCCTTCCATAACAAGCGCAGTCACAGTTCACAACACGTATGTATTCATTTCACGTACCATTGTAATGTGATTGGTTTCATTTCTGATGTCCATAGATAAAAAAGGGTTTGGGGTTCCTCAATACAGTGGTAATTTCTCACCTTATGCTTAATATTGCCGCCGGATAAGTAAATCCGAATCCATGTGGTGAATAGATAAATATGGTTTTGGGTTGAGCTTCGCACAAAACATTATTAACATGCTTGGGAAATGGTAGGTTATCAGCAATGGTCATTCTGAGGATGTGAAAGTATGGAAGCTGATACAACTGGTCGATTTTAGCTATTCCAACGATTGGGAACGGTCCTGACTTCGTTTCACGGTCCCAATGTACCAGCAAAATATTACTGAACCAAAACCTCAACCGACCTCAATCTGTAACGGCGCTTGCCTGTTACTATCAAACCACGTTGGCGGTCCGGCCCAAAAGGCCAGGACTATGCTCGTTAGTTTAGCATTCAGTTGGTGTCTAGTTCCGGCCCGAACCACAGATACGAACTCGCGAGTTGCAGTTACCTCAAACATATGGCACCAATCGCTTTGACCCTTCTGCAAAACCACACTCGAGTTGAATCATGTATCGAACCAGTGACAAACCTCCTTAGAGGCAAGCTTGCAGCGCTTGTCTGCAATTGTTCGGGGCCACAAACCACAAAACATCTTGACGTGTTACGTACATACCTAATAGGTAGCGTGGCGTCTTACTTGGGCAAATATTGAAGATGAGAGCAGCTGGAATCAAAGCTTTAAATGCATTTTTGCTAGACGCAAGAAATGAATTTTAGAACCCTTGGGAACCTACCGTGCCGATATTTATCTCACTGAACATGAAGTGGGCTTGGAAGCTGCTCTAAGGGCCCACCTTGAATCCGGAGCAGGTGCTTTTGTCTCAGGATGTGAGCGGCTATCGTTTTCTCGTCGTCTGAATTGGAGCCTTGGAGCACCCGAACTAAGCAATCCCTTGGTTTTTACTGCGACAGCACGTGGACAGCTCAGGACCTGAATTGCGAGAACCCGCACGGTGCCTTCAACTTCTCTGGTAGAGGGAAAATAGGGCCACAAGCTGGGGTCGTTTGACCGTCAGTCTTCAGCAAATGTGCTGTTACTGTTGAGCACACGCATCTGATTCAATGGAAGAGAAATTGGTTGAGAGATTGCAAAACCTATGCGAAGTGGGTGCAGAGTCTCGATCTCTGATAGCTATCCGGATCAGATGTAACAACCACAAGCATCTGGTGGCACAATCACGAGTCTGACTGCAAAGAGGGTGACATTTCAATGGAGATCGGATATTTGATTCGCACCCACCAAAACGGATGGTACATCCAAGCCCCAAGGGATAACCTCTTATGGGACAACCTCCTATAGGACAACCTCCTATAGGATACCATCCCACCCTCCCATAGGATACCCTTATACCCTCCTATAGGATACTACACGAGTAGAAAAACTCTATATACTAAATGTATGAGAGAATTCCCTGTGGTTTGGTACTAAACTAATTCCTTTGATCTCCGAGTTCCTTAGTGTGGGTGTACCCTCTGTTTTTGCGGGTGCGAATATCCGATCTCTTTCAATGATACCGAAAGTATTGAAAGACTTGTGGTACCACGAGAAGAGATGCCTAGTAGAGCTTCAACATCGAGGAACACCCACACCGACGGTCCAATAGGCCACATGTGTCCCACACAGCGATAGCACGGCAGCTCCTGAGTGACATAGTTGGGGGCTCTGATCTGGGTCTCAAGATGTTTTTGACCAGGGCAGCGAAGCCCACTGTATCCACATGAGCGATATACACGGGGCGATCTGGCTCTTTGCAGATATTGTTGTGGACGAAGGTGTCCAGACGGTCTGCTACAAGACCAAATACGGAGCGACATGGCGGAAAGTCGATCGAGTAGGGCCTTAGACATACCTAAGTATGGACAGTCAGGCTCATTACCCACCATAGACATGTATGTGAAGAACAGCTATCTCCTCCTATCTCCAGTTATGCTGGAACATTCTGCCCGCCATTGGAAGGTGCAAATGGCGACGGTGACGAGAGCTGGGCATGGCCCGGCTGCATAGGTGGCTCCAATCTCAAGTGCTCCCGGCCAGATCCTACGAAGTGAAGCCACCTGCCCGAGGTAGACAAGCTTTTCCTGCCTCAAAATGAACCAAATTAGACAAGCCGTTGGACAAGGACAGCTGTCCAGAACAGCAGCCACGCCAAATGATTCGCCTCGACCCACATCAGAGAGTTCTAGACGTCGAAGGCGGACGAAGGTTTCACGGAGCTATATGACGGCCAGGCGAGGCTACAATGGTGTCTCCGTTGGTATTCAAACCCAGGACTCAACACAATAAGATTGACAGGACTGACAGAAGCCGCGGGGTGCGGCACCCGTGCTGTCGTTCACGAGGCCCACAATGCCAGGTGGATCCACGGCCGCACGTGCGTGCAGGCCTGCCACTCGAGTACAGTGTCAATGCCATGAATATTAATTTCCCAACTGCCAGCGGGCTGTGAATATGATCAACCCGCCTCATGAATACAATAAAATGGTGCAATTGGAATAAGGCAGCGCATAGGCCAAAGGCATTGTATTGTTCGTTTTCGAGCATTTCTTGAGTGATGTTGTGGTACCTGACCGTGTTAGTCGGACAGACGGAAGTTGCCGTCCCTCAGGCACAGAGTTGGGCCCCCCAACAAAACGGGGAGAAAAGCATGTGACACTGACGTGATGACGTTTTGCTCCGTCGGCACGTCCAGACTGCATCAACCATCCGCCACAACAGAGAAAGCTCCGGAAAAATTGTGAGTGGCAGGACTGGAATCTGAGGTATTTGTCGCGTCGAAGGAATTATCTAAGACAAACCCCCATGCCCCCACGGAGAAAGAACTTCATCACAGAAAAGAGTGCATTGTGTGAGGGGTAAGTTCGGCTCTAAACCCCAGTCTAATGTAATGCAACGGTATCGACACAGCCTGTTCCTACAGTATGACGATCTCCAGAGTGCTACACACACAGCAAGCCCTCGGTTGCATCAAGTGAGTGAGAAGCTTACGCTGCTTTGAGTGCCAGTATAACCTCTGCAGCTCTGTATCTCTGTAATACTATCCCAATCTTTTGTCTTGGGGGCGTACTGGTGTACTACAAAAAGGGCAGATGCGCGTGTGAGACAGGCCCCCCATCAGCTAATGCATATGCGGCCAAGCCGCATCCAAGGAAAGCCGCATCCAACCGCGTACTTTTCCTGTCCGCCTGAAGCTGCCGAACAAGCTTGTAACGTCTTGTTCTGGGGCAGGTGCAAGGGGCATGGTGTAATTGGACAGTCATAGAATGCTGGCTAAGAGGGCAGTTGCACAAGCAATAAGGCCCCCCTGGTGGGCACCTTCCATCGTGCTCTATTATTACGAGCCGAACTAGCCACGAGTTCCTGCCTTAGCCCGGGCCCCCCTCCTGATCTCATCATGCCTGCCACTGCCACTCTCACTCCCACTCTTAGCCTTACCTCCACCTCCACCTCCCACCTTCCCAACCATCCACTCGGTACTTCATCATAACCAAAACCACGCCCCCTCGCATGGTCGACCCAGGGGATTAACACCTCCCCTTTCTTCTGTTTCCTTCTTCAACGAACGAAACCTCTTGGCATTCCTTGATTTCAACCTCAAGGATGAGTTCTGCTGCGGATCTCCCGGCCGGCGACGGCTCCTTGCGCCAGCGAACTGGTGTGGCCTCACAACCCGCCCTTTCTGCCGAGCGTTCGGCCTCTAACCATACTCTTGACAAGGAGTCGCCCCGTCACGATGCCAACCATGATTCTCAACAACCTGCCGAACATGACAAGCCCAACAAGACCTATGGGCGGACTCCAGATGGAACCGGTAGGCCGTTGCTATGCCATCCAGTGTCGTCTCTCTGCTACTTCGGACGATCTCGGGCTGATCAGTCGTCTTGTCTCTAGTCTTCATCGTCCCAACCACCCACGACATGGTTAGCCAGCTCCTGGACCCTCGACAGCCCAAGAACCTCTCCGATGCCGTCGTCCTCGTGATTCTCGCCCTGCACATCCTGCTTGCCTACCTCTTGCCCGCCGAGCTCAAGAAGCCGGTCATGGCCGCCGTCTTCGTCTTCTGGAGGGCCTCGTACAATGTTGGCATCGGCGTCTTACTCCAAGAACAGTCCAACAGTAAGCTGATGGTGACGTGGGCCAAACGCTGGAGGCTGTTTGTGAACCCTTCCACCGGAAAGCAGCCCAGGCCCTGGCTCTACGGGCTGCTCAAGAAGGAGCTGGAGGCAAAGATCCCCGAGGACTACAAGTTTGAGGACGCCCCTCTCGAGTACAATACCTGGCTCGTCTTCCGCCGCCTCGTCGATCTGATTCTGATGTGTGACTTTGTGTCCTACTGCCTCTTCGCCATTGTCTGCGCCCATGTGCCCGACGGTGAAACCACAATGGTCTTTTTGTGTCGCTGGGCTGTAGGCGTCGCGTTGTTCGTGTTCAACGTCTGGGTCAAGCTTGATGCCCACCGAGTAGTCAAGGACTTCGCCTGGTACTGGGGTGATTTCTTCTACCTCGTCGACCAAGAGCTGACCTTTGACGGCGTCTTTGAGATGGCTCCGCATCCCATGTACAGCAGTAAGCACTCACTCCCCAGCGCCCACTCCGCCCTCCGCCCTTCCAAGGGCACGCCCGGTCCCGGCTTCCTCTCGCACGCCAGTGCGATATCCCGTCATTCCCGGTGGCCAGCGCCTCTGGCTGACTATATAAATGCCGTAATCGTCCACAAATATGTGGGGCATGCTACCTTGTCAATGTGTGATGGCTAACTCCAGTTGGTACAGTTGGTTATGCCGGATACTATGGTATTTCTGCCATGGCTGCCAGCTACGAGGTCTTGTTCATCTCGATTGCGGCGCATCTGGCCCAGCTTGCCTTCTTGGTTGTGGTGGAGAACCCGCATATCGACAAGACATACAACCCACCAGCACCAAGGTCCAAGTCAGATTCAGAGCAGGATATCCCGGCCGAGCCTGTTGATGATGCTTCTAGGGAGGCACTGGCTCCCGTGCACAACCTCATTGGCTTCCGGAACATTGATCTCTTCCGCTCCACTGACTATTCTGTCATCCTGGCCTCGATCTATGTGGCAGTGCTGGCAATTGTCACGCCCTCGACTCCACCCTACCAGGTGCTGTTCTTCCTGCATGCACTTCTGTGGAAGCTGTGGTTCTGCGTAGGAATCGGCATCCTCTTGACTCTGCAATCAAAGGAGAGAATGATCACGCGTCACTTCGTCAAGTACGGAGAGAGCGCTGGTGAGGCCTGGCGCCAATGGAAGGGCCTGTACCACTTCAGTATGACTCTCTCCGTGGCGTCTTTTTGCGCACTCTGCTGGAAGATGTACAGCCTCCCAGAAGACTGGATGCACGGCTGGGTCCTGTTGAGGCATGTCATTGGCATCAGTCTCATCGCCCTCCAGATCTGGACGTTCGTGAGTGTCTATGACACGCTTGGCGAGTTTGGCTGGTTCTATGGCGACTTCTTCTTTGACCACAAGGCGAAGCTGACCTATAACTCCATCTACCGGTTCCTGAACAACCCGGAGCGCATAATCGGACTGGCAGGTCTCTGGGGCGCGGCAGTGATCACATGGAGCAGGTCAATCGCATTGTTCGCGCTCCTGAGCCAAATCCTCACTATGGGACACATTGAATTTGTCGAGAGACCGCACATGCACAAGGTGTATGGGTCTGGAAATCTGCGGGAAGAGGCCGGTCTTACGAAGTTCATCAAGAACTCTCTTCCTCCTCCAGTCAAGGGCTGGTCTTCCAGCGTGGACAAGGTCCTGGATGAGACGAGGAACTTCGTCGACGATGTCATCACCACTGCCGGCCCGATGCTTGCGAGTGGGGTATCCAGTATCGCTCGGGACACGACTAAGCTATTCAATAAGTACCCGGCTCGGCTGACTATCACCCGGATCTCGCCTGACTTGGCTGGCCTCAACCCCAAGGACTACTCGCTGAGCTTTGCTGGCACCCCTGCCGTGTCTCCTGTCGGCGAGAGGGCGACCGGCAAGGAGAGTCTCACGGCGCGCGTGAACAAGGACTTCAAGACACAGGTATTCGAATATGGTGCCCCTATCCGCGTCAAGTGGAGGGCACCCGCGAACCATAGCAAGAAGGACTGGGTCGGGCTGTACATGGTCACCGACAACCGGTCCCGGGAAGTGACTGAAGTGCCGTCTCTGGGTCGTTGGATCCCGACCACCCCGGAATTCTACGGTGAGTCCTACAGCACCGGCGTGGTCAAATCGGATGAGCCAGTACCGGACTCGAACCTGGTCTCGGGCGAGATGGTGTTCGAAGGCGACAAGCTCTGGTGGACGCAGGGCGTTTTCGAGTTCCGCTACCACCACGATGGCACCCACCAGGTCATGTCGGTCAGCGAGCCATTCGAAGTAGGCATCGGTCGCTTCGAGGAGGAGGATGAGGAGGCCATCGAAGCCGCGCTCCTCCCAGTCGTGCGCAACTGCTTGGACCGCGACAACGATATCGCACCTAGCACGGTCGACGAACGGTTTGGAAGCCACGTGGAGAGGGACAGCAAATATGCCAAGCGGGTTGTGTACGCGATCCGCAACATGTTTGGTATTGAATTCGCGCCGGCAGTGGTTCCTGCGGATGGAAACGTGAGAAGGTTGGCCTGGAGGGTCTGTAATGCAAGACAAGTTCTGGTGCGTATTTTACCCTCTCGCTTCACTCCTGAAATCGGGTTCAACATTGATCTTACTGACATCTGCTCCACAGGCACCTTACTCCATGTCTTCTCACTCCAACGGGCCATCCACGCCCACGACGGATAAGTTCCCCGAGGAGTAGTGGAGACTTGGTATCACTTTCGCTGGGAAGGAGATGAGAAGGGTGAATGTGCGGTCGGGGCATTCATGGCAACACAAGGGGAGCATTTGGTGGTAGGGGATGTTTTGCGCTTATGAGATACCATTCTGTCCGCATACTCTGGCGCAATGGGTTTGTGCTTGCTTGCCTCGACGGAAGCAGATTGAGTATACATACGGGAAGTACATAGAAAAGTCTAGCTGCGAAAATATGAAGTGCATTGCGTGCGTGTTCTTATATCGCCCGGGTTCAAATCCTGCTTGCAACAGTTTGTGTGTGCTGAAGTAATGGGTGTGTAGATGCTTCCTGTACCAGGACTCGCAGTGGTCAGCGGCTTCGATCGAGTGAAGCCCCTTATCGGCTCTCCGATCTCGCTCGCCTCATGGACCATGGATTCAGCCTTGGACGGCGTATCTAATTGCGACTGGAAACTTATCGTCTTCCCCAATCGGACGACAACGCAAAACAGAACTGCGCCGGTGCAAGGCCTTCAAGATCTCCTCCCCGTCCCGGCTTCGTCTCCCCTGGTGTGGGTATCTGCGATTGCGTCATCCAGATTACTCCACCAAAGGCACCCTGAGACGCGCCGCTTGAGAAGGATATTTCCGGCCCGCGACAGAGTCTCCAAGAGTGCTGGGAGGTGAGTGGTGGGGCGAAATTCTGAAAAGGAAAGGGAGGGAGATTGAGAAAAACACAAAAGCACAAAATGTTTTCGAGGGTGGCTAGAAGGCAGCTCGCGGCGCGGCAGCAGTTGCTGGCGACGACGTCCAGATGCGATGGGCCTGGCAGGCTCTTCTCGACTACTGTCTCGAGGCGGGCTGATTTCGCGCATGTGGTGAGTGGATTTCTTTATTGGTGAGGACATATGAGGTTCATGATGGGTCAGAGGGTGTGGTGGTTGAAGTGCTGGGCGTGAAGGTGAAGCTGGCTGCTCAACACGCACATCGTGCAACACACACACCGCCACTGGTCTCATCGCCATCTCACCACAGCCACTCTAAACTACAAAGGCTCTTCCCTTACACCGCCCAAAAACCAAACCATTGATACTAACACCCACCCCAGGTAATAGGCGCCGGAGCAGTTGGCCTCTCCATCTCCCGCGCCCTGAGCGCACGCAACGCCAACACCCTGCTCCTGGAGCGCCACTCCCAGCCCGGCCAGGAGACCTCGTCGCGCAACAGCGAGGTGATCCACGCGGGCATCTACTACGGCGCCGACACCCTGAAAACCTCTTTATGCATACGGGGCAAAGAACTCCTCTACGAGTTCTGCGCCGCTAATGCCGTGCCCCACCGCAACACGGGCAAGTTCATCGTCGCGCAGACACAGGGCCAGCGGGAGGCGCTGCAGAGGGTGCACGATCACTGCACCGGCGCGCTGGGCGGACGGGTCCCCGTGCGGTGGGTCGGGGCGGAGGAGCTGAGGCGCCGCGAGCCCGAGGTCAGGGCCGAGGCGGGGTGTCTTGAGAGTCCCACGACGGGGATAGTCGACTCCCACGCGCTCATGGTCGCGCTGCTGGGACACCTCGAGGAGCGGGGCGGGACGTTCAGCCCGGGGAGCCATGTTGTCAACGTATCTCCCCTCGGGGGCAAGGGGGAGGCCGGGTGGGAGGTGACGGTCCGCGACGCCCGGTCCGGCGAGGAGAGCAGCATCACCGCCGACACGGTAATCAACGCCGCGGGCCTGGGCGCGTGCGACGTGCTCAACATGGTCGTCCCGCAGGGGCGGCACATGCGGACGTACTACGCCAAGGGCAACTATTTTTCTTATGCCGCGTCCACGCCCCGCGTCAACACGCTCATCTACCCTGCGCCTGAGCCGGGGGCCGGGGGGCTGGGCACGCACCTGACGCTCGACATGGGCGGGCGGGTGCGGTTTGGGCCCGACGTGGAGTGGGTTGATTCGGATACCGACCTGGCTGTCAGCGGGGAGAGGATGGGCGCCGCGACGGAGGAGATCAGGAAGTACCTGCCTGGGGTGGATGTGTCTGCGCTGGCGCCTGATTATGCTGGGATACGGCCGAAGCTGGCGCCGAGGCAGGCTGTTATGGAGGGGAAGGGGTTTAATGATTTCGTTATTCGGCGGGAGGAGGGGTATGAGGGGTGGGTTAACCTGCTTGGGATTGAGAGTCCCGGGTTGACGAGTTCGCTTGCTATTGGGGAGATGGTGGAGGGGTTATTGTATAGGTAGGGAGAGGAGGGCGGTGGCAGGGGGAGGAGGCGTTGGTCTCCTGGTGTGCTCATCAGGGTATGGGCGAATGGTTGACCGAGGAGGATATACAAGTAGAGCAGCAGAGCAAGGTAAGAAGGAAGGCCAAAAAGGCAAAAAGACCATCCGAAGAGTAGAAAACCACACCATCCTCTTTCTACAGACGACCATGGACGGATTGATACCGACTCGGCTTGAACTTGGGATCATCGGAACGACTCAGTCGAAACCTCTGCGCTTACCCAAGTGCGCCACCTCACCGGTAGTTTGCTGTTGGGATGAACTGTTGATGTAGCTGCATGGGCCCGGGGGGGGGGGGGTTCCTGGCTTTGACAGTGTTTGCATGAGGTGCTAGCTAGGAGGTGGGACGCCCTCCTATGGGATACCCTCCTATACCACTGACCGGGGATGTCGACACTGATCTATACTACGAGGCTGTTTATATTTAAAGATACATTGTGTCTTGTCCTTCCCGGCACTTACTGTTGTTCCGGCTTAGTGGAGGAACTCAAAGAATACAAATAGTCAATACTACGAGGCTGCTTTCGATATCTATCGAGCGAGCCACCGACATGTTCTTGTTGTCTGTCAACCCTTGCGGTCCTAATTCAAGCCGTTGTTCTGCCCGCCTACAGGTGACTTGGGAGACGTAGGGTAAGAGTATTTCATAGGGTGTCCCAAGGGAGGTTGTCCTCTAGGAAATTAGGGTTATATTGTGCCCTGATGACCATAAAACTACTACATCTCCAACAGAAGCAACTGTTTGCCTTCCGCAAGCCTTCGAGGAGATGTTTTCCTCGACTTCAGAGTGGCCCGAGGCGATCACAGATCTAGGGGGGCAAGCCACCAAGCCCAATGTCCCCCTTGGGGTGTTTATCAATCTGACCTATGTAAGCCGCATGGTCTCCGGCACCTGACCGGTATTGTTGACACACATACACGAGACGGAAGCAGAAGAAGAGGTCTGTCTTCCGGGGTAAAATAGCATGTATACACACACACAGGTGCAAGCAGCAACCAAACAATCAAGTAACGAAACGACAACGAACTTTTTCTTTTCTTTCTGTCAGACCGATGCCTTCGATCCGAGCAGGTAGGTAGGTAGGTGATTAAGAACAAGAAAGGGGGCAACATATGTCCCTGAAGGGAGGAGGTTGGCCAGTGTTGAGCTGAACTTTGTGACAAAACATGCAGGAGGACCTCAGGTGGAAAAGAAGAAAATAAAAAGACGGAAGAAGCATGAGAAAACAAAACACAACGCCTATAGACACTAGGGATTTCCAAAATGCCGTGCTGGTAGCATTACCCGTTCCCAACGCCGATGCAACCCCAAATGTTCGTTTGCAAAAGCTCCTATCCCTGATAAAAGAGTACCACTCCACAGTCATCCCTTCTGCCCCTAGTCCCTCGCGGGGAGAAAATACACCAGGCACACATAAGCATACTCGTGAGCCTCCTTATTGTCTCACACACACACGCCCAAGTATCGACTCATCGCATGTCCATGTTGGGGAAGACCCGTCTGCTGAACGAGTCGACGTGAAACTCGTATATACCGTCCACGGCGCCGATGATTCTAAAAGATTGTGTTAGTGATGTCTCTTCTTTTGCTTGTGTCAGACGGCAGCCACTTACAAGATACGCCCGTCCTCGCTCCAAGCCAGTCCGGCAGTGTCGTCGTCCTCGCGGTCGATCCGGCCACCGGGCATGTTCGCCAGACGGTCCAGGCGGGCGCGCCCCAGCCGCGTGACGGTGGGCTCGGCCTCGCCGTCCCGGTCCCTCAGCATGTTGCTCCACACGGAGAGGTAGTCCCTGGTCCTGTTGCCGGTCGACTCGCCGGCGCCCGGCTCATACGGCCCGTCCGCGGACGACGCGGCGCCGCCCTCGAACGCAGACTGGTACAAGGCCTCGAGGTCAGTGTACGAGTTGTTGATGTAGACCTGGCGCGGCGACTCGCTGCTGCCGGGGAGCACGAGGGGCGCGCGCAGGGCCCTGATCGAGCCGCCGGACAGCCGGTGCCTCTCGGCCTCGTCCACGGCCAGGCGGCGCGCGCGCACTCGTTCTGACTGCTCACGCAGACGGTCAGACTGGTCCCGGAGACGGTCGCGCTGGCTTTGGATGTCGCTCAGGATGTCGCCTACTCGACGGGAGTTACTTGCCTCAGAGCGGAGTCTAGAGCTGGTGTCGTTCAGTGCCAGTGCAGTAGCATTTTCACGCTGCTGTCGGTTGTTGTGTAGACGTTCCATCAGCCTCGACATGTTGGAGCCGGACGTGGGGTTGTTTCGAGCAGCAGCCTGCTCCCTGCGCCTGCGGTGCTCCTGGAGCGCCTCAATAACCATGGTTTCCTCGGGGGTCAGCGGGGGGTGATAGTCAGTAGCTTGACGTCGCGCTGCTCGCCGGTTCTCTGCGGTCGCAAGGCTCGAGTAGCTGAGTTCCCCGCTGCTGTTACGTTCCAGTAATCGCGGATCGATTGAACCCCTCTCTGTGATCATGATCTGCTCGAATCCCTCGTGGTCATTCAAATTCAGCATCTGCCTCGAAATGTAATTGGTCCGAATGTCGGCAACACCAACGCGACCGCGGTGCTCTGTCCATGCCAGTAGGTCAAAGGGCCCTGGCGAAAAAGCCATGTCGCGGACGGCACCGACGTCATCCTTTGCTCTTGACGACGTGAAAGCAGTGATGAGCGGGTCGCTTCCTGGCTGGGTGAAGGAGGCCGTGTCAAATACGGAGATCACTCCGTACTGAGTCCCGACAGCGAGAAACCGTCCAGTGTTCGAGAAGCAGGCGGCAAAGCTACCCCGCTGGTCTGAGCGATCCTCTTTCCGTTGACTTTTGAGCGGTATCTTTGCGCACAACTTCCACTCGAAATCCTCCTTACGCGTAAAGAGGCCAGGACAGACGTTCTGCCTTGCCACCCTCTCATGCACGTATAGGTAAGGATCGTCGCAAACAGCAGCAAGCAGGCGGCCGTCTGGAGAAATCAAGGCGCGATTGACACAGTCGGGGTAGGTCAGCTCGTCGACCGCATCCTGGTCTCGTAAGCCAACAACCGTGACGTGCTTGTCGTTATTTGCAAGTACTGCCACTGGCGTAGAGTATGCGCCCTCGAAGAACCCAACCTTGGAAACCTGTGGAGTCCACAACGTGATGCAGTTCACCCGGTCCCTACCGAATGTCTTGGACCGAGCATGAAGACTCTTGTCAGAAGAGGGCTGAGTTCGGGGGCTTGTCGGGATCAGGGGCGGCACGGAGTCGTCGCTGTCGTTGTTAGAGGCGGGATCAATGCCTAGTCGTAGTCGCTCGTCCGGTGAGCCGGCACGGACATGATCGTGGAAAGCTTCGATCCAGCGATCTTGGTCGGTGTTGGCGCCAGTGGCCGGAGATCGACGGTATCTCGAAAATAGATCCGTTTCGACGCTGCTGCGGCCCAGTTCGCCGGCCCCTTGGCCTTCATCGTCCACCTGAACAGACACGAACTCGCCGTTCTCGCCGCCGGCGCATATCCAACCGTGCTTCGCCACTAGACATCGGGGAGCGAAGGTGAGGATCTTGATCGTTTCGCTTTCGTGGGATGCAGTGTCGAGTCGATGGATCTGGTTGTTCTCAGTACCGCCGGGATAGTAGATGTAGCGCGGCGAGGACAGGCCGATCTGGGAGCGCAGTTGCCAGTGTCTGAGACAGAGCAGTTAGTCCAGAACACCTGGGCGTAACAGGCTGGGGGCCACAACATACTCGACGCGCAGGCCGACGCGGTAGTGTCGCTTGGGTTTGCGGAGGATGAGGGCGTCAGTTGGATGATAGCTACATGCGGGTTTCCGTTAGCCAAGGCAGGTCCCCACCACAAAGGGGCGACCAAAACACAGTGTGCATTGATCAACGAAGAAGGCTGCATGCGATCTCGGTTGCAAGGCTCGTGGAGAGGTGACCATACATTCTATCGTCCGTGACGGCCATCGTGCCGACTGCGAGGCTCAGACTGAAGGCTGCCGAGTCATGGGGTTGATGGAATCGAATGCGGATGACCAGATGAGCGAGGTTGGCAAGCCGCTGCGAGGTAGCGTCGGGTCGTCGGCGTCAAGGGGCTGAGCGATGTTCGGACGTGGACGAGTGAATGGATGGATAAGCTGGTGTTGTGGCCCAGAGCGACGTGAGGCAGGGCGAGGCGAGGCGAGGCGAGGCAGGGTTGGATGGCAAGGTTGAAAGCTGAGAGGTGATCTGCTTAGGTGAAGGGCGAAGCAGAGAGGAATCTGAATGACGTTCATTTGCCAGCAGCAGTCAATGAGGCGGCAACCTTCCGTTTCCCACATAAAGAATAGTAGCTGCTGCAACAGGGGCCAACGCGAGGTACTTGCGGCGGGTATGTGCACTAGCTGTAGACACAAAGTACCCCTGCCCTCCGTGCCTCTCTAAACCTTCTCCAAATCCTGTGGCGCGATCTCGATTTTGCACGCATCTGACAGACTTTCAGTCACCTCCAACGTCCAGTGTCCACCATCGTCAGCTTGACTGCCTGACTGCCTGGCTGCCCGGTGAGCGGCTCAATTGCTTGTGACAGCCCAGGGTTTGCTGTGGAACAACACACTGTATATCGCTCCGCCTTTTCACCTTCCAATTGTGGCCTGTCTGTGTTCATTCACCATGACATGTTTGTAGCGTCGCACTGCAACGTACTCTATGTATAACATGGCTGTACGCATCGTATGTGCATTTTACGTACGTAGACCAAGGAGCTTTGCCGAGGTTCGTCCGTGTGCGGGCTTGGTACTGGAGAACGCGAGGCAGCCGAAACCTATCGCGAGTCCGGCTCTACAGTGTATTTGCAATCAATTCTTTTGCCTCTTGTTGGCTGGACAATGACCCTGTTTCTGAGCGGGTTTTCGCTGCAGAGGTAATGGGGCCATGGGGCCCTGGGCCGCGGTCTCGCAGATATCGAGGTACGTACCCCAGAGTCTTGTAAACCTTCCAAATCGGCCGGACTGAGCACTACGCTGCCTGGCGTTTGACTGGCAGGTCGTCTAAGATACAAAGGTATGGCCCTTATTCTTCTGTTCTTGCCGTCTTCTGCAACTAAATCTGAACTGCGACGCAAAATCTCGCAACCTCAGAAATCACATCTGTCAGCATTGCATTCAGCATTTCATGTCTGCAAGTTCTGCTAAACCCGAGGCCACGATGGCCTCCAGCGATGCACCTCCGACCTCGTCTGGACACAAGGATGTCAAAACCATGTTCCAGGAGGCATGGAAGCACACGCGGGGGATGACCAGAGAAGAGCTGCTCGAGTGAGATCCTTGGATGAGTAAGTAATATATTCCACAGCGGTATTCTCTTGCGTATAAGCACGCGTGTTTGCTAGCGACTGCCCTTTCCAGAGAAGATTCCACCTCGCCCGGTTGACTCCACCAGAGCCATGCAGATCATGGAGGAGATGGAGAGGGAGGAGGCTGCGGCTTGGGACGATGATGAAAAGACTGATGCAAGGAAGATCACTGAAGAAGAGAAGCCCAAGCAGCATTCTCCGAAGAGTCTGTGATATTTTTTGCGGCGGTATTCTCTTATACATAAGAATGCCTGTTTGCTAACATTGGGGCCAAGGTTGAAAAGACTGGTGGAGGCGATGGTGGAGGCGATGGCTCTAGCTCCTATTGGTGACCCTTCTACTGCCAGCAGTACGTACCCCGGGGCCCATAGTTTTGCCCGCGTTTTCGGAAAGCACGGGCCATGCGTCGGCTGGGGTCGGGCAGGCCTGGCAGGCAAATGTTTTCGGGAAGCTTCTCTCCTACAGGCTGGGGGGTCGGCCGCGCATCGAGCGAAGCGTCATTACCTTGCTTGACCATTGGCAAATATTTTCTGAGCTTTTTTCACCTCTGCCTCGTCCCTCCCCAACCACAAAGTCCAACACCAGCCCAGTCTCCCTTCCCTCAACCCTCATCCTCCATCAGAAGAAACTTCCTGTTTCTTTCTTTCTTGCCATTCTCGTCTTCTACACCCTACCCTGTGTTGTAGATTTATCTTTCTTTAATTAGATCAAGATGCTCGCCTCGCGCATGTCCAGGGCTGTAAGTTCACTCCGAAGCTTCCCGCGATCTCGTGCTCGCCACAACTCCTCGTCATGGATCGCATCGCTGACAATCATGCCCATCGACACAGCTGCCCAGAGCTTCGCGCTCTGCAGGTCTCCTGCGCCAGTCCGCCGTTCCCGCCTTCGCTCGTTTCAACTCAACAGAGGGCAAGGTTCAGGGCGCCGTGATCGGTATCGATCTGGGAACCACAAACTCTGCAGTGGCCATCATGGAGGGCAAGACCCCCAAGATTATCGAGAACTCAGAGGGTTAGTGTACACCTCCATCCAGACTCCTACTGCTGCGTTTGTGCAGAGGTCAGCAAGCTCGTCGCGCTAACACCAGCTTTCAGGTGCCCGCACAACGCCATCAGTAGTTGCTTTTGCTGAGGATGGTGAGCGTCTCGTCGGTGTCGCTGCCAAGCGTCAAGCAGTCGTCAACCCAGAGAACACCCTCTTCGCCACCAAGCGACTTATCGGCCGGAAGTTCACCGACGCTGAGGTTCAGCGCGACATCAAGGAGGTTCCTTACAAGATCGTCCAGCACACCAACGGAGACGCCTGGGTGTCCTCCCGCGGCCAGAACTACTCGCCCTCGCAGATTGGTGGTTTCGTCCTGCAGAAGATGAAGGAGACTGCCGAGGCCTACCTCAGCAAGCCCATCAAGAACGCTGTCGTCACTGTCCCTGCCTACTTCAACGACTCCCAGCGTCAGGCCACCAAGGATGCCGGTCAAATCTCTGGTCTTAACGTCCTCCGTGTCGTCAACGAGCCTACTGCTGCTGCCCTGGCCTACGGTCTGGAGAAGGAGGCTGACCGCGTTGTCGCTGTCTACGATCTGGGTGGTGGTACTTTCGATATCTCCGTCCTCGAGATTCAGAACGGTGTCTTCGAGGTCAAGTCTACCAACGGTGACACCCACCTCGGTGGTGAGGACTTCGACATCCAGCTTGTGCGACACATGGTTCAGGACTTCAAGAAGACCTCTGGAATCGACCTGTCCGGCGACCGCATGGCCATCCAGCGTATCCGTGAGGCCGCTGAGAAGGCCAAGATCGAGCTGTCTTCCTCCCTGCAGACCGACATCAACCTGCCCTTCATCACTGCCGACGCCTCTGGACCTAAGCACATTAACCTGAAGCTCACCCGTGCTCAGCTTGAGAAGATGGTCGACCCTCTTATCTCCAGGACTGTGGAGCCTGTCAAGAAGGCTCTCAAGGACGCCAACCTGCAGGCCAAGGACATCCAGGAGGTCATCCTGGTCGGTGGTATGACTCGTATGCCCAAGGTCACCGAAGTCACCAAGAGCATCTTCGGCCGTGACCCCGCCAAGTCCGTGAACCCCGATGAGGCTGTTGCCATTGGTGCCGCTATTCAGGGTGCCGTGCTCTCCGGTGAGGTCAAGGACCTCCTGCTTCTCGACGTTACTCCTCTGTCCCTGGGTATCGAGACCCTGGGCGGTGTCTTCACTCGTCTCATCAACCGCAACACCACCATCCCCACCAAGAAGTCCCAGGTCTTCTCCACTGCCGCCGACTTCCAGACCGCTGTCGAGATCAAGGTCTACCAGGGTGAGCGTGAGCTCGTCCGTGACAACAAGATGCTCGGAAACTTCCAGCTTGTTGGCATTCCTCCTGCCCACCGTGGTGTCCCTCAGATCGAGGTCACCTTCGACATTGATGCCGACTCGATTGTGCACGTCCACGCCAAGGACAAGTCCACCAACAAGGACCAGTCCATCACCATTGCCTCCGGATCCGGTCTGTCTGAGAACGAGATCGAGCAGATGGTCCAGGACTCCGAGAAGTACGCCGAGGCTGACAAGGAGCGCAAGGCTTCCATCGAGGCTGCCAACCGCGCCGACAGCGTTGTGAACGACACCGAGAAGGCCCTGAACGAGTTCGCCGACCGCCTGGACAAGTCCGAGGCTGACCAGATCAAGGAGAAGATCACCTCCCTGCGCGAGTTCATCTCCAAGAGCCAGGCCGGCGAGGGTACCCTGACCGCTGCCGAGATCAAGGAGAAGACCGACGAGCTCCAGATGGCCAGCTTGAACCTCTTCGACAAGATGCACAAGGCTCGTGCCGAGTCCGGCGAGCAGCAGGCCCCCAACAACGAGGGTGCTGCTGAGGGCGAGAAGAAGGACGAGACCAAGTAAATCTAGTCTCGGCAAACCCGGATCAGCGACGTTATTATACCCTTTTCACGCCATTTCTTGGCCATGTGTGTCTAAGCAGCGCGGGAGCATGATAGACCTCCTTTCTTAACCTCTGTATCCACTCTGTACTCATATACTCCGCACCTCCTCGGAGCTGCCTCACGGGCGGCCACAACCTCCTCCTTTCACGCTACTTCATACTGTGTCTAATCACCAACTGGGCGGTGACGGCGTTCTGAGCATCAAAACAAACTCTTCTTTTGCGTTCGAATTTTTTGGGGCCCAGTGGTCATTTGACGAAAAGGAATCTGGATGACACTACGACGGCATGGTTTTGGGGGGACAAGAGATCTCTCGAAATGTGTGTACAATTGTTAGATGTTGACGACAACGCAAAGATAATATGACAACCCCCCTCAACCATCTTGGCTCAAGCTTGACATTCCTGCATCCCTCCGATTGACATTGTGCAAAAAACATCATCAAGACACCGCGTGAAAGAACTCTATAAATGTTGCATCGCTAATATTCCCCATCATCTAATTCATGCGCCCCGACCAGCAGCCCTCTTGGGACAAAAGCTCTCAGACCGCTCCCTCGTCTCCGCATCCATCCCGTCCAAAAGACCCTTCAGATCCCCCGGCCTCTCCAGGAACGAAACCAGCATCCCGGCCTCGAGGTGCCACCCGACGTGGCAGTGCAGCACCCAGAGCCCCGCATTATCCGCGCGGAACCGGATGACGACGTGCGACTCGGCCGGGACTGTGAAGGTGTCGCGGCGCAGCGGGTTCTCCAAGTTCCAGGTTGTCGTCCCCGTCCCTGTGCCGGTATCCGTCAAAGAGGCTGAGGACGTGGAAGAAGAAGGAGGGACAGAAGACGGATCAAACCGCCCCGGCCCCCACCCCACGACCTGCACGCTGTGCCCGTGCATGTGGAACGGGTGCTCCATCGCGTCGAGGCTGTTGATGGCCACCTGGGCCGCGCCGCTGCCGTCCGGGATCAGGAGGACCTGTTGGTCTAGGCGGAAGCCCCAGTTGTGGTACACACCACCACCTCCTCCGTTGTTGCTGTTGATGCTGCTGCTGCCTGCGGCTGCCGCAGCTGACGCGAAGACCCGAGCTTCGGTGGTGTCGGCGGCTTGCCAGAGGGTTGCGTCGTCTTGGTACGGGCTCCAGGAGGTCTGTTTGTGTGTGGGGCGCTGTCAGGTTTCTTGTTCGGCGGTGTTTGATTTTTTGTGTTGTAAGGTAGGGAGGGGAGGTGTATATTGGCACTTTGCTTTCTTACCTTGTTCAAGAAGATCCGGTTGATCTCGCCGACCTGGCGGAACTGGAAGTCGAGGATGTGCGTTGGGTCGCCCTCGCCCAGCTCGTATGCTGCCTCTTGTCGCATGGGCTTGGGCATGTCGAAGGGCATGTCGCTGCAGCCCCATGGATTTGTGGCGGCTGCTTCTCGCTTCCCCTGGTCTGTATTTTCTCCCTCCGTTACTCCTCCTTCTTCGGACTCCTCGTCACGCTCATACCTTAGAATTCCTCTGGCCTCGTACCCTATTGACTCCAATCCACTGCTCGTATATGTGCTGTAAGGCAGGAAACAATCCTTCTCTAGTGTCGACATTATGGTATAATCCCCCGCCTTCTCCGTCGCGCTGATTATCACGCTGTATCGCTGGCCGATGTTGACGTGTAACCCCTGGCTGACGATAGGTTCGACCTCGACGCCGTCAATCTCCACGATGGTGAGCGGATGGCTGTCGATGCTGAACCAGTATGACAGATATGAGGAATGGTTGATCAGTCGGAGCCGCATGGTCGTTCCAGGCTTGATGCTCGTCGTATACACCTCCCCACCAGTACACTCAGGCGTATTCCTGTGCTGATACGTCGAGTTGAAAGTCGTCGATGCGACCGAGCAGTCAAACGTGTTCTGCCCGTTAAGCAGCAGGTTATCGCTTAGCGGCTCGACACCCGCCTCGGTCGGCTCCCACGGCGACGAGGCAGCAAGGTAGTGCCCAACCAGCTCTCCCGCATAGGCATGGTGGTTCTCGCCCAGGAAGAGGATCCTCTCCGCATCAGTGGGAGGTACCATCTCCATCATCTCCTCGTCCTCATCCCCATTCCCACAACCACGCACAACAATAGGCCCATAAAGCCCATCCGTATACTGCAACGCAGCATGTGCATGGTACCAGAACGTGCCCCTCTGGCCCACCAGCGCAAACTCATACACGAAAGCCTGACCCGGCGGGATCCCGCACTGCGTGACCCCCGCGACGCCGTCCGCCCAGGGCGTCCCGCGCTGGTCGATGCCGTGGAAGTGCACGCTGGTGCTGGCGTTGTTTGGCAGGAGATTTGTCACGCGCACGCGCACCGTGTCGCCTGTGCACGCCTCGATCAGCGGGCCTGGGGATTGTCCGTTGGCCAGGAGCATGGGCTTCCAGACGCCGTCGGGGGACGCGAGGGCCATTGTCATGGTGAAGTCGTACTCTCGCACCTGGGGCATTCCGCCCTGGGAGGCAAAGAACCCCGTGGCGAGGTCGAGTTCTGTCCGGTTGGTCAGCTGGCCCGCGGGGATGATGGGCAGGTCGCCCGGGATGCCATTGGGATTGTTGGAAGGATGGTGGTGGCTGAAGGCTTGGGTGAGCGAGGAGCCGCCGTAGTAGGGGACGCCGATGCCCAGGCCGCAGCCGACGCCGAAGACGAAGGAGAGGATGGTCAGGATGAGGCCTGTGAGGGAGGTTATGAATGTGCGGAGCTGGAGGTTCTTCCATAGTCGGGGCTTGGGTTCGTGGAGGGCGATTTCTTCGAAGTCGTCGTCATCGTGGTTGCTTGGTTTCTCGGTATGATCGTCTGTTTGTTTTTGTCGTCGTCGGGGCAGTACAAGGTTTCTGGTGTATTTGATCAATGCTTGTGTTCTGGTGGGCTCCCTCTTTTCCTGTTCTTGGAGGAAGCCCTCGCCTTCGCTCGTATCCTGCATCGTTTCTGCGCGTCATTTAGACACCAGGGTGTCAAGATTCAGGGTCTATGTGGCTGTATATACGAGCCGTGAGGTGAGCTGCAAATAAATGATGGTACGATGCCTCGGGCCCTCAGGAATGAGAATTCGCCTCCGCGCCAAAAACATCCCGCGCAATACAGATCCACATTCCAGAGCTCTCACGTAATTGCGGCGAAAGGGTCCGACGAGCCAATTGCACAAGTGGCTAGGTTTGTTGAATTATATCCTATGGCGTTTGTCGTGGTGATGTCTATTTCTCCCTGCCTCGCAACGACGACGAGGCGTCGCCATGGATCGGCATTCTGTATACAAAACCCCTTGACCGCCAGCCGGGCTGCCTGGCAGACTGGTCCACCACGACTACGACTATCCAATTCCTGCCGCTGCAGAGACTCCTAGCCCCTGCCGAATCCAAACCAGCCCTTCTTAGCAGGCTGCTTCTCGGGCTCTCCAGCCTTGGCGCTCGTCTTGCTCTCGGCGGCCGCCGCCTTCGCTGACTTCTCCTTGGGGTATTGCACGTGGTTAAATGCCACATCCAAGAACATTGGCTTGATGGGGATCGGCTCCATCTTTGGGGGATAGGTGACAATGTTCTCGAAGTCGACCCCTTTGGAGGGATACTGGCCAAGCCTATTGATCAGGGGCGCCTGTGCCGCCTTTGCGTCTCCCTTGTCGGCTTGCTTCCGCAGGTTGGCAATTTCGACCAGTGCCCGGCAGCGCTGCAGCTCTCCTTTCAGGAGGTTCTGGAGGAATTCGGCATCTGAGCTGATGACCTCGATGGTCTTAAGGCCGGTCTCCTTGTTCTCGTTGTGCTTGGAGAGTATAGGCACAGCAGCCTGACTCTGATCGTGGGCGTATTTAGTAAGGGCCAGGGCATTCGCAGGCTTTCCAAGCAGTGTGTGAGCCCGAGCAATTGCAAGAGACCTTGTAGACAATTAGCAAGCAAATAATAAGAGCTGCAAGGGAAGACGACACTTACTTCAGAGCCGTAAAATATTTGGACACGGCGTCAATCTCTGCTGCGAGGTGCTCGTCCGCTGCGACACCCGGAAGCTCCTTTGCCGCCTCCAGGATCTGTAGCGTCTTGCTGTACACATTGGTCTTCTTTTCCAGCTGCTTGACCTGCTGGCTGTCCTTGATACCAGGTGCCGCTTCAACTGCAGCAGTGTTGCTCTTCTTCAAACCTGGGCCATCCTCCAGCAATGCGCCATCATGCTGCCCCAGCAACACCCGGTTTCGCCCTATCTGCCAACTCAGCAAGTCGTACTTCAGCTTCGTTCGCAATATTGCCAGATTCTGCATCCGTGGGTCGCCCTGGGGCACGCTCTGTTGTTTGAGCTCGTCGATCGCCTGAAGTGTCGCCTCGATCGCGTAGTTGCTGATCTCGAGAACGTCGTCGTACGCCTCGGCCTTGACGTTCGGGCGCAGGTCTGACGAGGAGCCCAGCTTTTGGGATAATTCCGAAGCAGCAGTCTCCAGGGCTGCCAATTTCGACACAATCTCAGCGTCTTCCACAGGAACCTCCCTAGTCCTCCATTTGACGGTCTTGAGTGGACCTCCATTGGTCATGTCGGTATCTTCATCTTGCTTGAGAAACCCAGGCTTGACCTCCTCCACGCCAGAGACTAGACCCTTGTCGGATTGTGGCAGATGCTGCTTCGCAAGAGACAGGAGGGAAATCGATGTCGGGATGTTCTGCTGGCGCTGTGCAAGCCGTAGAGGAGTATCGACATGATCTGACACGTGGTCCCTGAAGGTGTTTCCTTCCACGCCAGGGGGCGGCAGTGCACTGTAGATAACCTTTGCGATACTATAGCTGACGAGGCAATCCTCCCACCTCTTGGCCCGAGACGACGAGTCACCCTTCAGTACCGCGGCATATGCCCTCGCGCTGAGAACATCTGAAGTAGTCGCACCGCTTGCGCTGTCGGACAGCGTGGCGACGAGGTTCTCGACGACCTTGACGGCTTTTACGAGCTTCGAGATGATGTTGGAGCGGGTGTCGCTTGTGATGGTGTCTCGCGAATGCCACGCCATGGACTTGGCCCAGCACCTCTCGGCCTTGAGGAGAGGGACGTGGATGAACCTGGTCATGGGAGTCAGCACCTGGCTTCTGAGGGTGGTTGCGAAAGCTGGGCCAGGGCGAAGACTCACTCATGGTTCTGGGCCAGCTGTGCCGGGGTTATGTCGACGTTGGATGGCTTGCCATGGCTCTTTCCAGGGATTCCAAGCCTCTTCTTGGTGCTTCGAAGGCGTGTGGTCAACTTGGACGCGTAGGTGGCGTAGTCGTTTGCGTCGAGCAGGTCCACCCTCGTGTCGAGGATGATCTTTGTAGTATCCATAATAGTTGGTGGCGTGTGCTTCTAGATCCCCTCAATCCAAATATTGATGATCTTAGGATCTATTCCGGGGCGGTTGAAGGCAGACGTTAGGTAGCGACCGACCTCGCTGGCTGAGGACTGCAATGGGCTGGGGGGAGGTGGTGCTGTCCTGTCTGCGCATCGGGGAACTTGAAGTTGTGGAGGGGCTCTAGCTAACGATGTCAACTCCAGCAATTCCGTCGCAAAATGTGCCCCGCAAAAATTGGCCCTCGAGGAGCTATGGAAGCTTGGGGTTACAGCCCGTTGGTATAGCCTAGGTACTGTGGTACCTAGCCCATTGGGGTCGCACCCCTGTCCACAACCCGGCCGCGGGTGGGACGAGCTTCCCTGCGTGCGGTGCCGGCCCGTCCTTTTTTTCTTTGCTGTCGAACCTTGCGCCACTGGCGGGAAGTCGAGAGATCATCGACGGCAGAAAACACTCCAGAGCCATTCCCAGCCCAGGCCGACGCTGCTCCACCACGACAACCCCAGCTCAGGCAGCCCAGCTCAATGCTGCAGCATACGACTCGCCCTTCCTCCTCACCCTCCAGGCACATGACGAAACTCCTCCATACCAACTGCTAGCGCGAGCGGGAAGGCGAAATTGTTGTTGAAAGACGACGGCGACTGTGGTGATACTGAAGGCGTCATACTCCAGCATGAAGCGCGTGAGTGCGCACCACCTCCCCCACGAACTCTCGGCCGTGTGTCATGAACCTTGACTCGACATCGCTGACCTCTGACGTCCAGTTGAGCCGACAAATAATGACCTGAACCGAAGCTATCCCAACTCTCCCCGATCCCAGCAGTCCGCACCGTTGCCTCATGCCAATGCTTGAAAGAACGGCCGCAAGTCTGGAACCATGCAACTTCCAACGAGTGCTCCCTCCGACAACATTATCGCTCAAGTCCCACCGAAGACTGCACACTGCGTTCTGGCATCATGGCGCTGCTGAGCTCGAGTTGTCCGGCGTCTGGCAGGCGCTCGTCCGGGACCCGCTCGAGTCGCTCAATATCTTGTCTGCCCCTAGGCATCTCAGGGCCGAGCCCTTGATAGCTTCAACCTTCTTGCTCGACTTCTTCAATCCCCAGAGTGCGGCCTCGCTGTTGAGAAGACTGTCCCCATCAGTCCTCGACAAGTATGAGCGGCCAAGGCTTTACCTCAAAAGTGCTGTGCCACGTCTCTTCACTTCGTCGGCGGCCTCAGCTCAGAAACTCCAGTCGCATCCTCATGCTGAGGAGGTACCAGAAACCATTGTTGTTGGCCAGCAGGCCACAGACGATGCATTAGCACTCGAGGAGGAAGAACTCGATGAGGACTATGAAGACTACGAGGATGAAGATGGCGATGGTATCACCCCCACGGAAGCAAAGCCAGGAGCCCGGTCAGCGCACACAGCTGCTCAACGCCCTGCTCGACGCCCCAGGAAAAGCCGTTCGGACGAACTACGTGAAATCTTTCAGGCCGGTGACCCATACGAACTCAGTCATGCGTGGC
The DNA here is from genome assembly GCA_023522825.1 of Diaporthe ampelina. Lineage (NCBI taxonomy): Eukaryota > Fungi > Ascomycota > Sordariomycetes > Diaporthales > Diaporthaceae > Diaporthe > Diaporthe ampelina. The sequence goes on along the minus strand of JAMFTM010000102.1, from coordinate 38,213 downwards.
GGCTGTATCATACTGGGACAAACGATGAGCTGCGGACGGCCGTGCGCAACGATTTTCTTGATTACGCGACAAAATGCCGAAGCATGGAGAAATTGCTCGCCTTGGCCATCAAGTTCTCAAACTGGAAAACACTTGGTGACCTCTGGGAAAGATATCCGGATGCGCACCTTTCCGACGCCGAAGAACTCAACTGGGAGCACATAGAAAGTGTGCTCTCGATGGAGGAGATTGCGAATGGGATCAAGGCGCTTGTGTTTCGCATAGACATGGCCAGCCCTGCCATTGTGCGAGACGACCCAGAAGTGTCCAAGAGCTTGCTCGACAGGGTGGTCACCCCTTTCATTCGCAAGTACTGGCAGGAGTTGAAGGCAGACGATCTCGCCCTCGTGCTGCATTTGCTCAAGGATCATCTTCTCTACGAAGATCTCATCTGCCGCTCTAAAGAACTAGGTTCTACGCTCACGATTAAGCTTTACAAGCAATATCGAAGAATACCTGGAGTCAAACTCCGTGGTCACGTCATGCGTGAAATGATGAAGAAAGTCTACTTTCCTGCCGACGATGTTCATGGCATGGAAATGATGAGGAAAGACTGGCTTACCCGTTTTGACCAACTGGATATACCTAGTTACCGGCTCTACATGACTTTCTACGCCCGCCGCGGCGATGAAAAGACTGTACATCGCATTTGGGATGCATACAACAAAGACTATCCTAATCGGAAATCTCCCGTGGGCGCTAAGGACCCTGAGTATCTCCCTCTGTTACATGTACAAGCTGTCAGAGGCGAGGTGGGCGAAGTGCGGAGGGTGTTTGACAGACTTCAAAACGACTACGGTACCGACCTCCCTGTCATTTGTTGGAATGTTCTTCTCAATGCACATGCCAAGGCCGGAGAGTACGACACGGCGATTCGTGTTTTCACCGTCTTGCAAGACACTTGCAAACCTGACAAGTACAGCTACGGTACAATGATGGGTATGAGTGGGGCAAGAGGAGATCTTGAATTCACACTCGAGCTATATCGCATGGCCAAGAACGACGGCGTAGAACCAAATATCACCATGATTGATGATGTGGTGGAAGCCTACTGCCAGAACGATAGACATTCAGACGCCGAACAAATCTGCGTGATGACAACGAAAGCACGCAAATTCAAGCCGGCTGAGTTCACTGTGCTGTGGAACAGTTTGCTGTACCATCAAGCTACTCGGCGTGACCTGACGGCCGTCAACCGCCTCCTCGTGGCGATGACTGACTATGGGGTCCCTTACGACAACGAGACATACGACCACCTTCTGCGTGGGCTAGCAATTTGCAAGCAACCTCACCACGCGCTCTACCTCCTGACGTCCGCTGTCAGAAATCATGCATTCAAGCCTACCGTGAGGCATTATGCCTTGCTGATGAGTGCGTTCATGCAGAGCGGGCAACCCTTGGAAGCCCTCGAGAGCAGCACCATCCTTCGCGACCTGGGTGTACAACAGAGTAATGAGGCCATGGTCCGAGTGTTCAAAGCTCTTGGTTCAGTCGCGGCTCGAGGGTCACCAGACGAGCATGACAGCAAGCAGCACGCCTTATTGACTTCGGCGTTGCGACAATTCAGGGAAGCCATGGACCCAGCGAGGAAACAAAGGCGAAGACCGCAGCGTGGTGATGCCTGGATGCAGACACTTCAATTTCCAGATACCGTGGCGAACCGCACAGATTTAGCCTCTGTCCTGATCTTTGTCTTCACGCAGATGCGGCAGACCATGGCAGTGCCAGAGATCTTGAGTTTGTGGCGGAAGTCATCCCCGGAGGCGGCGAGCAAGGCGGACCCTCCGCTGAGGCTGCTGGAAGGACTGATGCTATCTGCGTTCCATGACGGAAAGCATAACGAGGTCAAAGACCTCTGGGATATGATATTTGACCGCGCACTTCAGATGGCTCACGTGGGCGCACCGGGAACAGCACGGGAAGAGCCCCTCCCATCCATGCGATACATGCTCACCACCGCCCTCAAGACGCTGCAGCGCATGTACGCGGCCCAGGGTGACGCCGACGGCCTGCGCCAGGTGATATCCTCGGTCCTGCAGGCCAAGTTCCGGCTGGACAGCAAGAACTGGAACTACTACATCCAGTTCCTCGCCTCGATGAAGAAGTTCCGCGAGGCCTTCATCGTCTGCGAGGAGCAGCTGATGCCGCACTGGTTCGGGTGGCAGCGGGTGCGCCGCGCGGTGCCCGAGGCCAAGACCCGGCTGCCGCTCGACATGCGCCGCAAGGGCTCCAGCCCGCGGGCCAACCGCCCCAGCACGCACACCCTGCTCACGCTGGCCAAGGCGTACATGGACCTGGAGCAGATGGCGGCCTGGAGCCCCGAGGCCGACCGGCTCCTGGCCTACATCGTCGACAAGTGCCCGGGGGTCATGGCCGCCGTCAAGTCGCTGGTCCGCACCAACGACGAGACGGAGCGCAGGCACCTCCTCAGCGAGAAGCAGCTGCAGCTCGAGGAGGAGATGCGCAAGGAGCAGCTCCAGCGCGAGCGCCTGGGCGACCTCGCCGACGAGCCCGTCCCGCAGGCGTTCTTGGACATGATGGAGCTCGCGGGCGCGGGCCGGGGGACCAATGTGAAGCAGGAGTCGTGGGACGAGAAGAGCAATGACGCCAAGTCCGAAGCTGTTGTGGCTGATGACGGGGATAGCCAGTGGTCTGACGTGCAAGACTCTGCTGCGGACGACGACTGGACGCCGAGGCAACCTGCGTCGCCTGTGAGCCGCGGTACCCAATCGGAAGACCTGCGCAAGGCTGAAGATGCCATCTTTCAGACTAGGCAGCCTGCGATGTTCGCCTCTGGTGCGGCGAGGCCGCCTCGGTCGCCCAAGTTCCGTGGGCCTAAGCGTGGTGGTGGCAGGGATAAATGATGTGTTGATCAGTGATAGCGTTTTGCATAGAGGGTGGAAGGCTTTTCTGTATGCCTAGAGTGTATATATTTATCCCGTCTGCTTGCATGGCTGTGTACGTGCATTGTACACTGAGGAGCTGTGTATACTAATAGAGCTAGCTAGTGATCAAGTGATAGACATCTCACATCTATTCAAGGCTGTAGAGAAGATTGATATCAGCTGGTGCTTTCGAGAAGTGAGATGTTATCGCCGGGCCACAGGTGAATCATTGACAGCCACACATAAATGAGGCCGCGTCAACGGAGATTGACGCTGAAGAGTTACAAGGCAGTAAGTACGTTGGCTTGGAGTTTGAGGAAGATTACTTAATGATGGAAAGACACTTTGGACATCGAAGGCACTCATCACTGTCAGTGGTTGTTCCGGTCAAGCGACTTGAGTGGGCCACCGACACTCGAGTTGGCCGTGCTGAGCCAACTACAGCAGAGGCCGAGGTTTGTTGTCTGCTGGAACAAGAAATCCACGAACTAGGGGCTCGATTGGTTTGAGTAATATAGTCATATGAATCATATCTGTTGTCGCAGTGAGTGGGACGGCACAGTGATTCACGAGTCCGCACTCATATAAGGACTTCTGCTGGGACTCCTCTTCTTTCTGCAACATGATCCTCAGCAGCCGCATCCACTTCCGATTGAATATCTCGGGTTCTGCCGGATTCACTCGCCCATCATACACAACCCCCCTCGACCGCCTCAAGCCCTCGAACGTCGCTGTCACCATGGCTAGCGACGAGACCGAGAACAGTCTACTAAAACTCGTTTCAGTGAATGACAGGTTTACATCCCAGGCGATCGATCGATCCCTGCCATTAAATAACACCGTTTTTACAGTTGTCCGCACGAAGCTCCGTTTCTCGATTCACTTTACCGGCTGTACCTACCAAACGATGATCGGCCCCATGGCTTCCTAGTACCAGACGTCGTTGAGAAGATGCAATGGACGAACGACTTCAAGATCACGCACGGAGACGAGCGAAAGGTGGAACTCCTTCATAGTTCCGCAGGCAAAGACACTTCGGCGGCGTGCAACAAGGCATTCGCAAAGCTGGTTGCAGACTGCCAGTCGAAGGATCTTTCAACCTCAAAGGCGAGGAATACGAGGAATTTGCAATTGTCGGCGTCGAATACCCAGTCCGTATATTCAGATACGCCGCACCGCTCTTTGGGATCGTGAGCCAGGGTGCTCACCTGACCGCATACACGCGCACCCCAAGCGGCCTGAAGATCTGGGTGCCTCGCCGGAGCCCGACGATCAGCACATTCCCCAACAAGCTCGACAGCACAGTCGCGGGCGGTGTATCTACCAAGGAGACCCCATTTAAGACTATCGTCCGAGAGTCAGGTGAGGAGGCGTCGCTGTGCGAGGAGCTTGTGCGAAGTGATATTCGGCCGGTGGGGTTACTCACCCACATCACAGTGCTTGGAGAGGGGATGGGAAGGGTTGCGGGTCTCATCAAGCCGGAAATGATTTGGATGTACGACATGGAGCTTGCTGAAGACGTTATCCCGAAGCCGCAGGATGACGAGGTCAAGGAGTATTACCTGTTGACGCCGGATAAGGTCACGGCGGCGCTGCTGAGGAACGAGTTCAAGACTAATTCTGCCGCTGTCATGATCGACTTCTTCATTCGACATGGAATCATCAACGCCGATAATGAGCCGGACTATGCGTAGATCAACTTGCGTCTCCATCGCACTCTACCATTTGCCACAGCACCCCGACTGTGACATTCCCCAAGCTCATGACTGTGGCTCGTTTCTGGGGAGCAGACCTCGGGCTGCTGATTTTGTGTCGTGATGCCTCCGTTCCTTTCAATGTTGTCAGCCATTAGATAGTTCGATGACACATTGGATTCTAAGCATGACCAGAGACTCCTGGCAGAGTGATTGATTCTTGACGATCAGAACCACACCCACAATTAGCTTAAACACAATTAAATGTTCTGGCGGCTAGAGAGAAGGCCTCGTTATTGGGGTGTCAAGTTCTAGCTATTTGGACTGTAATAAATCGACTCTGCTGCCCCAACCCCCCTCAGAGTCCAGGCCGTTTAACTCAAATCAAACGAACATCCTGAAGCTCCCATGAGGGTCCATCATGGACCTCCAGCAGTTGATTCCAGTACAAGTACGCGATTCCCAATCTCCGAAAGCACTGGCGGTCATCAATCAACCCACACCTTTTCAAAACGAGAGCACCATAGATCCTACCAGTATCCTCCAGCTCAGACTCGTCACTGCTGGATTCAACGCTGGATGACCCGCCGCTGCTCCCGTCGCTGCGCGCTCCGTCAACGTTCGCATCGTCGATATTCACATCGTCGATGTTCGCATCGTAACTATTCGCGTAGCCGCTGCTCCCATCATCACTGCTTCCACCATCACTGCTTCCACCCTCACTGCTTCTACCATCACTGCTTCTACCATCACTTCTTTGACCATCACTTCTTTCACCATCACTTCTTTCACCATCACTGCTTCCACCGTTAATGCTTCCACCGTCAATGCTTCCATCGTCACTGCTTCCACCAATTGTTCTTCCACCATAGAGACTCCCATAGTGAATGCTCGACCCGAGAATAATTAAGTGGATACGGGACTGGGCAATATGCTCGCTCGAATAAGCCCCCGTACGATCTGGTATTGAGTTCCACCAATCAGATCCTCCCTTGATCCGGTTGTCATACATGTTCCAAAGATGTCCGAGCCTGTCCTGATCTGTCACAACGCTGATATAGCCCTCGATGTCGATCCATAACTTTTCCTTCGTCGAAGCCGAGTTGGAATGTTCGGAAAAGCGATACACCGAGGCGCAAGAGCGGAATGACGCTTCAGGCGTGGCTCCATCAAGGAATTGCCTTTCGTAGTCGATGTGGGTGTCCTTAGAAATAAAAGCCCAGCTCCATGAAGGCACTGGATTCGCTGTTTCATCGTCATCTGACATGAATTCTAAGGCGCCGTATGATTTGTACCACAGCAAGGAGCGTGGCATCTCCTCAAACCACAGGCCGGCAAGATATCTCTGGTTTGTGATCTGAGAATAACGAGCAGCAAGCCCAGCAAGAGCAGGCAACCTGTCTTTCTTATAGGTGATACGTCGTGTTGTGTATTCCTTCAAGATGAAATCCCACGAGATGCCTCTCCCAAACATTTCTGGGTCTCGCAGGAGGCGTGGCTTTTCTGTGTACCTGCGGTTGATTTCATTAGCATACCCGTTGAAACAGTCCCACAGTGTCATAGTGTCAATATGTAGCACTTTCGGTGAGAGCATCCATTCCTGAAAGGTCCAGCCTCGCTTTATCCAGAGGTTTCCCCTATGCCAGGCAAGATCTGTAAAAGGGCCCCAGCTGTCTTCCAAAAACCACGAGGCTTCGGTTCGGCCTCGAGCGTTGTTGGTCAAGCACAAACGTGCTTTCCTTTTTGATGACTCATCGATGTAGTCAATTGCAACAAACTTTTCTGCCTCGCCAAATACGTGTGTGTCCAGCCGCTTCTTCAGAAAGCTCTGTGAGGATTCGATGCACAGGGGCACTGATATCGTTAACGCAGACCTGCTGTAGATCTCACACATTTTCGATGCCTCCTTTTCCCAGTCTTCATCGTCGTCTTGGATAATGCATAGCCTGTCAACCCAAAGATATCGAAAGCCAAGCTTAAAGCAGAGATAGATAGTGTCAATGATTGTTTTTGGGAGGCTGTTAAGATCAATATCTTGGAGCTGTTCCGACAAGTTGGCTTTGTTGGTTTGTCCTTTCTGGTTCTGAATTTCTGGGCCACCCCAGCAATAAGAGAGACAAGCATATTCTCCTAGCATCTTCTCGTGAGTCTCGACAAGGCGTATTCCACATACGCTTTGATCGTCGCTGGGATCTGATAGCTGCAGTACTCTGCTGGGAAGCGGTTTTTTGTGCCCAGAATTGTTGCAAGACTTGTGTTCCGTTTTGCACGTATCTCTCCATCGATTTATGAGACCGACGTGAGGGTCCGAGAGGAGATCTCGACAAGGTCGGTGTTGCTGCTCGGCGTCAAGCGGATCATCTTCTGCCTGTCAATAAAACACCCACTTCTTGCACATCTCTCCCTAGAATGATACGTACAGGGGCTGTTGACAAGAGAGGTAAATCCTCTCAGCAAAGGAGTTGTGAGAGCATCTATGATGAAATGTGAACGATCTTTTGAGCAAGCTCTGGGCCCGGACCCTTGATCGCAAGGAAACGACAACACTACTCTTCCATCGTCGTAATGACCCCAATCCACGAAGCTGAACGCTCGATCTCGCCTCATAACTTCTGCAAACTGAGTGGCCGCCTGGCTATCATTGTCCATTGGCGTATGCTTGGACACTTGGGCCGGTGGATATAGCGCGGCTATTGCGTCAAGATCTTGATCTTTGTTTCTTCGTAGACTGTTGCACAAGACTCTGCAACTATGGCAGCCTGCTTCTGCAGATGCTAGGAGAACCCTAACATTGGGATGGTGCACATAGATGTAGATGTAGATAAATTCACAAGATGCATTAAACTGGGGCCAGTAACCCTGTTCACCTGGTTCTAGTTTCTCGGCAAATCCTCGCGGACTGCTCAAGTCGCCGAAACCTTGACAAACGTGGCACACCGATGAGGCAGCTGGTTCAGAGCTTAAAAATTCGCCACTGTCCATGGAATCGCTTTTCATGGTGAAGCCTATAAAGCTTTTCACTTTGGATCGACTGTGTCTGATTGAAGGGTATACTGCTACAACAAGACTCTTCGAGGTCTCGGGGCGGGGGGCGTCACCCGCAGCAGATCAAATCGATGCCACTGGCAGGAACTTCGCTCGGGTGCTCGGGTGCTCACCGCAAGGAGAATTTTGATGACAATAGAATCGGGCCAAAGTCAGTAATCGCACTTGAGTGATTGAATAGTGCGTGTCGGAATCAGGGATTTTCGCAGTGGACGAAACGTGATCAGTCAGGAGTTTTCACCTGGGCTGTCGAAAAGCGGAGGCGAGATGATTTCTGGCCAAGCCTGCTGACATGCATACTCACCTGATTGCTCGGGAAAAGAGGTATGCATCCCTTACAACACGTCTCACCCCAAGAATCTTACACCCAAGGGCCAGCTGCAGCAAAGGGGTGGACCCCAGCAAGAACCTCAAAATCAAGATATGTCCGAGTGCGGCGACTTGTGTAACGACCACACGTCAAGCACAGAGAGACTGAAGGTAGCTGAGGTACGTAATAGTACCTAGACTGGTCATCTACAATGCGTCTTGACCCAGTGGCCGAGGCCATTCAGGACTATACCGTGCTTTGGTTGGCACAGAAGAGGGTCACTATGACACTCATTAGTCAATTTGACTACCCTTCCTCCAAAAACGACTCATAATGATTCAAATTAAATCAAGGTTTCTTCATGTAGGCTATCACTACGCTATTTGATAGTCGTGGAAAGAAGAGGGTTGTAGAGAGGGAAGGTAGACTCAGTTACAAGACTCTGGCAGGTAAAGCTGGGCTCGTCTAGCCTTCATGCAAAGCTACCGCAGGCTGAGGCACGCGCTGATACGTCGGATTCATCACCAAAATTTGCAAAGTGAGACTTCATCTTCTGCTATTTTCGTCATCATTGCCCGCCATACAGCTCAGGTTTATTGAAGTGTACAGAGATGCGAGATACGCGGCTAACTAATTAACCACGGTAGCGCAGAAGTCCCCCTTGAACATCAGCCATTCGAAGATGATCTACTGGGTAGAAAGTCTGTGGTCGAAATCATGCCGTCTGAGCAGACGGGAAGCCGGCGTTGAACTGCTTGTCCACGGAAATTGTACAAACGTGGGGGCCTTTGCCCCATTCGGTACGATCTCTCCTGCCGCCGATTGTGACAACTCGCCCAGTGCTGTTCCCATCTTCTTCAACAGCAAGCCAGTCCTCACCTTGGTAGAATGAGTCCAGTGGAGCGTTCTGCCAAAAATCACTGCCGGTGCTGGAGGCTGACTTTTCGGTAGCACGTTTGAAAGAGAAGGTTTTGACCTTGGACGCAATCTTTGACCAAAAGCTTTCCGGGAATAAGGGTTTATACACGGGGGCGCAGCAGCAGATGATACAAGTCACGGATTGAATTGATGCCCAAAGCCCTAACATTGCCGTGGAAACTGACGAATGGAGGCATTAGAGAAAACAAAAGTGTGGATCCATTTGAGAAATAAGAGAACTTACCGGCTGGATCGGGGTTATACGCGAAGGCGATTTTGAGAAAGCCAAACAACCCTGCTCTACATTTCTTGTGTCAGATGACAATATACTTGAAAGACTGTATAGGTTTCGGTAAACCATCCCAAATATAGAACACCTAATGGGTCGAAAGCGAGTTGGAAAATTCTTTTCAAGAGTAGAAGTGAGGGTGAAAAGACGATACATGATGTCGGAAGAAGACGTTAGCAGGAAACTTACAAACTCCCGAGTCCAAAAAGAAAGCGTAGTTTCCATTTTGCTCTGCTCTTCAATTGTAATGGACGAATCATCACGAGAGCCAAGATGACAAGCCCAAAGTCGATCAACGCATTAGGTGGTTCCAGAGCCACGAGAATAATGGAGAATGGCATGCACTCCCCATCGGCCCAATACTGCCAGAATCTGTTGAGGGGTCGACATTGGAGAGACTGGATAATTACCAGTGCTATGTACGTTAGACATTGAACCCCGCCAAGAATGTAGATCCAGCGCCTGTATAAGGCATTGACACTGAAGATGCGGTAATACAATGCGCAGATGCTAAGTTTAGCGAAGGTTTGGTCCAACATGGCGATGACATCCGCTGCGAAAACCATCTAGGGTAGGGCTTCTTTGTTAGCACCACACTTTCAGTCGCATGACGCGTTTCGAGTATCTTGCAATCACCCACTTTAAAGGCTTGCTCGTAGTCCCCCTTATCAAGCGACACCTCAAGAGTATGGCCATTGATGATAGTCAAGCCTACATTCTGTCAGCAAACTCATCATCCGTAACATTCGTATGAAGCTCGTGGATGTTGTTGAAGGTGCTGCGATTTCGCTTACAGTCGAGTGTAAATCCGGTCCTCGCCAAAAACGTGATCACAGCGACAAGAGCGAGATAGTCTTCTAAACCAAAGCGACGACTGGATCTCTTGGTAGCAAGAAAACGAAGGGAGATCGCTACTATGCTAAAGACCCCGCAGAGGATGAGCAAAACAAAGTACGCTCCCTGATTCGGGGTCTCGAAGACAAGAAAAGCCATGTCAATACCGGCTGCCGGAAACAGAGAGTTGGCTCAAGGGCTCAGGAGGAAGTTCAGAGAATGTGCTGGGAAGGCCAACGGCGTTGCCGATGCGGGAAGGGGACGGGAATCCAACATAACCAGCCAATCTGAGCACCAGGTCATCCATTGCTTTCCGTGCAACTCGTGCTGAGGCTCTCGAAACCCAGGCTGTTGATTGGGTATGTAGCTGATGCAGTTGGTTCAGGGTAGCGGTGGGCGTCGTCGCATCGTTGCATCGTTGCATCGTTGCATCTCATGGCCACGGTACTGCAGCGCGCTAGATGCTGCACTAAGCCACGGTGGGAAGAGAAGCAACTCAAGCCGGGCCTCGGCCAATAATGGACGACACAGACTGCTGATTTTTGCTTGATCAGGGATCGCTATCCGATGTTCTGGCCTCAACAGAGCCTCGCGGGTGAACTGTGTATTCTGCGCACGATGCTACAAATCCCGCCTACCCTAGTAGGGTAGGGAAAGGTGAGCAGAGTCATCTGGCTGGACTACACGGGGCCTGCCCGCCCCTCGTTGTTCGAGCATTGTGCGCAGGTGGGAGTTGCGGGATGGGATAAAGCAGTTGACCAGGATGAATGTCAAGGTCGACATACGGGGGCCCCACGAGAGGTGGCACTTTAGGTTCGAGGACGGGGTGAATGTGAGCCTCGGCGACAAGTCCCCGGCAGATAAGTACCTAGTCAGATGCCGCCCAGGCACAGCGCCACGCAGCGGGAGCTCGAAGACGTCCTGGCCTAGTTATTACGAGGAAGGCTCCGCAATAATACGTTGTGATGTTTGAATATGTGGTGGTGTTATTGCAATAATGTATGTAATTTCTAGTCCTACATGATGCTAACCCAAGACATGAGTTCCACAGTCCAAATCGTTTAAGTAGTTATACAATGGCTTGTAAGAGACAAATAATCCATACTGGCCCAAATGGCAATACCAGAAGAGGTCGTAAAGAATTGGAAGATTGTATTAACACATTATAGGGGCTTACGCTCTTAATCCATATACATCCCGAAGGCGTACGGTCCCTTCACACAGTGGTAAACGCTCAACGACTCAGCGTTAAAAAAGACAATGCCAATAGGGCCGACATGAACTCATATGTGTGTCTAAGTACACAGAAGCAGAACTAACAGCGGCCGCGTTCCCCTCGCTCCTGATTCTGCTCTATGGTGGATCATGTGGCTCGCTACCGCTTTTGCTTGTCTCCAGACTCATTGCTGCCCGCCCAGACCGATTGGGGAAGGTTGAAGATTATAAACAAACTGCTCAATGTGTGTGCTGTCCCATCCATCAGACATCTCGTCACGGCAACTCGGATTCCATGTGAGGTAAGTTCAGCCTCTGACACCCGTCATGTCAGAGTTTGCAGCGACTTTGAACCATTGGCAGACTCTTCGCAGTCCAGTATCAGATCATCTAACGAAAGACCATCAATCGAGCCTCTCGGAGATATGATGGCAACAACAGCCGGGCTTGTCCCTGTCTTACCCGAGCTGGTAGAACAATCGGATTCAAGAACATCTTCCTCTAGTTTGGCACAAGGGAACGGCAAGTCGCCCAGAATTTCGCCCTTTTTCGTCCTCGGTATCACCTTAGAGTGACCCGACCAGGTTCCGGACTGTATCCCTTGGTAGCTGGCACGCTGAAGCTGCAGAGTCTCTGTGGCTGCCCACTCGTGAAAGGCGTGTCTCCCATACTTTCTTCGGCGATATAGACAGGTATATAGTGGTTCAAAAATGTAGGATATGAAAATAAGGAGGGCACCAGTAATGTAGGTGAAGTAGAGTCCAAACAGGCTGAAAGAGATATATTCTGTGCTTAGGATTTTCTGAAGTCGTCTAAAGTTAGCTCTCATGATATAGGCTAGGAATCTGTATTCATGGGACCTTTTAAGGTCTTACCTGGTTATCACACAATTTCCTCACATGCTCATTCGGCGGTAAAAGGCTGTATGCATCGAGGGCTGGATTCTTTGGACCCAATGCACTGTTCACAACCCCGGCCTGAAGGGAAGATAAGTATATAGAATACCAGTTGGAAACGTCAACCTGCCACTGGTCCTCCGGTATTTCACCCATAATACCGTATGAAAGGTACTGCTGTGATGCAAGGACCTTGGACCCGAAAGTAGAAATGACCTTTTGGATGTCAGTGCTTGTAGCCTCTAACTGCTTAGACAACCAAACAAATCTTGAACCGAGCTGGTGGCTTGGAATCCTCGATATTGACATTTCTTCTTCCGTAACGTTAAACAAAGGCCCTGATCCGAGAACTGAGTCCCGCCAACCCGCGAGTGGGCCGCATCGGCTACCCTCTGGGAGAGACGGATTGCAAAATTGATACTGCTGAACACACCCCAAGGGCGAGGCTGCTTCTTCCGGTCGGTAGAGCTGAACTGTATCATTTTCTTGGTAATACGCTCGGCTTCCTCGCACAGTGGGCCGATACCAAGGATCCTCAGTTGATTTGAAGAACTCGATACCATTCCCGGAAAGAAACACCAAGATCAAATCTGCATCCGAACGCTTAAGAGCGTCAATAGGAATGAAATCTGATGTATCCACATCAACTTCTCCATATTTCACTAAGCTCAAAAAAACACTATCGATGTCCGTTAGACTTTGGCATGGAGTTTCTTTCGACAGGTTGCATTAGCTTAATAAGTGTAGGAGGACTCACCTTAGGATCATACTCCTACCCCAACTATAACGAAGGTTATCTTTGACCCCATTGTACTGGGATTCCAGGCTCTCAATGATATAAGTCGCATTCGTGGAGGACGGCAGACCAGCGGCAAGGCCGTAATTATACACTGTGAGGTTACTATTTGGTGTGCTTTCATTGCTTGAATAGCTCTGCGTTTTCAATGGTGCACAATGAAGGACCGTCCGAAATTGAATTGTCTCGCCGTCAGGAGCATTTATCCCGAGGTCTTTCATAATATCGATATAACCTGTGTCGAGATAGATGTTTGAGGAACTCCTCTGACAAATATCGTCTTGGAATGGACAAGAAGCTTCATTGTCAACAGTAGTAGGGAGATTGTTTTTGACAAAATGAGTGCAGTCAAATAGGCCTGGGGTTGTTTGATAGCACTGTTGTGCGCTGACTCACGTTCTAGGATCAGCAATACAGTATTGAGAGAGGTAGTTATAAGCAGAAGTGTAGACCGTGGCAAAACTTACTAATTTGCAGCATTAGTGACCAGTGTCGAATAATGAGGGCTCATAACACTCATCGATTCAGTGGTGAAAGGGTCCCATGTGATGGCACAATTAGTATCATTCAGAAGCACTTCATTCTTAAGTGCAGAGGAAATCTGTGACGAAAAGCCTCCAACGACTGTAAAGGCAATAATACACAATACAGCCGTCACTAAGGCGGGCAGTACCCGTAGAACAGGAGAGGAGGCAACATTACGCCATGCCCATATGAGGTGAAGAAACGTATAAACAGTAGATGCTGCTGAGCCGGAATTGCGGAGTATTGCTTGGCGTTGATGATGAAGTGCATCCCGAGGCAGAGGTGTTGAATAGGACCTGTGGAAGATATAGCATGCAATCCGCCATAAGCGGCCTGTTACTATGCCGACGAAGATTGCAGTAAACGCAATCAGGAAGTTGCCGTCGGTTCGATCGAGCGTGAGTGTGGCACCCATGATCTTTCCTCGTGACCAATTCGTCCATGTTCCCAAGTGCACAGAGTTCTGCACTGTTGATGCAGCACCACTCCAATCTGTGGCGGCTGTCATGATGAGGAGACTGGAGTGTTAAGATGCAGGGTCTTACCCTAGGGTACCTAGGATGGGAGCAAGAAAGTAGGAAAAAGATTCACATTGACAAGATCAGGGCAGGAAGGGGTGGTCTGGAGTACGGTCCACCGAAGGCCAAAGATGAGCGGCTTCAAGGAAGGAAATAATGATTTACCTTGGATCCGAGAAGGCGAGTATTTGATGTAAACCAGTCACGGATTTTCTGGACCCCAATCAGAAAACACTCCATTCATTATCTGCTATCAACGGCTGGACATCAGGCACGCTTCGTAGTGCCCAGCACCAATTATTCGCGTCAGAGCCCATGCTAAGGCTGGCTGCAGTCTTCGGGGGGTCAGATATGTGCTGTGCATATGCTGTGCAGCTATCACTCTCTAAATTTATACCTGGATGTGATGTGATTGGTATTTGCACATCTTATCACAGGCACAGAAATGTTTGGGGGCCGGTCTATGCATTGGGGGCCGAGCAGCTTGAGTGGCCAGGCGGATTGGAAGCCAATGCGCAGCACCTGCATTACCTAGGGGTTCAATTCCGCCGTTACAAGGTAAAGGCTTTCTTAACAAGGGTCTCAGAGTAAAATAGTATTAGTGCTGGTTTCAGCTGATAAACCTCCTACTTGGCTAGATGTTACCACACCTAAGAAAGAACTCGCATCTTGATGCTGTGCTTCTTGGCTGACATGGCTGTTCGGATTATCCCCACTTTCTGCGTATGCATGTAATATTTCCCTTATCGCCTCCGGATGTATGACGATGTGCTACCAGGCCGAGGTAGAACCGCCTTGTATCATTATGAGCAAAGGCTCTGCCGTCAGCCGGCACAGAAAGGGCCCGCTCGTGTTGTTCACACAATCCGCGCGTGTAGGATTAATTTAAGCTCTCGGAAGGCTTTTCTCAATCTCTACGTCATATCCAAGTACTGCTATGACGGTGTCTTACCTATACTATATAAACACTTTATTATCACTACCCGCTGTATAGATTATACGGCTAGGGTGTAGTGAAGAACATATACTGTTAGTGACTTAGCTGATTGCTGATGCGCTGGAAAGATGCAGATATAAGACCATATTAAAGGGCAGCTTATCCGGCTGAAAATGGCTTTCCTAGGGAAAGAACTACAGTTGCAGAAGGTGCACGCAGACCAGATCTTCCAACTCGTTGACAAAATCATCCACCTCAGCAGCTTTCCCCAATAACTATGTCAACTTAGCAACAATGAGGTATTCCTGAGTGTCTGGGATATATCTACAGTTTTACCAGTCTTAATTCCACTCAGCCATGGGCCTTGATTTACTGCTGCGAATCAGCTTCTTGTCATCCTAGCCTTACCTCAGCACGGTCGTGATCGGACTTTTTACTTTGCCAGTGCGTAGATGCAAAATAGAATGAGTAATTGCTGTCCGCAGACGCCTGAAGTAAATGGGAGCAGGGATTCGCACCCGCAAAAGCAGATGGTACACCAAACAGGTTATCCTATAGAGGTTCATCCTGTAGGGCAAACCTCCTATAGAGACACCTCCCATGGTACAATCTCCTATAGGGGGTTGCCCCGTAGGAGGTTGTCTTATAAGAAGTTGTTCCGCAAGGCTCAAGTGTACTCTCTGTTTCTATAGGTGTGATTCCCCGATCTCAAATTTAAAGGCTCGAAAAATCACGCCCTGAGCTTTTGGGTAGTGTCAAAATGTTCCTAGTGGACGAATGAGAGGGAACCCACTCCAAGATTATCAAAGTCACTCAAAACCGAGAACGAGAGCTGAGCCTGGATGCTAGAGATGGCTTTTGTATTGCATATGTTACGTTGGCTCGAACCGTCACTTAGTGATTGACTAGACTTTTCGCTTGAATGCTGCTTCCTTGACTATTGCAGTTCATTCAACTACCTCATTGCTATCAATCGCAATTCACATTCACGTTTGAATTGTAGATGGTGGTCCTCCTCCCAACTAAACTATCTTGCGTTACGTTGCAGTTCACTACTATGCTCTGAAGTCCAACTCCACACACAAGCCGCCAACAACAGAGGCAGCAACAAACCAACACCCATTCTTGAACCACCATGCACAATCTGCCGGGACTTGCAAATTGATACTGAGAAGCATGTACACGAACGACGCCATGACACCACCGCAAGCAACTGCCATGTAACCGACACCAAACCCTGCTGCATAACCGGAAAATACCAACATGACTACTTTGACGATCGAGAGTACCCACAGCAAAGTCTTCGCTTGCCCTCGAAATCGCACAGCAATGCTGCGAACACCCGCTTTTTTATCATCTTCGACGTCTTGTTGGGCGTACACTGTGTCGTAGATGATGGTCCAACAGGCCTGGGCGATGTAGAATGCCCCAATAGATACGGCTGGTGCCGATGCCTCCTTGTTGTTACCGAACAGGATTTCGACGAGAATCGAGTCGTTTTGCGCCGCTATGCCCATGAGGAAGCCTATGGCGACTTGGACACCCAGGATAGCCTGTGGAAAATCGGTGAACCTCTTGGCGAACGGATAAAGCCAAAGTAGGAACACACTCGGGATAGCCACCACCCAGCAGGCAAGTGGCAAGACGACCAAGCACGCAGCAGCCATCAAAGCAGTGATGACAGTGACGATATGTGCCTGCCAAGGCTGCAAGGCCCCCCTCGCCAAAGGACGGTTCCGACATCGTCTGACGTGCCGGTCAAACTCTATGTCCATGGTGTCGTTCCAGGAGCATGCTGAGGCTCGGAAGCATGCTGTCCCCAAAAGAAGGATGGAGTTGGTTTGAACCAGTTGCTTGATGTCTACACTGGTTTGCTGTTCCCCGTGCGTGAGGCAGGCAGCGAAGAGAGTTCCAAAGAGGTGTGGGAAGTAAAACAAGTAGATACCCGCGGGTTTGTCGATTCGAGCGAGTTCCGCAAAAGGTACCCAGTTTGGCGGCAGCAGTGAGATAAGCCCTGTCTTCGGTGGGCTGTATTCCGGCCAGGACCTAGAATTCTTCTTCTCTTGGCCCAAAAGTTTGACGCTTGTAGTTGCTGCGGCCATCGCGGGTAGAACAATTCGCTGATGAAGGTGATGTGCCCCAAGGTCTTCAGAAATCCCAAAATCATCAGGAATGTGTTGATTTGAGGTTCAATTCGTACTGGTGATGAGCCGAGTCGCTTCATTCCTCGAAGTTTCGATGCAGTACTAGATCCTTAGGATACCAGATCACATTCCACTTTGCCTCAATAGTTTTAGGCCGTTGATGGCTCTCAAATTTGATTTCTAATTGCTTTCTAAGCTGGAAAAGTTGACAGCTACTGAGAAATGAGGCAAGATTGCAGCACAGTGTGTATGCAAAAGGCGTGCTAGTGGTCGTTCTGCAAGTGTTGGGAAGAAAGGAAGACCCGGAAGGTTGCCCAGATGATCCTCCCCTTGTCCAATATTTGCTCTTGTGATCACAAAATAGTACTGAAGGATTCAATTGATGCGGCTTTGACTCCCAATATGGACGATGTCGTAACTAAGCGTGGTGTTCGCCAGGCTCACCTGCGGCGCAGCGCATTCGGTCCTAGGCATGCGGCAAAAAATTCCCCAATTCCTGGTGGCCAAGCCTCGGTGTAGCTTGATACTTGCGAAGTCTCGTCCAATCGTTCACTAGACGAGTTGTCCCTGTTGGTTGTTGGTGGATTCCGGGCGTTGGTTCCAGTTGTGGCGTTGTCATTGCCCAGGCTATGTTCGTATCTAGGATCCACCCTCCTGGCAATCAGTTCTGTCAGTCTTGCAGAGGATCAGGCATGCATATCATCCACGACCGCAGACGACTCAGCCATGTTCACGAAAACTTTTGAGCTGGATGCTGTGGATCTCTGACCTCTGGGCATGAAGTGCTATTTTCGGGTAAGACCGAGCACAACATGTGCTTTGCTTCGAGGCATCTTGGTTTCAATACGGAAACAGATCCTACTGTTCTAGAATCTCTCAGGTTCACCTAATTCTTGGAATCAAAAACTAAATTACACGAGCCGGCCCTGCAAATAGGTCTCATCTTCTTGTTTCGTCCACTCCACCCTGATGGTGTCAGTAACCTTGATTCCACGGGTCGAATCCGCATTTCGTTTCGGTCGAGTTCCTGTCTCAAGTAGATCCTCGCCTGCACCTTCAGATGCACCATCATGTGGGGGCTGCGCAGGGAAATGAGCAAGTGCAGCAGAGCTGCCTCCCGCCGGGTTCACAGCGCCCATTGGCAGGGATCGAAGCTCTTGAGGATAGCTCTCAAGACCATGATAAACTGAGACATTGGGAGACATCGGATGCTGGATTGCGCCAGGCTTCCTCAGGTCAGAACCATAAGACCCACTGCTTGCCTTCGTAGTATGCAACCTGGGTTTGACGAAGCGATCCCAAAGCGGCTTGTAAGTTGGAACAGATCCGCTAATGACAATTACCGAGAGCTCTAGTGATACGCATATGTATAGCGTGTATGTCTCCTGTGAACGAGACAAGTCAGCTTCCTGCTAAGCGCAATTTCTTGGGGGAGGGGAAGCTGCATGGGAGAGGTAGTTGATTGGAGTTAGGAAATCATGACAGAAGGATGAAAAGCGGTCACACGAACCCATGTGAAGTCTGATCGATGCTTGATCAATTCGATCTCCTTGGCTTTGATGGCCGTGACAATAGCGCCGAACACACCACAGCCAAGCAAAGCAATAATGCCAAGCCGTTTTCTCAAAGAGAGCTGGAGCTTCCAGATGATGCTGATAGGCAGTGTAGCCAAAATCATATCAAAGAGACAACCCCAGGCGGCTCCGAAGATACCGTAATTGGCGTTGACTGCCGGATCCCAACACTTGGCCGTGGGCCTCAACGCCGGATCCCATAGAGCTGCAACGGGGTCACATTGAGTGAAGTTGAAAATGGCCGTAGTAACGGATTGGACGAAAGTGATCAAGATAAGGACCCAGAGAAAACGCTGCCGCCATTTGCCTGTCTTGGGTAGGAAGCGCATGATCAAGAAGGCCACAGATATTTTCCCTGTTCCGCTGGCCATGATGCCGAAAGGCTGCGTGATCTGGTGAAGCTTAATCACGTAGACTGCATGCGAGGCTGGCTGAATGTACGGAAGGTGACGTGTCCCGCCATTCACGCCGATGAGAATGACCAAGATGGTACCGCCGAGGTACATCAACTAAGTCGTGTCAGCTTCGGCCACTCATGCGAAAATACCGGACGATATTTACCAAGGTCAGGAGCATGATCCAGTCATCCCATCCGTATTTCCATCGTGTTTTCAGCATCGAACGTGCCCAAAAGCGCAGGGCAACCGCGATGATGCCGATGGCGCATTGGATGGTCCATGCTGCAATGAAGGAAGTCCTCCGATCAATATCGGGCGGGGACAGCTCGTCTCGGCGGGGCAAGCTGGCCTGGAATAACATCTTGGCTCCGGGCGTCGCCTTGACTATCAGCTAAAGAAGTCTTTCAAGAGTCCGATCGCGCAGATGTATGGTTGCAACAGGAAAGATTCAAACCACGCAGGCGAGCTGCCGAACCCAGAGGCTGCGCACAACTGAAATATTACTGAAGCTTCAACATCTCATTTGGGCTCCATCAATTGATCTCTCATCCTCAATTCTTTTTTTGGAAAACATATGGCGTGTTCCGCGCTGAATCCCTCCAGTCTCACAGTGTCAGATCAACGGTGGTGTCCAGGTGGGAAAAGAAAAGGCCCAGGCCTCGAGACAAGATGTCCGATTGGACAGCCAGTGACTACGCCTGAAGGATGCAGTTAGAAGGAGTGGATTGGGACCTGTTGGGACTTGATATCCATGTGATCTCCGTGCCCAGTTGGCGGGAACCATTCCCAACCTGCACAGCTGCAGTTGGCTTCCAAACCATTGCTTCCAGCCCCTTAGCCGAGAGCAAACTGGAACCTACCAGTCTTGCAATGTTTGATCACCTTCCAAGTGACAAAGACTTAACAGTCGATTGATTGCTTCGCTGAGATGGAGGGCGTGCGAAATTCATGTTCAGTTCTTTTACCTAGAACACCCATCGCTCTGGATGGACGAGGAGCCCTGGAGGTGCAATTGCCTCGATGACGGGGGAGAGCGCCATTAACTCGGCTGTTGGTCGCAGGGCAAGCTGACCAACAAGTGCATTGTAAGATGCTGTTGGTCCTCACAATGCTACTCTGATCTGCTACCCTCAAGGTTGGCGTTGGTAAGATGTGTACGGATCCAGCTCCCAATACTAGTGAGTGGGTGGGTGGGGCGGCAGCGTTCCTCTCAGAACGGCGACTGGCAGCGGCAGCGGGGTATTGACAGTGCCGCGCTCTGATTCAGGGTCTAAGGCATCGCGCGAGCTGGAGACACCTATAAATATATTCTACCTTGGCGGGTGACCAGGTCAAGAAATTGTGTGGACTCGTCTTCTACTGCTGCATCCTGTGAATTCCTTTCTCGGCTGACATTCCAAAGTCATCCGATCCATCATGGCCCAAATCAACATCGAAGAAGCCTTGAGCTTGGCTGCCAGGATAGAAGCAATAACGTCTAACCCAGAGAGCATTCTTGGGTTGCAGGATGACTTGCTTCGTCAAAGACTGCGCGAGGCCGGACGAAAACTCAGCCATGCCATGGAGATACCTGTGGACACTGCCCGCAGGCTCCAAAATACTGTGAGTCCTCAGATAGCTAGTACCTATCACTTCGATCACTTTATCAGCCAGCCTGGCTGGCTATCTGGGTTCCATGCCGCTAATGACTGTGAAGCCTATTGAGCTTCCGGCTGCATTCATTGGTGTAGAGAAGGGGATCTTCAGCGCTCTGGCATCTCAGTCTGGTACGATGAGCCTTTCAGAGCTGTCTGAGAAGACTCATATTGACCCTGTTCTTCTGAGTATGATCCTCTATAATGACCATTTTCGATTTCCAGGGGGACTGACAGTCTCTACCAGAACGAATCTTGCGCTTCTACCAGGCAAATGACATGATTGCACAACCCGGAGATGATGCCTACAGTGCCAACAACATCACGAAGGGCATGACCACACTCTGCTGCTCAGCCGGTGTGGAGTACTTGTACGTGCTTGACTTTCTGTGTGAATGTATTTGGATTTTGCTGACGACTCACTGCCTCAGTTGTGAGACAGTGCGCCCCGCCTTGACAGCACTTCCACAATTCTTGAGGGACCATGAGTACAAGAATCCCACAGATCCAGATCAGCTGCCGTGGCATGCCGGACACAAGACTGATCTCAACCCTTTCCCATGGCTGATCAACAATCCGCGCCAAATGGAAGTGTTCATGCAGGTAGGTCTTTTGGTCTTTACCACAGCCTGACCTTCAAACCTTGCTGGACTATAGATACTGCAAAAGCATTGATTGATTGTGACCATACGAGCGCTAATCAAGGTGTTATCAGGCCATGGCGACGCTGAGGGATGGTATGCCCAACTGGTTTGACCTTGTGGATTTTCGCCAAGAAGTGCTTCACGGCCACGATACAGACCCCTCTGTGCCTCTCTTCGTGGACGTAGGTGGCTCCATGGGCCAGCAGTCCATCTATTTCAAGCAGACATACCCTGAACTTAAGGGGAGGGTCATTGTCCAAGACCAGGTGCCAGTCGTAAGCCAGATTGAAGCGACGCCTCTGCCGAGATTTGAAGGTATCGAGGCTATGGCTCACGACTTCTTCAAGCCACAGCCAATCAAAGGTACGTCCTTCGCAGACGCGAAACCCACCCGTCCTCGTTTATCACTCCCGCTAAAGCAATACAGGAGCACGGGCATACTATCTCAGAACGATTTTCCATGACTGGCCCGATCACAAGGCTGCTGAGATTCTAAGGCATCTCAGGGATGCCATGACTGAGGACTCTTATCTTTTGATTGATGACATAGTCTTGTCAGAGAAGCAGGCTCCGTGGAAAGCAGCTTTTTTCGACATAACCATGATGTGCCAACTTGGGGCTCAGGAGCGCACGAAGGCGGAGTGGCAAAGGCTCATGGCTGACAGCGGATTCAAGATTCTCAAGATGTGCGAGTATGCGCCGGATGCTCAGGAAAGCCTCATTATTGCTGTGAAGTCCACATAATGGTGGGAAACCCGCGGCTGCGAGCGAGTCTGAAGCAGGCATGGGGTTTCAGCGTGGTCGTATCAAATCTAGTGCTTCTGCAGCCTTTCAGTGACTAAGTGTACTCTCATGGAAAATTTTCATACTGATTAGCTCGGACCGCATGTGACTTTTGAATTGGACCATTTGCGTGCGTCCACAGTGAAATATGACCTGGGACGCACGGTTGAGGTGGTGAGCGGAGGGATTTCTAATTGACCGTCGGAAGGATGGAGACACACTGTCCTGACCTGTTATAAATTGGTCCGTTTCCCGCCTGGCTCTCCTTCATAACCTCTGCCCCATCACAGACACTATCTTCGGATAATTCTCCAGCCAGAAAATCTGTGACTTGTCTCAGCAATCACAAAAATGTTGAATGTTGTCATTATTGGAGGAGGCATAGCGGGCTTCAGTGCCGCTATAGGGTTGAAATTATCAGGTCATGCCGTCACCTTGCTTGAGAAGGAGGAAGAATTCAAAGAGGTGAGCCGCTCCAATGAATGGGCAGTGTTGATCAACAGCTGCAATGCACGGGAACGCTTGGCACGCGGATATTGATCACTGACCAAGTGCTCTCAGCTTGGAGCGGGCGTACAGTTGCTGCCCAACTTGGCGCGCATAATGCAAAGCTGGAATATCTTGGATCAGATTCGTGACAGGTCGGAACAGCCCGATTATCTGGCCTTTCGCTCGTATCGAAACGGCGATATCTTGCACAATCATCGGGTCAATCCGAATTTTGAACGAACTTACGGCGTCCCATATCTCAACATACACCGGTACGATCTTCTGCTGATCCTCATTGGTAAGGCGCAGGAGTTGGGTGTTCGAATGGAAACGAGCAGCTCCGTATCTCATCTTGACTTGGCTGAAAGCGTGGTCACCACCACCCAGGGCCAGTCCTTCCAGGCAGACCTTCTTGTTGGTGCCGACGGAGAGCGAAGCTTTGTCCGCAGCGTCCTTCTCGGCCAGCCTTACAAGCCCCAGGCTACAGGAAAATTGGTGTATCGATTCACTATCGACATCGAAAAGGTCCGCGCTGATGCGAGCCTCCGTGATCTGGTGGATCCTTCAGCCATCACAGTCTGGCTTGGTCCGCAACGGCACGTGGTCGCTTATGAAGTGAAACGTGGCGGTCTTATGAACATCGCGCTCACTTGTCCTGACCCGATCGAAGGAAGAATGATTTTTGGCCCTCGTCCAGCAAATATGTACGAATTCAGACAAATATTCTCTGGGTGGGATCCGCGATTCCTCAGGCTGCTTGACATGGCGACAGAAGCGAGATTCTGGACGCTTTTGCAGCTTCCACAGGAAAATCGCACATGGACCGGTGAGAAGTCTCACAGAGTCATCCTGATTGGAGACGCTGCTCATGCAATGACGCCTTACCTGTAAGTTGTCTGCGGTCATATGGTTAAGCCGTCCCTGATTTACTATATTGATTCCATTTTTGACTGATGCTTTTCACAATGCAGTGCCCAAGGTGCTGCACAAGCTGTTGAAGATGGTGCATTCCTAGGGCATCTGTTTGACGAGGGTGTTGACCCAGGTGACGTTCCGGCCAGACTGGAACGATTCTGTGAGCGCCGGCAACCCAGGGCTCTCGCGGTGCGGAGCAGAGCTCAAAAGGCTGGTGAAATATACCAGCTGTCGGACGGAGCTGATCAAGAGCTAAGAGATGCCCAGCTGCGCGAGGGCAACCTTGTTGAGGGGTTTCCAAATCCCTTCGCTGACCCGGTTTTGACGCATTGGTTATATGACTACGACGTGGAGGCCGATGCCGCGTCTTGCAGAATGACAAATTGAATTTAGATTGGGAATCACTAGATAACGCCATGGGATGCCTATAGGTCAATCAACACTGAACTTTTCGCAGTTTGCGGCGGATGAGCTCAAACAATCAGGTCCTTCGTCTGAGGCAAGTCCCTCATGACCGGCTTAGAGTCGTCCAATATATTGCTCGCTATGCTCTGAACACCATACTTATCCAATTTCTACCCCAACCTATTCCAGTTCTAGAGATGAGGAATTAAACGGAGGGTACACCCGAGCCCCATAGGATAACCTCCCATAGGACAACCTCCCATAGGATACTCTCCCATAGGATAACCTCCCATAGGATGAGATCCTACATATATATAGAATAACCTCCAGCCTCTTATAGGACAAGCTCCTATGGGATAGCCTCCTATGAGAAAACTGCTTGGGTAGGAACCTAACTAGTTTGATTTCCGAGTTACCTAATATGGGTGTGCCCTCCGTTTGTGCGGGTGCGAATCCCCCATCTACAATTTTATAGTCAAAGCTTGACTCAAAGTGAGCCATCGATGCCCCAAGGTCTTTGATCTCGTATGAAATTAGTCCTTCAACGTAAAGGGAATACCATGCAAAGATCTACTAAAATTCCTGGGGTAGTCTTGTTATAAGATTCGTCTAGGTCTTCGACTCTTTGCACAGAAAATTCATGTATGATCTCGAGCACGTCAATAGTGTGGATTCAGCATCGAAAGAAACAAAGCGATTCACACAATAAATTTCATAATACACCACCTAATACACATATGTCGCACGAATGCTGCATACAGGCACGGTGGCCATTGTTGTGAGAAATCCCTTACTCGTCATGCTAATCAAATCAGGCACATTTGGCCCAGAAATCTGTTTTGGTAAAAGCCCCACAGTGCTCGAACATTTCTAAGCTTCTTGAAGTACATGATCGCGAATAGGCCAGGATGACAGCAATTTAGCAAAAGCCGCCTGCCCTGAATCAAGCGCGATTGGTTGCCATGAGACTTGACTAGCAAATGAGCTTGAATAAGTCATTTCTGATGACTAGTCTTACCATTGGATGACCCAAGGCCAGTGTCAACGGTGCGAGGAAGACGGACACTCCAGACGTTGTTATTCTCGTGCTTTTGAGGAAAGACTTGTGGTAAATTATGGGACTATAGGGGAATTAATTTTTATATGAGACAAGGGGACAACAGAATCATCTACGTGGCACTCGCAATGAGGTGAGCCAGCGTATAAGTCTCGAAGGGGTCCCAACTCAAGGAGCTGATGTCATCCAAGCAGGTAGGTGAACAAGACCCGAAATGTTGAATGTCTGCAAGTGGGCAATCGCCGTCATTGATAGGCAAAGTGATACTCCCAACCTCTTCTTGTAAGGGGACATGGGACTCTCAGAATATGACTTATTTTCTAGTTGTAATTGCCTTGCAACAGATTCAAATCAATGTTGTCTCCCATCCGCCCGCGGGTGAATGGTGGCGTATGCTGGTAGTCTACCAGTGCAGTAGACTCGACTAACACCTATGCTATTGCATCAGCTTGAATGTGTGACAATTATATCTGAGGTGCAGATAGAGCTCAGTTAGAGTTCAGCCCAGCCTTGCGCTATGCTGCGTCTAAGGCCACCTGGATCTAGGCATTGCACTTACCACTGGTTCGAGAGTTTCAAGGTGATGAGCGATAAATATAGAGGCATCGCTAAAGGTACGCTACCCAGGTACCTAGGTACATATACAGGCACGCCTGATGCCCCGCACCAGACGGCCTAGCGCAGCTTGTAATTCACCAAGTTTATCCGATATTCTGAGGCCCCACCACAGGTGGCTCGCCCAACCAGGATCCCCGAGGGCCGCTTTGACTGGGCTGCATCAATGTTCCTTCCACCTACAAGGTTCCACTCCTGCAGTGCAGTGCAATCAGTCGTGATCGACGACTGCCATCCTTGGGACCCGAACTTCAATGAATCCGACCACCGTAACTGCCGCCGACACAACCACCAATACCACCACCACAGTCCCTCGTTCGACGACCCGCCGACCACGAGACCACAGCAGCCCGACAAGAGCTTGGCTTGCCGTTGCTATACCCTCCCTTTCCCCATCACATCAGCCACCAGACCCTCCCAGCACAGCGACGTAGCCCATCGCCATCAGCCAGAGGGTGCCTTTGACACAAGGCCCTCTTGGTCGCCTTTGCCTCCCCGATGCCTACCGAAGTTGACGCCGACTGTCGCTTCCAACGCTCCGGGCTGTCTAACCCTTAGTTAGACCGGCCCGCTGAACATTTACGAATGTAGCCACAATAGTCTTTGGTTCTACTTTCAAAATCAACTGCGTCGCGATCCGTCGCTTTCGAGATGGATCGCGCAAGAAAACGTGGGTCTCCATGGGAGCTGAAACAAACAACCAGATAGATGTGCTGGGCCCCAAGTCTGACATGTTCTACCACAGGTGAATTGCGTTCTTTGAACGAGCGCGCGTGGGCGGGCGAAACTGGTGAGTAGCCCATGACTCCGCACCCCGGCTTCCTATGACGCTGACGAGGCATATTGTCAGATCTATTCGAGGTCAACAAGCCCCTCGACTCGAAATTGGCAAAGCACACCGCCTACATCAAGCGATTGCGCACTGCCGTTACGGCCGCCACCCTGCCCACATTTATCCAAGAAATTCGAACCCTGAGCCTGCACCGATACTTGTCCGAGATAATTTCTGCCTGCTACGAAGGGCTCACCAAGTTGAAGGCCACAGGAGGTGATGTCGAGGCCGGGGTCGAGATCGTCAGCGCCCTGCACCAGCGCTTTGGGCCCGATGAATTCACCCAGCAGCTTGCATGGCAGCTTGGCCGGGGCATCGCCACCCTCGACAAGAGCTACTTGAAGAGCCTGCCCCCCGATGTTCGTGAGAAAGAGGAGAAGCAGCGGCCTCTTCGTCAGAAAGCCCTGCTTCGTGTCATCACGGAGCTCTGGCTCGTTGGCGTTCTGAGGACCCTGGACGACGTTATTCCCGACGACTCTGTCAAGGCTGCTTCTGGCAAGGTCCCTGAACTGAAGGCCCGGAGCACCAAGGGGGGCGGTGCGGAGCCCTTCCCACTCGAGGTCCTGAAGGACTTATTGGGCCACGACCGGGATCATGCAAACCTGCCTCTCCTCGTCACCTTTGTCAAGACCTTCGCCTGGGATATATTGGGTGTCAGAAAGGCAGCCGGTACCGAAGGTCGCAGGGCTACGGATGACGAAGGCGTGGGCAAGCCATCCGAGGGCTCTGGCGAGAACGAGGACGGCGACATGTCAAGCGATGACCCCCCTCTCGTCTCACCTGAACTTCAGGAGCGCTTCAAGAACATCCTCAAGCGCTACTTCGAAGACGTGAAGGCCCACCTCCTCCGAGACCAGAAGGCCATCTTTTCCCAGTCGCGCAAGAATGCTGAGGCATACGTGAAGTCCGGAGAGGTCTTCGAAGATCGACAGGCCAATTTCGACAAGCAACTCAAAGCCCAGGAACGATTGGTCGCAAACGCTCAGATTCTCGCCGACACCCTGGGGCTAGAAATGCCGGATCTTAAAGACCATGAGGCCTCAAACTCACTGGCGAACGGAGGTATTGGCATTGTGAAGGCTGGCGAGTACCTTCGCGGACAGGGAGACGGAGCCGGTATCTGGCAGGACGAGGACGAGCGACGCTTCTACGAAAACCTGGCGGATCTCAAGGGCAAGGTCCCTGGTATCCTTCTCGAGGACGCCAAAAAGAAGAAGTCCGAGGGTGACGACCAAGTAGGCAAGAAGGTCGAGGCTGCTGAGAATGGCGATGCCCCGAAGTCAACCGATACTTCTTTGGACGACCAGACGACTGCTATTGCCAACAAGACCATCGGAGCTCAGGTTGATGCCATCATCCTCCGTCTGCCCGACCTCACGACCAAGGAGACAATTGACCAGACTGCTATCGACTTCTGTTTCCTCAATTCCAAGGCTTCGCGCAACCGCTTGGTCAAGGCTCTTACGGACGTTCCTAAGAACCGCGGTGATCTTCTCCCGTGTTGGGCAAGGCTCATTGCAACTTTGGGTCGCTACATGCCGGATATTCCCAAGGGCGTGATCGATTATTTGGACGCGGAATTCCGCAGTCTACAGGCTCGCAAGAGCAAGGAGTTCCTGGCTCAGGTCCGCATTGGCAACATCAGGTATCTGGCGGAGTTGACCAAGTTTGGCATTGTCCCGGAGCACACGGTCTTCCACTGTCTCAAAGTTTGTCTGGACGACTTTTCCAAGATGAACATTCAGATCATCTGCGACCTCCTTGAGAACTGCGGTCGATACCTGCTGCGGAACCCGGAGACCTCGCCTCGCATGACCTCCTTCTTGGAGACCCTGCAGCGCAAGAAATCCGTGCAGCACATCGGACCCAATGAGCGGATGCTGATTGAGAATGCCATTTACTATGTCGACCCGCCCGAGAGACCTGCCATCCAGCAGAAGGAACGAACTCCTCTTGAGCTTTTCGTCAGAAAGCTGATCTACGTGGACCTGTCGAAGCGGACTCTCGATAAGATTGCGAGACAAATCCGCAGGATGCACTGGGAGGAAGCAGAAGTAAGTGTCAGGCACTATGGATTGTGGAATGAGTTTTGCACTAACAAATCCACGCAGGTCCGAGAAGCTCTCGAAAAGGTTTTCTCCAAGCCTGGGAAGGTCAAGTATGGTGCAATCCACCTGCTCGCCTCTCTGCTAGCGCACCTCTACAGGTACCGCACCGAGTTTGTCGTGAAAGTGGTCGACAACGTCGTTGAGTCTATCAATGCTGGTCTGGAGCAAAATGACTTCAAGAACAACCAGCGACGCATCGCAGAGGTCAAATACCTGGCTGAGATCTACAATTACCGCCTGGTCGAGCACGCCGTCGTCTTCGATGTCATGTACAAGATCATGACATTTGGCCACGGCGGTCCACCAGTTCCCGGGCGGTTGAATCCATTCGACATGCCTGACGACTTTTTCCGCATCCGTCTCATTTACTTCATCCTCGAGGCTTCTGGTGTCTACTTCAATAAGGGTCCTGCAGGCAAGAAGCTTGACTACTTCCTCTCGTTCCTTCAGGTATGTTTTGCTTACTTGATCCAGCGAGCAGTAGACTAATCTGCACCCAGTATTACATCTTCACCAAGAATCCTCTGCCTATGGACATCGAATTTTTGGTTCATGACATCTACACTGGCACCAGGCCGCAGTGGAAGCTGGCCTCCAACCTGGAGGAGGCCAGTAAGGCTTTCCAGCTGGTCCTTGCTCAAGACCGGAAGGCCGCAGGACTTGATGGACCAGAGCTCCAAGACCAAGATGACGACGCTAGCGGCTCATCAACTGAAGACGATATGGCAGATGTGGATGACGATGATGATGCTGAGGTCGACGACGACGAGGTTGCAGCGTCTGACGATGAAGACGAGGACGAGGATGATGACGTGAGTTTGTTTTCCAGGATCCTAAGCTGGATATTCGCTGACCAATACTCCGCCGAGCAGGACGACGACCGGCGGACAACTTCTGAGGAATCTGTCGACGAGGCTATCATCGTTACTCGGCAGGAAGAAGAGATCGACCCCGAGGAGGACGCTGACTTCGAGCGAGAGTACGCCAAGATGATGTCCGAGAGCCTGGAATCGAGGAAGCTTGACCGACGCCCCGTGTTTGACGTCGCACTGCCAGTCCGATCGAGACCGCGCGAGGCCACCATCACCAACGATCAAGGCGATGGTGACTCTGAGGTCCCAATGCCGGCTCCAAAAATGGCGTTCTCAGTACTCACCAAGAAGGGAAATAAGCAACAGGTCAGTTTTCTCCATCTCGATAAAGAATCATAGCTAATGGCGCCCAGACTCGAACCTTGGAATTGCCCACAGACTCCCACTTTGCGGTTGCTATGAGAAGCCAGCAACAGGCGGAGCGCGAGGAACAGCAGCGCATCAAGAATCTTGTGCTCAACTATGACCTTCGTGAGAATGATGGTGAAGAGGGTGAGTCTCTCTTACAACTGCCTAGCGAGGGTAGGCCCTAACGTTTTGCCCCATAGGTTCCGACAGCAGGCCAATCACCCACCACCACAACCACCGTTATGACAAGGCCAACAACAAGAACCCAGGACAGCGAGTTAAGAAACTCCAATTCGAGGACTTTGAGTGGTATGAGAACCTCGCATGCATTAAACAGCTTGACGATGTCTCCGGGCGCGTCGAGAGACGGCGACAGCGGGAGCGCCTGTCGAAGTCCGATCTGGGGCTCGCGAATGAGATTGCCGAAACCCATGGTACCATGGATGATTTCGCCGTGGCAATTCCGCATTCACGGCCTTTTCGTTGCCATAGGCGCAAACAGACATTTCGGACCAGATGAGGCTCCTTGTCGCCTACCCCATCAACCCATTACCCCAGCGATCAGTTCACTGACAAAGCCGTTACACGGCATTTCTTACAGGACTTGATAACATGAAGTTGGAGCCGGCTTGGCAAACGACTCTTTTGATTTGAACACGAAGGCCTTCACCAGCAATTGTGTGCCCCACGCCACCATCAGCTCGGATGGCTCCATCCAGGCCTCGTTCCCATACGTGGACAGGTCCGCAGTTCGAGGGAGGCGCTCGTCCTTCCGAGACTGCGACCTTCTGCCAACAGAACATGCCAGTCCGCCTTGATTCGTACAGTTGCAAGAAAGGAGACTTCCTGTTACTGTCGAAGCTTGGAGTTGGTGTAGAGTTTGAGATGAAAGCCGAGAGGAAGCAAGAGGAGCGGAGAGAGGGAGAGAGCGGTGCCGTGTTGGTGAAGCCGTGTGCAAGACTGCATGACAAGGACCCTCACGCCTGAGTGTTGCTCACCTAGGCCGGTCTTGGGAGACGAAAGACAACATACCGTCGACCCGATTGTCCGCAACGAAGACCTTGTCTGCATGTTGTGATATTGGCGAGCGATACGCACATTGGGATTATCAGATCACAATCTTGTGCTCGACACTCATTGAGGAGAGGAGGAGTGAGAGTGGCTGGTACCCTTCTGATGCTTGTCGTCTACATCCCCTGTAGTGCGAACGAGTTCAAGGAGCAGATGGAGGAGCTTTGCCACACACACAGGCCTTCGCTCAGAGAAATTAGTTTGAGGCAATAGTGGGAGAGTAGTCAATCTTTTTTGGTGTCTTGAGATCTGTCAGTGATCAATGCTTAGGGAAGGAAATGTGAGGACTGTCTGTATGATATGCTCTTAACGCCATTGAAGCACAATGCTGGTCTGTTTTCTGCTGTAGTCCTTCCCCTAGGGCCTCTTCCAATGCATTTCCCACATGCATCTGCAGCTGAGGCTATGATTGAGCATCTGCGTGCTAAGATATCTCGGACCATACGGCCACATTGCTGTATCCTTAAGCTCGATAAGATGCAATGAGGTTGTACATTGAAAGGCTTGGCCTGCATGACGGTCTCTTGCTCCCACTCCTCAGGTTTGGATGGGTGCTCATGCATTTGGGGTTACGCTGCCTGTGAGTTGGAGCTCATGGTTGGTCAATGGGAGAGTCTGCCCATGAAACTGCATGGGAGACTCATGGTTGGGCCAATTGATGATGCATCTTGTAGGGTGAGCTAACCGACTTCCCAAAAAGTCAGCTGGGGGTTGGTTGGTTGGTCACCTAGCTCCTCCCTCGGTCCAGGACGAACCTCCCTCTTCCTTGTGCCAACACCAGACTCCACACCACGCGATGTCGGTGACGTGGGAGGTCATTCCCTCGACAATGATGGCACTTAAACCTATTAAGGTCTGGAGATACCATGGTTTGGTCCTCATTCTCGCAATGTGACATCCTCCCCATTATGTCTGCCATCACCACAGTGGTTGGCCATACAAGAAGTCACCTGGCTGCCCGCTAGCTTTGTTGCCAGCCTTCACCATGGATCATTCACAATCGGCTGTCACCATCAGGATGGGTGAATGGTTGTCCTGGGTTGTTGGTCCTCGATCACTCCATAGGCCTTGCTCACTCGCTGCTTTTTGTCCCAGGGTCAACGATGATCTCCATTTTCGTCCTTGTCCTTCTTTTGCTTCGACCAAACCAAGCAAGTCATTGAACTCAGATCAGTCTGATCTCCACCTCCTAGCACTCATTCCCTTCAAAATGTCAAGACCAAATGGTGATGCGTTTGTGGCCCTGAGACATCTTGCAGATTTGACCAACACACATCAATTGACAGTGTACTCCTTAGGCGTTGACCATACCACCACGGTGAGCGAACCTACCAGCAAACAAACAAACGAAAAGAATTAATCAACTGACCTGCAAAGAATTTCGGCTACCGGCTCTATCCGAAACACGCAGGTCTACATGATCTGCAGTGCATCTAGGCGAACTGAGATATATTCAGCAGCACCTACGTACCTTGTCTCTTGCGTGTCTCAGTCCTCTGCTCGAGGTTGGCCCGCCTCCCCCAAGCCACTGCTGTACCAACACGCGCGTGGCGGTGGCAGGTAACGGCCGGCCCTCCAATCCCGTCGTTTGGGCCTTCTATTCGACAGTGGGAGCTATTCGAGGAGGGGCGGGAGATCTGCTGCCAAAAAGCAGGTACTGTACTTGATCTTGCCGTGCCCAATTTTCCATTGGTAGTGGAGAACAGAGGAAGGGGAGAAAGACAGGGCAGTTTTGTACGAGCTGCGAGGGTCCTCATGTCCTGGGGTACAAACTTCGGCGTCCGACTGCGTCTATCCGAACGGGTACAGACCTGTACTTCCTTTTTCTTCTCTATTGAGATTTCCTCAAATTTCACTGGACTGAAGAATTCCGCCTGGGAAATTTCGGAACTTTCCGCGCCTTGGAATTGCCTCCTTTCCCAACTTCTTGAGCACTGGTTATATCGCTTTGGGGGAGTAAGAAGACGGACCATTCTGGCACCACGTCGATTGCAAAATCTGCCGACGTTGGCCAGGCGCAGAGCGCACAAAAGAGTTACGCCATCCCGAAGCACACCGGGCAGCCCTCTGCACGTACCCGACGGTGTACGCATCCTTCCCCTGCATTACACCGACAGGCAGGCAGAGGTTTCGGCGCCACGCTTTTTTTTTTTCAAGAGACATGCCTGGCACTGCATGAGTGAAGACAGACCGTCCTCCGCGCCTAGCTGGCCCCAGCCCCTGCGGCACATACCTTGCTCTCGAAACCTCCGTTTCTGGGCTCGAAACGCTGCTTGTGGCTCAACAAAGGCTGTTTCGTGCTGTTCTCGAGGTTGATTGATCGAGTTGCTGCGGAGCGGATCTCAGAATGGCTTTATCATGGCCCGTCAAGGATGTAAGTCTACCATGCTAGATGAGTGTTGCTCTTGGCCCCCCGAAGCAAGCTCTAGTCCAGGCCCACAATGGCTGATTTTCCGGTTGCAGATCGTGTACACCTCAATAGTGGGCGTGGTGATGCTGGCTGCGCTTCTGGAGTGGTTCCTATGGATCGGTGCATTCTTGTACTGTCTCTGGAAGGTCTTCCGGAAGTCTGAGCACTGGACCGTAAATGTGCTGGCAGTAGTTGTTGCTGTGGCTTTCTTGCTGCTGAGGTACGTGCCCGGCCCCTGAAGATATTTGCTCATGGATAGCTGACCAGATGATCTTTAGGGCCATCTTCCTGCCCATCATGATTGTGACATTGCCACTGCCGAGCCAGATAGTAAGCTACTGGCCTGAGAAGATGGTTGACTTCCTCTTGGGGTTCGCCTTCTGGTCCTTCGCAGGCCTTCTCACTATCCCGTGGCTGTTCTGCGTGTATCAGCTCGTAACTCATCAGCTGGGACGGACGAAGCGCATCAAGCAGCTGCTGGACGAGGACTCCGCCCCCAAGGTGGTCATAGTAATGCCATGCTACAAGGAGGAGCCCGACGTCCTATTAACAGCCATCAACTCTGTGGTCGACTGCGATTATCCGCCGTCATGTATCCATGTCTTTCTGTCATTCGACGGTGACCAAGAAGACGAGCTATACCTTACCGCCATAGAAAGGCTCGGCGTGTCCCTCACGCTCGAGAGCTATCCAAAGAGCATCGACATTGCCTACAAAGATGCCCGAATCACAGTGTCGCGGTTTCCACACGGCGGCAAGCGGAACTGTCAAAAGGCGACCTACAAGCTCATCGACAGGATCTACACCGACTATCTCAAGATGAACGACAACCTCTTCATCCTGTTCATAGACTCGGACTGCATCCTAGATCGGATGTGCCTGCAGAATTTCCTCTACGACATGGAATTCAGCCCAGGCAACCAGCGCAACATGCTCGCCATGACAGGTGTGATAACCTCGACGACCAAGAAGCACAGCATCATCACGCTTCTGCAGGACATGAGTACATCCACGGCAGCTGTTCGAGCGGTCCGTCGAGTCCGGATGCGGCTCCGTGACGTGCCTCCCCGGGCGCTGACGATGCTGCGGTTCAGCGCGTTCCGGCGCATGGCCAAGTACTACTTTGCGGGCAAGGCGGAGCAGTGCGAGGACCTGTTCGACTTCGCCAAGGACCACCTGGGCGAGGACCGGTACCTGACGCACCTGTTCATGATCGGGGCCAAGCACCGCTACCAGATCCAGATGTGCACGTCGGCGTTCTGCAAGACCGAGGCGGTGCAGACGTACGCGTCGCTCGTGAAGCAGCGCCGCCGCTGGTTCTGGGGTTCATCACCAACGAGGCGTGTATGCTGACGGACTGGCGCCTGTGGCGGCGGTACCCGGTGCTGGTGCTGTATCGCTTCTGCCAGAACACGATCCGCACGACGGCGCTGCTCTTCTTCGTCATGATCCTTGCGCTGCTGTCGACCGAGAAGAGTATTGCCGACCTACCTGTTGGCTTTATCGCCGTATCGCTCGGCCTCAACTGGCTCATGATGATCTACTTTGGCGCCAAGCTGCGCCGCTATAAGATCTGGCTGTACCCGATGATGTTTGTCCTCAACCCCTTCTTCAACTGGTACTACATGGTGTACGGCATCTTCACAGCAGGCCAGCGCACATGGGGCGGCCCGCGGGCCGATGCTGCCGCCGCAGACAAGAACACCACCGTGCAGGAGGCCATCGAGCACGCGGAGCAGACAGGCGACGACCTGAACATCAAGCCCGAGACGTTCATCCCCGCCACGGTAGAGCAGCGACAACAGCAACAACAACAACAACAACGGGCGCACGAAGAAGGCGACGAGGAGGAAGCCCGTGTCGCAGGCGAGAGAAGGCGCAGGAGGATATCAGCGAGGAGAGGCTCCGGCCTCGGGCGCCAGAGGAGCGTGCTGCAGCCGCCGCCGCAGGTGGAGGGCCTGTTCGCCGCGCCGTTGAGGACCGAGGGCGGGATCTATCGGTACCCGGACCCCGGAACGGAGTCGGGCGGGAGCACCACTGAGGTCTCCTCCGGCAGCGGTGGTGGCGGTCGTGGTGGAGGGGACACCGGCAGGCCCAAGGGGAAGAATAGAGCAGCAGCAGCAGTCCCTTCCAGGACGGCCAGCAGCAGCGGTCGTGCGTTCAAGGCTAGGCATAGGCCCGAGGACATCGAGATGCGCGGGTCGTCGTCGCTGGAGAGCTCGACCCTGTCGAACAGCACCGCCGCTGGTAAAACGACAGCGAAGGGGAAGGGCGTCCATCGCAGCAGCGGCGACGGCAGACCGAGCTCCGCCTCGTCGTACGTGAATGGTCTCCGCTCTGCATATTCCTCGGTGGCGTACATGCCCCGCGAGATAATAGCATCAGCAGCACAACCACCACCGCCTGAGCCTGAGCCTGAGCCTGAGCCTGAGAACGAGAACAACGTTGGCAATGACAGCAACGATCATGACGACAACACAGTCTTCATGAACGAGGAGGACCGCCGGAAGTACGAGATGGCGCACGCGCGGCAGGCTAAGAGGCTGTCGCAAGTGCTGCCGCAGCCGCATCATCAGCCCCCGGCTGGCCCTGCTAACCGTCACCACCAACACGTGTACGAGTTTCCGGGCACCACAACTGCAACGATGGCGGCAGACACGGAGACAGGATATGCCGAGACGCTTCCTGGCACGCCGGTCCACGAGAGGTCTGCTGAGGGCTTGCGAGATGGCGGAGGTGGTAGGGAGGGCAACAACCTGGCTGTACCTGCTGGAGGGTCGAGGCAGAGGGGGAGAAGCCCGCTGGCGAGCGG
The DNA here is from genome assembly GCA_023522825.1 of Diaporthe ampelina. NCBI lineage: Eukaryota > Fungi > Ascomycota > Sordariomycetes > Diaporthales > Diaporthaceae > Diaporthe > Diaporthe ampelina. The sequence continues at coordinate 2,201 of JAMFTM010000102.1, read as the reverse complement.
GCAGGTGTATGTGAGGGTCCCGTTCGAGGATGACGGGGACTTGGAGGATGAGGAGACGGCGTCTTCGAGTCACCATGGGAGGAGATGAGATCAAGTCCGGGCGGTAGAGGCTGCTGGGACATATCAGCGTTGAATGCTGCGTGAATGTTCTGGCTCGAGTAGATTGTGAGCTCAGCCGCTTCCAATCTACTCAAGCCAGAACATTCACGCAGCATTCAACGCTGATAATAACGATGCACTATGTTTGCGGTCTAGACGCGTGGAAACAGCGAGAGATATTCCAGGGCGATCCTTTAGATCTGAGTACGAACCCTTGTGAGGCCGCCATAGAGAAAAGGAATAGCGCACATAGGCCATGGGGCCGACATGGAGTCGGTCCCAAATCCCTCCCTTGAATTCTCATAATTTCTAGCCTGGCGTACTCACTGAGCAATGCAGTCGTAACAGGGATTCGAGGAGGGACCACTAACCACGACAATGTACATCAAAGACGGCGCTGGCTGCTTGCCCTTGCTTGAGGATTTGAGGGCGTTTGATTTAGAGCCGGGGAAACAAATCATCACCCGAACAAGTGAGTCACATATAGACTGGCGCCATCCTCAAGAGTTCTGATTGAGTTTAGTTCTTGGTGAATCATCTTACGCCGATGACTCTACCTCTCTGCTTGAGCAGTGAGTTGACTCTACGTGGTCGATGGAAAGTTGTTCCACAGACGGGTTTCCCATTGTGAGCTTTTCCTCGATGGGATATGGTGTAGGAGGATGTCAGATGTAAGATTGCTCCCATAGGGGGGGTATTCAACAGTTATTCGAGGAGAAGTTGGTCCATGAGGGGTTACTTTACTCTATTAGAAGTTGTTTTGAGGAATTATTCTACTGGACGTTATTTGATAGCAGAGTATGGTGGTCATGCCGCGGGAGGTTGTTCGATGGGGGACTGTCCTAGACGGGCCTGCTTCTTGGTTGTTTTACAGCAGTGTTTCATGGAGGTTAGGGAGTAGTATATGTTAAATCCGAAGGTGGTGGTTGCCTTGGCCTGCTTGGGCGGTTTCGTAGCTTACTACTCCCTCCACAGAGGCAGGAGCAGAGGTCCGATCTTGCCACAAGCTTGGAGCTGCAAAAATATTACCCCACATTTCCAGTACGCCGACTACAATCGAGCAATCGACTTTCCGCTGCCCACAACTTTCATTGTCCCCTCCCAGGTGCTCTTCAGGCTGGCCCATCCACGACATCCACCACCACCAAACCCTTAATTCCCCTCCAACGACCTCCAAAATGCCGCCTAAGAAGAAGGGAAACAAGAAGGCCCAGGACGACTGGGAGGCCGAGCTGGGCGAGACCATCGCCCCAGCAAATGGAGATGCCGCCCCGGCACCCGAAAATGGCGATGCCGAAGCCCCCGCCGAGGACGAGGCCCCCGCAGCCGGTGGTCTCATGGGCCTGATGCGCAAGAACAAGGAGAGGCGCAAGAAGAAGGGCCTGCCGGAGCTTGAGGGCGAGGACGCTCCCAACGCCGAGCCCGCCGCACCATCAGAGGAGAAGGCTGCACCTGTCGAGGCCAACATGGATGACGAGTTCGCCCTACCAGACAAGAAGGGCAAGGGCGGCAAGGGCAAGCAGCAGGGCAAGCAAGCACCCGCCGCTAAGGGTGGCGACGACGAGACAGATGCCTCCGGCAAGGTCCTCACCAAGGCTGAGAAGGAGAAGCTGAAGAAGGAGCGCGAGAAGCAGAGGAAGAAGGAGCAGGTATGTCTCATTCTAAGCTCAGGTGTACTGATAGCAATGTGAGGCTTACGAACCCTGTTCTACAAATAGGCCGCGGCGAAGAAGAAGGCTGCCCCAGCAGCACCCGCTAAAGCTGAGCCATCCAAGGCCGCCGAGAAGCCAGACGAGCCCGCAGCGGCAGCCCCGGCGGCGGAGGCTGCGAAGCCCGGCAAGAAGCTCCCCAAGCACCTCCAACTCCTCCAGAAGCAACAAGAAGAACTCCGCAAGCGTGAGGAGGCCAAGGCCAAGGCCGACGCCGAGGAGCGTGCCCGGATAGAAGAGGAGGAGCGCCAGATCGAGGAGGAAAACAAGCGCAAGGAAGAAGAGAAGGCCCGCAGGAAGCAGAAGGAGAAGGAGAAGGTCGAGCAGCTCAAGAAGGAGGGCAAGTACTTGACCAAGGCCCAGAAGGAGGAGAAGGCCCGGAACGAGCGCAAG
>JAMFTM010000101.1:207500-217192 GCA_023522825.1 Diaporthe ampelina | reverse complement strand
ACGCTGGAGCAAACGGGTGGCGCTCTGCATGGTGGGTTGGGGACGCTTTCGCGGCGGCAAGAATGAGGCTCCAGGGTTCTTCTGTACATCAGCCTTGCCGTCGTTGTCGAGGTCGTCATCATCCTCGCGAAGTCGCTTCTTCATCTGCTTCTTGTCCTCCGCCCTCTTGTCGTTCAGGACCCTGTTGTCCTTCTTCACCTTGAACTCGCTGTGAGGAGCTGTGGCGAATCGCATAGCGAAAGAGAACTCTGCGTCCATAATGCTCTTCACAATCGCCTTGCTGTGGGTGAGAGCACTGCAGATCTCCTTGAACCGCTCCTCGAAGTTCGGGTACCAGTCCTTCCTCCAGCTCTTGGGCCAGGAGGGGATGTTGTAACGGCCCGCGTGGGCGTCACAGGTGGCCATGAGAATCTTGCCAGCCAGAAGCTGCACTTCCAGAGTGGACAGAGACTTCACCAACTTCACCGCGGTGTTTCCGTCACCAGGCAGGTTCTTCTGGGGCTTGTCGAAGATGTCCGTGAAGTCAGTGATAGCGGCTGTAAGGCGCGCAGTGAGTGCCGCCCACTCGGCGTCGGTCTTGGGGTAGTCCTCCATGGTCTGCTCATCGATGTCGGTCTTGTTGGACAGGGACTTGTACGCAGCATCCATCGCGAGGTACTCATCGCGGCTACTGATGACAACGGGCTTGTCGCGGTTCTCTTGCAACAGCATCTCCGTGATCCGCGTGCGCTTCTCCTCGAAGTCGCGCTTCCTCTGTGCCGCCTTCCATTCTTGTCCCTGTTTGTATCGCATGCGGATGTATTCCTTTTGCTCGTTGGTCATTGGCGGCGCCGGCTGCTCGGGCTGGGACTGCTGCTCGGGCTGTTCCTGCGCAGCCGCGTCTTTCTGCTTCTCGCGGTTGGGATCCATGGTGGATGGAATCTGCGAGTGTTGGGCAGTTCCGTCAGCGAAATCAGATATCTGAGAGTCAGAAGTCATGGTGTGGTGATAGACAGGCTGCGGAGCCTGCCTTCAGATGCAAGAAGTCCGTTTCTTTTTAATCAGGATGAAAGGTGGAGGCTTAATGTTCTCTGCGAACGACTTACCTTCAGACGTCGATGCTGCAACTGTGATGAGTTGAGTTGGAGGGTGCAGTGCCAGGGTTGGGAAAGGAGCCAAGTGTTGAACTGCTAGAGATTGTTGGGTTTTAATATCGGCAGTCTGTGGTTTGAGAAGTAACTGCTTCTCTCGGTGATATAGAGAGAGAAAGTGAAATGTAACTAGGGAGCTGCTCAGCAGCCGAGTCACAGGATCCAGTTACACGACAAACCAGGTGATGTGGCCATGGCAGGCGAAGGAAGTAAACCCCCGTCCGGTACTGTATCTGCCGAAAAGAAGTCAAGTCTTACTCAAACAAACGTCAGAATAGCATTGACTCTCATATGAAATTTTGAGTACTACTTGAATGGCCAACATGGTCTGTCTCGACGTGAGTCCTCACAGACTCACGCATGCCTAGTCAGTTCCCTCACAGGCACCACAGTACTTGAAGACGACGCGTACGTCAGCTATCGCTGAGAATATACTTTGGCTATAATGAGCACACATAGATACATTATGTGAGGTTACTATTATTGGGGCAGACATAGAAATCGGTCTCAGAAGCAACCTCTAGAGAGGCCGGGGCGTTGGGGGTGCAGAACGAGACTAAACGTGCCACAACGGCATCGTCGGTACTCCTTAAATTTTATACAACAATAGTCTATGAGGGAGTTCCTGCTTTCAAGCTCGCAGAACAGACTCTCTTCAAACCCTCCATCCAGATGTGCCATCCAAATGACTCTAGTGCTTGCCACTGCGGGTCAAGAAATCAGACAATTTTCAGATGAGTACCCGAGAGCCCGGGACTCCTAGCGCTCCCGCATACCATCTAGAGGTTGAATATCATGACCTCTGTCCACTGGCCGCTTGTTGGTGATGGATAAAGTGGCCACAGGCGCTCATGATCTGATCAGTCCTGCAAGACCCAAATGTTTGTAGCAGACCAGACCTCATCACCCATCGCTTTCACACCCGACCTCATGGATCTTGAGAAAGACTTTTGCCTCTCAACCGGATGTTATACCAGCGGCTCCCCACCCTGCAATCAGCATTCCAGCAGTAGCCTTGAATGCTGCCTGGCCCGGCACTCCTTCCAGCCAGCAAACGTACGCGTCTGCAAATCCGAGCCAAATGCCCACGACCACGTTTACCGTGTCAACCTCTTTGAGCTTGCCTTGCAGATAGAAGACCCAAACGAGGGCGCCAAACGCGCTGGTACGAAGAGAGCCGGAGATGAAGACTGATTGAGCAGCTGGCGACTCGGCGACTCGCTGAGGTAGTCCGTACTGTATAATTGAGCCTTTGGGGTCAAGCAGGGGCCAAACTAGACCGCCGACAGCATGGGCCGTTGCCACCGCGAGTGGGAAGAGATGTGGTAGCTTGAACTGGGAGGGCATGTTGTGAATTCGATGCTTCGTCTCGTCTTGACTGAAGTGCCTCTAGCCACGTGCAGTTTCTTTTCCATCGGTTTTGGCATTGCAAGTCTGTTGGGAACACCTATGAGAACCTTGGAATCCTGCTGACTCATCGACACGAGAGATCCTTCGTCTCCGCACGGTCTCTCGGATAGGGCATCGCGTTGGCGCGTGGCCCAATCGACTCAGGCTGTTGTCTTGTTTTCGAAGAACTCTAGCAGGGGCAGGGGTCCATATCGTGCGTGTAGCAGCCTCAGGCCCCTGCTTACCCATGAGGCCAAGGCAGGTTTCTTCTTCCTTCATTTCTTTCTCTCTTCCCTACGCATTGCTGAGCCTATCGGCAGGCAAAGCCACCACTGAGTGCTTACTCCAGGCGTAACTCATCCAAGCCGATTTATTTTCATTTAGACTACGTATCGAATCACCTAGGTAGCTACTTGGCACCTAACCGGTTCCGATCTAACCGTGGTTCTGGCCATTCAGGGTCCTGCTCCCTTCTCGGCTACCATTTCTTGGCATGGTGTCTATTTTGGATATCGTGAGCATGTAAGCGCACTGCAGAAGCCTTCGAAATCCATGAGGTTATACTAATCGTGGGCATAGCTTGCTCGTTGTGCTGACCCCGTTGTCGTACTCGCCACAATACAAGAAGTTGCGCTCTGTGAAGAATGCAAATGGCATCTCGGTGACGGCGGCTCTGATACTCGCGCTATGCGCTCAGTCACAACTTCCGACTATGTACTATCTGTTTGCTTGCCCAATATACAAAAGACCTGGAGACGTCATACCCACACCGCCACGGCTCATGGACTGGCTCAATGTGGTCCAATTGCTCATGCAATGGCTATGTTCCTTGATCATGTATGTTTCTTGATCGCTAAACGAGTCGCACCTGAAGAAGAAGTAGTACCACTAACCCCTCCCGTCTGAATACAGGCTGGGGCATGTGCTCGCGGTACGGGGGCCGGCACACGATAATGTTGAGACAGATCCCGTGACAGAGACCCCTACTGAGCCAACATTGGGCCAAACTGCTGAGCCGATGACTGGCCCGGAGACTGCTGGCACAGCATCTCCATCTGCAAGGACTGCAATAATACTGCTCGATATCCACGCCCTCCTTAGTGTCGGCTGGGCCGTCTTCGCTGGGAAACCAACCAGAGACTGGTTAGATCTCCCTTTCGTGGTCTTCATGAGCGTCAATTACGCCTGCATCAACCCTCTGATCACGATCGCCACCGGAGTCGCCTATGGGCTACAGGCTTACACCGTGTCTGGAGTATCTCCGGGCGGGAGCGCATTGAGCCGGACCGCAATTAAACAACAGATCGTTCTCTTCTTGGCTCTGGCAGTGTTGTGGCCGATCAGGTTCCCAGCCCCACTGAGAATCAGAGACGAAGAGCTGTGGCTGTTGACGGAATGGTACCCCCTTGTCGGCTGGGCATGTGTGAATAATGCCCTTGTTGCGGTGGGTCAAGGCATCGTGCTGTATAATTTCGGTGTCACATCTGGCAGCGAAACGGAGTCGACGCCTCAGGAGGCCCAGCCTTTATTGGCCGCGTAACGCTCCTGCATACTGGACAAACGAGGCATGACTATGGAACGACCACATATCAAATATTCACTGTTCCTAGCATTCAGCCGTCATCATCTGGGCACTATTAACGCATATAGTGGGTGGGAGGAAGCGAGCAGTCGGTCAATAGGATCGAAGTTGAGTTATTCAGCTTGCAATCCCTGTGCCAAGCTACTATATTATCTGCGAATAGCCATATGTACATTACTGTCCAAGCTCCTCTCATAAATACAGCGGTTTCTACTCAGTCTCCTTTCCGCCCAGAAAGTCTGCAGGCATATGGATGAGCCCCGATCACCATTCCATTCTACCAAGCAAATCTTCAAAATTAACCGGTGTATGTGCAGGTGAGATCGTTGCCAGAGGTGGCGCAGTTGGTAAGGACGTTGCCGTTAGAGTCCTGGATGTCGATGATGGTGCCGCCACGGGGAGTGACGGTGCCAGCCGAGCCGGAGGCAGAGGCATCGGTGAAAGTCACCGTGCCGAAGTCGGCAAAGGGAATGAGGCTGCCGCCAGACTCAAAGTCCTCAACAATCCACTCAGCGTTGGTCTCGCAGAGGGTGGAAGGAGGGCTGCTGAAGGAGTGGGTGACCTTCTGGCCGGTGGTCAGGTTCTCCAGCGTGGCGACGCCGGCAGTCTTGGAGGAGGCGTCGACCTCCATGTAGATGGAGTCACCGGCGCTGATTTGCAAGTTGGAGAACGAGTGCGAATAATCCGGAATCCACTCGTACCAGGCATCGTAGGAGCCGTCTCCGTAGAAGGAGATGCCGGTCTGCAGGATGGCAGAGCTGCAGGTGTCGCCGTCAATGCCGACCCAGGCGGAGGCCGCGGCGCTGCTGCCGCCGGTGGCACGCGGGGCGACGATGGTGCCCTGGACCTTGTTGAAGCCCTTGCCGATCTGGACGGAGCCGGACCAGTTGGTCGAGTACTCCGGGTAGCTGTTGTTCCTCATGTTGGGGGCGGACACGTGCTGGGGGTGCACGATGTCCCGGGGCGCACGCCTGGCGGCGGCGGCGGTGCCGGCGAGGGCGACGATGGCGGCGGAGTACTTCATGTTGACGGAGGACTGGCTTCAAGCGGCAGCTTGGAACAGAGGGCAAGGAGTCAGGGACTTTGACAAGACGGTGGCTTGGATCGAGGATGATGATCTGGAGCTGATTCCATCTTGGCAAGAGGTGCGTCGACTCCAGCTCTTATAGATGTCGTCTTGGCAGCAAATCTTCGGCATTCCGCGTCTTGACTTGACAAGTCCGGCCTTTTCCCGGATCGCAGACTATTCTCTTTCTCGTAGGTGTGATTTGTAGAAAGTCCTAATCGTGGAGATATTCCGACATAGGCAGGTTACAATTCGACGGTTGTCACAGCTATAGGAGGAGCGCTTGGTACGGCGTCGTGAGAGAAGCCCCCGCCTCGGCGGAACACCGACATATTGCTCTAGACCGTCGTGGATTTTTACAGTGGCATGGAGTTGGGGACAACATATTGTCCATGTACCTTCCAAAAACAGACTGGACAACGGGAGTAAGGCTCCTGGTTATGGATGACAGGCCGATACCCATTGTGACAGCGCATTGAGGCCGGCATTGGCCTGCAGAGGGAGAGACCCTCAAATGATAGGGATCACGACTCGAGTCCCGTGAACAAACAGCGAGCTTCCTGAACAGGCTTGGCAGCATTCGTTCCTAGCCCAAGTTTAATCTTACCAGTCGGCTTGCAGGGATTGCCTTTATTCCCGCCGTGTCGATCTCTTACAAACCCGGCTCAGCGCCTATAGCGCCTATAATGCCGCTGCTCTAACTCAGCTCCACGCTTGACACGTGTGGGTCATCTATCTGGAGCCGCAAGGGCCAGGACAGATGTGTGAAGACAATTGCATTGGACAATACACAATGAAGTGGGAACCAGGTCACTAAATTCTACTGGATGATCTCTGGGTTCCCAGTCTCTCTCTCCCTCTCTGTGTGTGAGAGGAGGCGCTGCTCAGACATGAGTTCATCCGGAGAATCGTACCTGGATCGCTCGGATGCAACCGTTCATGATTGAGATGTAACCCACTAAAAAAGCTTGGTGAAAGCTTGTTGGGGCCACTTTAAGCTTGTTTTGGGTTGAAATGCCGCGGCTTCCCGGGCACCCCTGTTCTCTGGCTTAACTACTTCAAGACAAAGCCCAGCTTGTAGCTCGTAAACAATAAGGACCTTCTCTTTTCGTGGTTCGGTGAGTTCCCAGACTGAGGTTAAGTCAATGCTTGACCAATATCTATTTGTGCCGGATATACCGGCCCACCGACATCAGCAAGAACATTGCACAGCAGCCTCCATCTTCCCGAGGAGGGTGAGAACAACAATCATTTAATCACATAAGCAGCTACTCCATGCGGATGCAGGCTCATTCTCTCTCGATCAAATGCGCAATCTGCGTCAGATGACAGTGTCTAGAATTACATCTATGTACATGAGAATTATCCAGCTAGTATCGAGGGCTGTTTCCGTATTTCAGGTGTGTCCGTAAGCCTCCGCAGGGTGGGTGAAATCGACGAGGGCAGGCTTGCAAGAGATGCGTGATGTTAGTTCATTTACCTCTCCCCTCCTCACTTCATGCCCAAAGATCAACGGTACAGAGGCAGAATCTTCCAGTCCCACTCGTGGTCCTCAACACCCGGCATGTCACCGCCGATTTCGTAATACAGCTCAACGGCTGCCATAGTCATGCGTTGTGCCTCGAGCCGGGCCCTCTCGGTACCGACGCCCATGAGGGCCGCTGCCAGCTTCCACATGGCCCGGGCCTTTTGCCACATGATATCGAGGCCGCCCTCCTGCTCAACTCCCCTTCGGAAGTGGTAGCCCCGAAAGGCAAGACAGACTCTACCCAGGTAGTGACTATGAGAGGAATGGTGCGTTAGTTGCGTTATGCTTTTCATGAAAGGGGGAGTGAGACCTATACTTACGCTGCATTTCTGTATTCTCCGAGATCATAGAGACAGACCGCCATGCGATGGGTTGCTGCTAGGGTCCAGAGTGCCTGCTCTCCGTGCGTGAATGCCAGAACATCGACGGCCCTGCGAAGAAATCCCAGTGCCTCGTCAAGGGAGGCAGTTGAGGGTCCCAGTGCGGTAAAGGGCCTGTTGAGGTACGTGACAGTGCCCATCGCATACAGAATTATGCCGGTCCTGTTCCCGAATTGAGTCAGTCAAGCTGCCTTCAGAGCTTATTTGATGCTTGGTGACTTACTGAAGTGAGTTCATATCGTCAAATGTGAGTCCCTCCCTCTGGGTGTGCTGGTGCAAGAGCGGTAAGAGAATTTCCCTGGCCGCCTCATATTCATGCTCGCAATGTGCTTGCATCAGGGCCAGCGTGATATGAGGCATAGCCCAATCGTATTCTCCGTGGCCCTTAAGGGATTCGATAGTCCTGACCGCCCTCTGGGATTGCTCAATTGCGGCTCGGTTATCCACATGCTCACAATATAACTCTGTCATTCCGATTTCGTAATCTTTCATCGGGATCGTTCTGTGATCCTCGATGAGTCCACGCCTGTCGATCTCTGCGTGAAGTTGGCCGATCCAGGCCAGCCTCCTTTCTACCGCTGGGCCTTTGTAGCCAAGCATTGACGCCGAGATAGACTCAGCCCTGTACTGATTCATAGCGAGGCGGTCGAGATCCACCCCGGGGCCCTGTTCGATAGCATTCTGTTGGTGTAGAAAAAGAATTCGAGACGCGAGGGGCAGGCCATCATAAAAGCAGCCAAGGTGCATTTCATCGACTGTTGTTTGCATCATTTGAAACCTATTTGGTTTTCAGGCTGTCAGCATGATTTCTGACACATGCAGAGCCCGTGGGAAGTGTGAGCAGGCATGATACTAACATACCAAGCTTCCTCATGAAGGAGGGCACAGATTTCCAGGTCTGGAACGAGCCCAATGTGCTCCAACGTGACGCAATTGACTCGGAGAGCGATAACGTGCGGCATGTGTTCCCTGACAAAACGCAATCGCTCAGTCTCGGTGATGTTGAAGGTGTCCAGAAACGGCCAAGCGGCAAAAAGAAGCTTTGCAGCTGCATTGAAAGCGGCAAGCTTCTGGCTCTCGGTCAAAGACTGCATTACAGCAAACTTGATATCCTCGCCAATCTGGTGAGCTGTGCCAGGGTTATTTGGGGCAGGCCACATTGTCTCTGCCTCCATGAGAGCATTCCATGCTTGTATAAACTCTGAAATTGTGCTTGGGAACCCCGGAAGTGTGATGGCTCCTAGGCCATGTTCTGTAACCAGGTTTTGCTGGATTTCTTGGATGTCTAGGCAGCAGAGCACACTCAAAGTGACTTGTGCAGTGCTAAACACCTCAGCATCAGGTTCGTAGGGGGGTTGAAGGTCAGCCATTCTAGTTCTTGGTCGTTCTTCTCACGTGCTTGGCAGTGATGAGGCGATCTGGTTGTTTGAGGCAACGGAAAGACACACGGCAATTGCAGACCGGCGACGAACAGACAAAGTGCAGGTGACGAAAGACCCTCGACTTTGGACTTGAGTCAAAATGTGATTTGCAAAGGAGGTGCTGAAACCGGTGATGAACCAAACAGAAAAACAGGTGAGAAGACGCAGAACTTGTCGAGGTAAGAGATCCAGGGTGAGACGTCAACCATGTCAGTGCGACTGAAAGTCCAGTTGACAATTTGAGTTAGACTCAGTGTCCTAAGTTGTATGAAATATCAAAGCTTGCTTTTCCTTTGCTTTCAAATTTTGTGTGCCGAGCAAATTAAAGATTCACAGCTGCTGGTATTGTCCACCACTGCGTGCCCTCCAAAGCTGCTGCACAATGTGAATGATAGATTCTGCGAAAACCATGTTCTTGCTGTCCAGAACTCAACAGGAATAGTTTTGCAGCTGGACTCAGGAGGACCAGCAGCTCACAGCTCCCGGCCCGGCTGGGCTCGGATACAGCCAGGGACGGCAACAAAACTCTCCGAATTTGCAGGAGTAGTGTGTGATGACATGAGAACAATCATTGCAGACAGTTTCAAATAGATCGCCTCACCAGTAGCAGGGACATAGTAGATCTGGCACATTTGTTTTAAATTGTTACCGTCTTTGACCTCAAGCATGTTGGTATCACACCACAGGCACCAAGAGTCACCCAACTCGCTAACCATTTCCTGTATTATAACTATGCATTCATCTAGCGCCGCAGCACATATTTTGTTTCATATATACCACGAGAATAAATAGAATTCGTTTTGTTTACTGCTTGTCAGTATTCACAAATTGTCCTTTTGATGAACGTAGGTTGCGCCTCAGTATTTCCATGCACATGACATCCAACGTAAACCTCACATGACTGTAGTCTCTCATGCCCTAGAAAGTGCCGTGCCCTCCGATCGTGACACTGGGAGGGGAGCCTCATCCACCTCCTTCCCACTGTATAATGCCACATGAACACCAAACCGACACTATGTGCTCAAAGAAACAGCTTTAGTTGCATTACTATCCGACAGGTTGAAATTCCGAGGGACGATCATGGGAATCGCTCCTCCTATCACGATCGCCGGCTGCGCGGTCATCACCAACGTGACATCCTCTCCCGCCCGTTTTAACATGCCCGTCTCATGCTCATCGGCATTTACACCTACCAG
>JAMFTM010000101.1:0-202500 GCA_023522825.1 Diaporthe ampelina | reverse complement strand
TTCAGGTCGGGAAGAGTTGGCGAGTTGTCGCCGACAAGGGTCACCAGGACATTGTGATAGAACTCAGCCGTACTCCACTGGTTTGGGAAGTCCGGGTAGTACTTCAGGGAGTCCGGCTGGTAATCACGCGGCGTGTTGTGAGTGGTGCCCCAGTAATCGATCAGCCGGAAGCGAACGAGCCTTGGCGGGAGGAGGTACGGTAGCTGCAGAGCAATACTGATGTCCTGTCTTCCAAATAACCACATAGATTCCGTAGTCAAGTCCTTCAGCTTGCGCATCTGATGTAGACTGGTCAAGGACGGCGGGTAGTCCTCGATATACTTCCAATGTCCGTAGCTGGTCGGACCCGTTGTCAAGGATAGCGTTTCCAGTGTGTTCGTAAGCCTTAGCAGGGCGGAGGAAATCGTGAAGGGTAGGGTAGGAGTAATTTCCTCGCTAAACATGTAAGACGCATCGTCATACTCTGCCTGGAGCGAGACAAGCTTAGGGAACATCATCATCGTCGCCATAATTTCGTCCCGAGGTCCTTGTTTGCGCATCAGGACCAACTCTTTAACGTTGTCTGCGACTAGCCTCGTATTCGGATAATTGGTGATCAATGGCCAAATGCATCTGTGGTCCAGGTTTCCCTTTATCTCCAAGCGTCTTAAGCGTGGCGAGTTCGTCAAGAAGTAGAATACGATGTAGTGCGCCCATTTGTGAGATCTCTCATCCTCATGGGGCTCGACGATGAGGTGTTGCAAGTCTGCGAGGAACCCATAACCGGATGGTCCAATGAATCCAGGATTTGTAGGCCAAACTAGTTCTTCGTACCGCCATAGCAGTGGTTCGAGAGCCTTGAATTCTGGACTAGCAGGCATAAAAGATTCTTGGGGCACATCCTCACATCCGTGAAGTAAAATCAGCGATGCGATCTTTGGACACAGGGCCAAAATAGCGCCTAGTAGCCTCCAGGTTTCCATGGTACTATTCCCATAGATGCCCACTATCAAATGTCAGTCAACTATGAGAATAGGAGTGGAGGCTTGCAGTTTGAGTGCGTACTGTGCACACTTGCGAATGACAGCTTTGTTTCAATAATCAAGTCAGATACTTACTAATCTTTGCAACTCGGAAATCAATTTGCGCCTGAGGCCAACAGTCCTTAATGGAATCCCAGCAACCCGCAGCGAGTGAATCGGCCTCGTGTTGGCGGAGCATAGTCGACTGCCTATTCGCGCCATCCGTGGACAACACGGTCACCCAAGCCAGGGAACGGACCATGTGGCGGCGGTCTGGAGACGTCGATATTGTGCGAAAAAAGAGCAAGACTTCTATTGGACGGCTCAGGAGGATGGTACGGTATAAACAGGAGATTCCGAGCTGGTGAAAAAGTCTGGAGACCAGGACAACGTTGCGTAGATTGGCTCGACTGTGAAAGAAGTCCCGGCTCACATCGGGCCTCTTTGAAGTGGAGCGATACGAGGTTACTGGCACAGTCGGACGGAGCTGTTCAAGGATCTTCAAAATGACTTCGCCTGGTAGGTCAAGCAAGGCCAGATGATAGTTGCCGTTAACGTCCCCGTTCATCGAACGCTCGCCGCGAGGCGTCGACTGCGCAGACATCGCAAGCAACGAATATCTAAATTAGATTAAGAATGATGGAATCAGACTCTGCAGGAATGAGGAAAGATGTGAAATGCCCTTAAAGCTTTGGGGATTGCCCGTCCGCTGCTGCCTACGTCTGCGGCACAGACAGCCAACACAGCGTCCCATCGCGCCATAGATTGCTTGGGCAACACTCTTATTGGTTACGCCGAGATGCTTCCTCCAGGGGCAACCGTGCAGACATCGTAGTCGCCGGTATTCGAGGCACATGAGTTACAAGAGAGTAACTAAGAAGGAGGATGTTTTGAGTGGACTCATGAAATAGGACGAGACAGGACATTCTTCAAGGTCTGGACATGAGGCGATGATGATGGTGACATGGCCGGCTAGCTTGGAAGATTGCCTTCGGGTTGGTCGCAGAGGTGGCCGCCATGCAACCTAATAACCTGACCTACATATAGCGTCTCGGCGGGCTAGAGTTGTTCACTGCGACCCGAGTTAAGGCACTAGTACTAGGTACCTAGGTATCTTCCTGGTTTGGTCTCAAGAGCAGCACCTGATAATCGAATAATCCAGATAGACCTCCATTCGAGATAGTCGCATATCCGTACTAAAATCAAATGCATTGTGGCTATGTCGCGGTAATAATGTATGTCATCAGTCGTGTATCGTGTTCACAGTGCGCCAGCTTAGTTTGAAGCTCCCACAGCCTCCCGCTCTGCAACGCTGCCGTTCGCTCTGAAGGCGGAAGAACCATTTGCCAACCCATTTGTGACAATCCTAGACCGCTTCAGCAGTTCCAGCTCCTCAGGCGGCACAAACTCTTCCTCTTTATCCGGGTCTCTGCCATACCCACCCCCTCCAGGCGTCTGTACAATGATCCTGTCCCCTGGGTTCATCATGGTTGTGGCCCGTCCTCCGAGACTGATATATCGCTCAGAATCATTCTGAGCATCCCTTCGGACCCATATATTCCGGCCCCTCGCCCCGTCGCAGCCGCCGGCCATTCCATAGGGCGGTATCACTCTTCGCTCAGAGAGGATGCTGACTTGCATAGGTCGAGTCAGCTCGATGTCGCGCACGCATCCGTCACCTCCTCTGTAGAAGCCGGCGCCGCCGGTTCCTGTCCTAATGGAGAACTCTCTGAGGATTACCGGATATCTCTTTTCGAAGGTCTCCGGGTCCGTGATTCTCGTGTTGGTGATGTTGGTGTGCACACCGCTCTGGCCATTCCATCCCGGTCCGGCTCCAGCACCGCCCGCGATGGTCTCGTAATAGCCAAAACCCTTGATGATATTTCCGGTCTCCTGATCCGTACCTCCGTAACCGAATGTGAGGTTGTTACAAGTGCCCTGGCTGGCGGCGCATGCGCGAAAGGCCTTGAAAATAAGGTCGACAATACGCTGAGAGGTCTCAACGTTGGAGCCCACAGTCGCAGCTTCAAGAGACGGAGATAGCAGTGTCTTTGGGGGACAGTACACCTCGATGGGGGTGAGACATCCTTGGTTCAGTGGGATCTCAGAGGAGATCATGCACCGGAGGCAGTAAATGATCCCAGAGTACATCACCGCCGAAGGTGTATTCTGTAAGAGATCGTGGTCAGTGCATGGGCGGAATCTCTCTGAAGTCCGTGGCTGAAGCATTACGTAGCAAATTCACAATGAGGCATGTACATTGAAACTTACCAAATTGTTGAAAGCCTCCGGGCCGGTGCCGGTGAAATCAAATTTAGCAGAACCATCCTCGCCATTGATGGTAACCTTCAAGGCCAATGGCGTGCCGTCATCCATATAGTCAACTGCCTTCAGAGGGTGGCCTCTGAACCGCTCACTGAACCCCTTGAGAAGCGCGCGAACTGCTTCTTCGGCATTCTTTTGAATCGCGTCCATGTAGAACTTGACGACCGGCCATGAGTATTCCTTGACAAGTGCCTGGATGAGATGAATGCCTCGATTGTTAGCAGCCACAGATGCTTTTAGGTCCGCGATATTGTCTTTAAGTGTCCTGGTACCGCTGCAGCCAGGATACTTCCCAGGCTTGGTATACAGCTCGTCAATGAGACCCTCTTCATCGAACACGCCAGCTTTGACCATCTTGAATGATTCGATAGCAGCACCTTCTTGCCACAACTCCGTCGAGTTGGGTGGCATAGATCCTGCCAGGATGCCACCGATATCTGCGTGATGACCTGTAGTTGGACAGTCAGGTAAGTGATTACTTGCAATTTCGAGACGAGCTTGCATACCTCTGTTCGCAACAAAGAAGAGGATCTCTGTTGGATTTTCGTTGTCATCAAAGACAGGCGTTGTGACGGTCAAATCTGGTAGATGTGTTCCACCGGAGCAAGGATGATTCGACAGAACCACATCTCCGGGCTTTAGGCCTTTAGGGCCGTACCTGTCCGCCTGATATCGGATTGCCGTGCTCATAGAGCCCAAGTGGCCCGGAATATGCGGGGCGTTGGCAACTAGTCCTCCCGACTGAGAAAAGATGGCACATGAATAGTCAAGACGCTCCTTGATATTGGTGGAAATGGAAGTCTTTTGCAAAGTCCTTCCCATCTGCAAATTACTCGCAAGTTAGCATGAATCAAGCCTCCTCATCTTCAAGGTATTTTGGGGGAAATAAAAAAACTGACCTGCTCCGCAATGGACATGAATCTGTGACCAAAGACCGATAGCTGCACCGGGTCGACTTCATCAATGCCGACGGTCTTTTGCTTCGCTGCGACGATATCGAGAACGATATGGTCATTTAGAACGAAAGCCACACTATCCTCCTCAATTATGATCGTTTGAGTTGCATCAATTGCAACTGCCGGTCCAAGTATCTTGACCTTCTTGGGTATGCTGTCAATGTGAAAGACGGCAACATCCGTCCAGCCCGTCGTCTCAAAGTAAACCTTTCGAGTTCCCTTGGCGGCGCTTGCGTCCAGTATGGCAAAACTCGCGGCTTCTTTGAGGTCTTGGAACGGGCTACAGATCGGGACGTCAATTGCCTTGCCGATACTCCTGACGCGAATATCATCGACCAGGATGTCCCTGTCAGACTGACCGAAGCCGAACTCGCGCTGATGGCGATCACCAAATGCTCGGGAGAAATCTCCATCCTCCGGCTGCTGGATCATAAGTGCCGTGTCGCTTCCTCTGTATCTCATGTTGAGGAAATACTCATGCATGACTCTCTGAGGAGGAATGCCTTGGGAGCCCAAGTCCTTCGTTGCTTCCTTAGCCATGGCTTCAAAACGTTCCTGTATTCTGTGGCTTGCCTCAGCGCCATAGACAGCCGCTTCCGGGTCCTGTTTCTCGACAACAATATCGGCCAATGCCATGCCGTATGCTGACAGAATACTCGATAGCTTGTGTATCAATATCCGGCGGATACCCAGATCCCTGGCAATGGCCACGGCATGTTGACCGCCCGCACCGCCGAAGCAGGCAAGATTGTGAGCTGCGGTATCGAAACCTCTTCCCTCGCTCAAGGTCCTGATTGGTCTCGCCATGGTCGCATTTGCCACCTCAATAAAGCCCATAGCGACCTGTTCGGGGGTGAGCTGATCATCGCCGTGCTTTTCCGAGTTGACCAGTTGGGTCAGCTTGGCGAACTCTTCCTTTACCTTGTCCATGTGCAATTTTTGGGGGAAGAAGTCTGGAAGAACTCTTCCAAGGAAACAGTTCGCGTCGGTGATGGTCAATGGGCCGCCGTTACCATAGCATGCCGGTCCGGGAAATGCGCCTGCTGATTGAGGGCCGACTTTGAACAGTCCGTTGCTCCAGAACAGGATGGAGCCACCCCCTGCGGCCACCGTGTTGACGTCCAACTGTGGAGTCTGTATCTGAACTTCGGCGGTGTTGCTCTCGAAAACATGCTCCAGGGCGCCGCCATATCGCGAAACATCGGTGCTGGTTCCACCCATATCAAAGCCGAGCACCGGGGTGCCCTCTGCAGCGTCGTAGCATGTTCGTGAATACCCAATGACTCCGCCTGCAGGTCCCGAGAGAATTGCGCGCAGGCCGGTGAAGTCTGTGTACTTTACCAGACCGCCATGGCTCTGAGACAGGAGTAGCTTGTTGGCCGACTGCGGATCCCGCAGCTCGCCTTTGAAGCTTCGCCGGAAGCCGTCGAGGTAATTGTCGGTAATGGGAGAGAGGTAGGCATCCGCAACGGCGGACTGCGCGCGAGAAACAAGCTTGATCATGCTCTGAAGTTGTGATGAGAGGGAAACTCTGAATCCCATCTCACGGGCCAGATTTCCTATCGCAATCTCATGATCAGGATAGGCGTAAGAGTGCATCAGTGCCACCGCCAAGCTTCGAAAGCCGCGGTCCCACAGACCTTGAAGGTCCTTTCTGATGGCAGTCAGGTCGGGCTTTGTGAAAATTCGGATAGCCTCGCCTGTTTTGCCCATGACCAAGTCGTCGTCGCTAGACACATCAATCAGTTGTGGCTCCGGGTCCTCAGAGAAGCCCTCGATGGTCACGCGCTCATCCACCTCGACAACGGTCTCGTAGAGAGTGCCGAGCTTCTTAACTGCGAGATCGAAGATCCTCGGCCGTGCCTGGTTGCCGATGATCAGGAGATCACGGAATCCCTTGGTGATTAGGAGGGCCGTCCGCTCGCCCTTCCGTTCCAAAAGAGCATTGGTGGCGACGGTGGTCCCCATGCGTATGCTCTCTACGGGGGCCAAATCCAACGGCTTGCCCTTTGCAATGGCTTTGCCGGTTGCCTCTTCAAGGATCTGTCGGATGCCTTCTGTCGGTGCGTCGGTATACTTTTCTGGGCAAACGGAAAGAAGCTTAAAGACAAGGTCATTTTGACGACCAGGAATTCGCGCCCAACTGGTCGAATGTCAGCTCAAGACAGGCAATATTATTCATGGCGGAAGTCACAGCCTGGGAACTAACAAGTCACAGAAAGTACCACCTCGATCAATGGCTATTCTGATGCCCTCTTCGCTAATTGATGGCATCGCGGAGGCTGTAAGGTGGGAGGGGTTTGGATCGGAAAGCTAATAAATGCTAGGTTGCAGTGCCCGGAAGGCCAGCCGGTTTGCTTGAGTCCTTGTGTAGTTTTGAAACTGCCAGATATTTACGTGATAGCACTTACAATCCGGACACTGTCGCTTTTCGTCGACATTGAGTATTTATAACCCGTCAGTTCGAGTCCGAAAGCTAACGTCCTGCGTCTTTGGCTGGTCAAGTTCCACATCATACCGGTAACATTCGCCCGCTGATCTCGGCTGCTGCCATATGGCTGCATGCCAAGGTGATTGATGCCGGCGCGCTAGTGAGGACGTCGGCTGCATGCCGAACAGTTTGCAACTGATAAGCCGCTCGGCATTTATCTCAATACCGATCTCTCGCGGCTCGACGTGATTCTGCCGATCAGCCCATAACCACCCTGGGGCAGTGGGTTATCTGATATGAACCAGCGCGCTACCACGGTCGTGGCGGTAATACTACGGGGCCATAGCGATAATGCGCACCGCAGAAGAGACTCTGGATTGTCGCAGCCGACAACCGATATCATTTGGCCGTCTGCGTATGGTGGTACAATTATTTCATCCACCTCTGCCCCTGCCACCCGTCTTGCGTTGCTGTGTCTCCTGATGCTGTCCTTGTTTGAGCCTTCGTTGACTCAAATCCAAGCTACAATTTCAAATACATTGAACTGAGAATCTACTGCATGAATTTCGCCGAGAACATCTTGAAAAATGAATAATGCTGTCAATGAGAAGATCGGGGTAGATTCCACTGCAGAGCAAAATCGTGAGGATGTCAGCCATGGACAGGTCGCTGGATATATTGACCCCGTCAAAGAGGCTAAAATGATGCGAAAATTTGATGTGAGGAATTTCGCAGCATCATTTTCAATGGGAAAAGGAAAGAGAATGGTTAAACGCTAATTGTCGCCGTGAATACAGTTCTGGGCAGTTGGTCTCCTCGGCATCCTCTACATGTTGGCCAATCTCGACCGGTCAGTTCCCTCACGAGCCTTGACGATACATAACAAGTCGTGACTGCTACTAACCTTTCCGCTCATAGGAGCAACATTGGTAACGCGCAGATTGCGGGACTCCCTGCCGACTTAGGACTCGTTGGAAATCAATACGGAACTGCGGTAACATTGCTGTATGCTACGTATGTTCCATTCGAGACACCAGTCGCAATCTTGCTTAAGATTATCGGCCCCAAATACCTCCTCACATGCTGCTGCTTCGCATGGGGCATCGTTTGTCTCTGCAACGGGTTCATACAGAACTGGCAAGGGTTATATGCTTGTCGACTGCTCATTGGATTCTTCGAGGCAGGATTGATCCCCTGTATCAACGTGTTCCTCGGCATGACATACAAGAAGTCAGAGCGTGGCAAGCGGTCTTCAGTCATCTTTGCTTTCAGCGCCCTGGCCAGTGCTTTTGGTGGCATCTTTGCGTATGGTCTGACTCAGATCCAAACCAATGGCCTGTTCACATCCTGGCGGGCCTTATTCATCACAGAAGGTTGTCTGACAGTGTTGATCTGTCCGATATTCTTCTTCTTCTTTCCCGACTCGCCAACTACCGCATGGTTCCTGAGCGAAGAAGAAAAAGGAATGATGCAATTGCGTTATCAGCTTGACCCTCATTGGGGTGTTGACGAAGATTTCAGCTGGAGAGAAGTCGGTCTCGCTCTCGTAGATCCTAAATTCTTTGCCTTGTGAGTTTCAGCAAGCCTTGCCCTATGTAGGTCTCGTTGCTACGACCGGTGCTGACCGGACTCCAGTTTCGTGTTCCAATTCTCGGTCGACATTTCTCTGTACGGCTTCACAACATTCTTGCCTGCCATTATCAAGGGACTTGGCTATACGTCTGTCCAGGCAAATCTCATGACTGCGCCCGTCTATTTCTGGGGCTTGGTAACATTCGCTTTCACCGCATACATGTCAGACAGATTACACAACCGCGGTTACTGGATTGGCGGACCCCTGGGCTGTCTTATAGTCGGGTACGCGATCTTGATCTCGGTTGACAGCCTTGCTGTGCGGTATTTTGCTTGCTTCAGTATGTACCTCCTTTCTAAGCATGAGCAGATTCATGCGTATCGCTAGGGCTAATGGCTCAATACAGTCACCGTCATGGGCATCTATCCCACAACAGGTATGAGCTTAATGTGGCTTAGTGATAACGTTTCTCGCCACTTTAAACGGTCCACAATGGTAGGAGCAACATTGACACTGGGCAACACGGCTGGTGTTGCCGTTGGTCAGATTTTCGTTTCTGCGGACGGTCCGAGGTACATTAGAGGTCTTTCTGTGGCCATGGGTCTTGCAGCTGTTGCTTTGCTGATGGTGTCTTTCCTTATGGTCGGCATGAGCCTAGCGAACAGAAGGCGTGCTGCCAGGATCGCTGCCGCAGAACTGGCGGGGAACCCATTGGCGCCTGAGCCCGAACTGGGCGATATGGATGTTCATTTCAAGTATAGTCTATGAGTTATAGCGGCGTCTGGACGAGTAACGTACATATGTCCAGTCACTGGGCTTCGTTGACCCAGCCAAGCGGGCTTTCAATTGACCAATCGATAATTTGTACGCGAATAAGAAATAGAAGTCTCTTATGGTGTAGATGCAGACATGAAATAGTGATGGCAACTTGCAAGGCTTAAGCCAAATGGAAACTCGCATCAAGATACCTATGTACGTGGCTTGCCAACCTTCCAAGGTTGGCATGTTGCAGCTTATTATAAAAGGCTCCCGAAACCGGCACGCCATTGCACTAGTATTATCTCGCTACGCCCACAACCCTTCAGCGCCTGGATCTTCACGATATCGACATTGCTTATTGCAAATCCGCAAGAATTTGCCAGGCACGAACCCTCGCCTCTTAAAAGTCCAAATTACATGATTACAAATCCCCGTCATGCCCTCGCCTTCGAGTAGTGTTGCCGGTAGCCCGGCTAACCCCACCCGCCCGCTCAACCGCAAGAAGCGAACCTTTGCGGCTTGCAGGTCAGCCCATTACTTTGACATATAGAACTGGACGAGGCCGCATCTTCACTTGGCAACACTTTGCTAATTGGAATACTCAGCCGATGCCACTCTCAAAAGACCAAGTGCACTGGCAAGCAGCCCTGCCTGAGCTGTGTCAGGTCCGGCAGAGCCGCAGAGTGTGTCTTTCCAGACCGGGCGAGGAAGATACTTGTATTAGAAAGGTATTCAAATTTTTCTATCTCATGTTCGGGGCCAGGAAACAAGGGTCTTAAAAATATTGATACCACCCAGTTATATCCAGAAGCTCCGAGCGGACAATGCCGAGCTCAAGAGAAACAACACTGCGTCGGGCACAACGAGACTAGGGACACCATCCAGCAACCAAGCTGCCAACGCGTCATCTTCGGAGGAAATAGTGAGTCGTCCTGAAACGACAGAGCACCTCACTGCAGATGAAAGCGAAAGCGGGACAGATGCGAATACGGTCACTCCACTCATTGAGCAGCGTGTCATGGCCCAGGACAAGACTGTGTCTTTGGGATCATTTTACGTCGGTGGCGCCGCCTGCACGGCCTTTTCGACACGTATCGGTGCCTGTGTACGCGGCAGCCCAGTAAGTGTTGCAGAGACATCATACACTGTGCCGGTCTACAAGCATTCGACATTCAGCCGCAGCCTTGAGCCACGATACACCCTGCCCGGCCGGGCATACGCGAATACGTTGATACAAGTCGTGATGCGATTTATCGGGTCAGATTACCATCTGATCAGGAGGAAGTCATATATTCAAAGTCTTGATTTCATATATGATGAGCATACACAGACCGATTCACTCTCCGTGTGTCGGTTCTTCGCCTTGCTGGCCTTGGGGGAACTTTGGTTGAAGAGGACCAGAGCGACTGTGGATGGAGAGGAGACCGTGCCCGGGACGAGCTTTTTTCTTCAAGCCGTTTCGCTTTTTCGTGAGCAATTTGAGGAACCTAGCATCGAGTATATCGAGACCCTTTTGGCACTGGTTTGTCTGCCCACAAGCCACAGCACCACTTTCGAGGCATCGCACAGGCACTAATGCTAGACAGTGTTTCTACTGCTTCGCCCTCAACCGAACGAGCACAGCATTTGTCTACGCTGGTCTCGCGTTGCGCTTGAGCCAAACCATGGGACTTCATCGCAATATCGCATATGAGCCCAATATAAGCGCCGCAGAGATTGAGAATCGCAGACGAGTTTGGTGGTCCGTATATATTTTCGATGGCCTCATCAGCTCAAGGCTTGGTCATCCCATGATCAGTGACGGGTACATCGACGCCCCCTTTCCTTCTCAGGACAACTTGCCCATGGCGGATAAGGACGACTTCTTCGATCCCATGCAGCTCATTGCGAATATCAGGCTGTGCCGCATCACGGGATCAATCTTGAGCCGTGTCTATGGAGGGCCGTCCCCCGGAGACGCTGGAAGCTTCATTAGGAACGTGCATACCATCCTGAACCAGTTGAAGGAAGTCGACGCCGAACTCCCAATAGAGTTGAAACTGGATCACACGCGCTTCCCAGCGTACGGCTCAAGATCCGTGGCATCTCTACGGCTGCATTTCAACCAGGTCAAGCTCGGCTCTATGTTCATTGATTAGGGGAGATAGACTAACGTGCCTTTCCATTCAGAACCTCATCCTCACTACACGGCCCGTGCTGCTCCATATTCTGAATCACAACCTCAGACGCCTGCGATGTGATGTATCTACAGCCACGGGAGCGAAGCAGCTTTCGCCGATGACAATCGCCCTGGGCGAGGCATGCATATACGCTGCGAGAGCATCTGCAAATATCCTCGAGCAGCTTTGGATAAGCGGTAACATTTCAACTTTTGGCTACTTTGACGCCCACTACACATTCTCTACAACAGTGGTTTTGATGATTTCGAGGGCCCTTCGCCCAAACAAGGAAGACGACGACGCGATCGCGTTGGCTTTAACTTTGCTCCATTCCATGGTCGAAGATGGCAATATTCCAGCCCGCGAGCTCTTCGATAGGATATCTGCCCTGCAGAGGGACTTTGAGACTCTAAGATTGTCGGAAGGCTCCGAAGAGGGCCTAATGGCCGAGAGTGTCACCGGATTTATCACAGAGGGCACATTTGCAGCAAACATTAACAGAAATTGCCTTGTTTCTCCTTCACATTCCCGACAAACTTCTTCCAACACACTGGTCTCACCACGGCTACAAAGCACCATCGGCTCGACGAGCCAGCCAACGGTCGCGACGGCTCCTTTGAATGCACCCCTTATACAAAGTTTTCTCGGCAACTGTACTCAAGAATGGGATCCACAGGACTTCGAATTCTTGAACCAGGATGATAATGCTTGGGCATCGGCATGGGACAGTTTGGATATGCACCGTAACGACGATAGCATGGGATTTTGAGAGGCCTTGATCAGCACTCAAAACATGCGACCCATCACGACACAAACGACGAATGATAATAAAATTTGCCATATGAATTATACTTCGTTAACGAATGTTACTTTCGTCTTGTCCCCAAAGAAGAATTCGTTCAAGTTTCTTAGGCCCACCTCATCGAAGTTCTTCCAGCTGGTTTGGGAAGCTACCCCGATGTGCGGTAGAACTGTCACCCTGAAGTTGTTCCTCAGCTTCGGGTTGATTCCCGGCTCGTGAGCGTGGACGTCCAGACCAACACCGACAACCTGGCCCCTATCCATCGCCGCCAGCAAATCGTCCTCGTTGATCAGCCCGCCTCTAGCGATATTCACAATCCTGATCTTCTTGTCTTTGATCCGGCCAAGCGCCGCGGCAGAGATCAGGTGGTTGGTCTTGTCAGTCAAGGGACACGCCAGGCAGATGCAGTCCGCGACCTCGAGCAGGCTCTCAAACGTGTCGTGGAAGGTTGCTCCTGGCCTCGTCCCATCAGGAGCTACAATTTCCCCCTCGACGTCACGCCTCTTGGTGCGGTTGTGATAGTGAACATCCATCCCCAAGGCCGCCGCAGCTTTCTTGGCTATGGCCAGCCCGATGCATCCCATGCCCACCACACCGAGCACCTGCCGTGCCGGATCGACCGCCATGGCACCGACCTCTCTGCCCGTGGTCCAGCCCTCGTCGTTGCGAGTATGGTGCTCGGCCAGGGTGAAGTACCGGTATGTGTTGAGAATCAGGTGCAAGGCCGTGTTGGCCACCGCCTCGGTGTTAGTGTTAGGTGTATTTGCGTAGGCTATGCCCCGCGCCGTGAGCGCCTCGATGTCCGCGGCATCGTAGCCGTGGCCGCTGCTACCAATGTATTTGAGTGTAGGTGGATAGAAAGACAATGGGTCTCCGCGAAAGATCAAGTGTTGGCTGTATGGCCCAGATTTGTGCCAGCCGGTGCGGAAGATGGCGTCGATGTTGCTGTATGGGCCACCAGGCTTGAGACGCCTGCAAAACCCATCGACAGAAGGACAGTCGTATTGAATTATATTGAAGTTGTCCCGGGTCCGCTGCCATGCCGGTGTTGAAAGGTCACCATGAATGCCAGCGAGAAGTAATAGGACAGTGGGTTTCCTGGACTCCCCAGGCTTGGGTCCCATGCGTGCTGAGTCAGTTCCAAGGTGTGCGGCATTCCCTAGATCCCCCATGACTTCTGCACAAGCGGACTAGAATATTGAGTCTAAGGAGATCTACGACTTTTTGCAATGGGATATCTCAGGTTCTAGACATGGAGCCTTCCTTCTCTTGCGCGTGTCAACCAGATACCTCGCCCTATCACCATTGTTTGGGGCAGCTCCTGTGCTGTGCCGCTATTTTCGATCGGGAGATAAGCTGCGGCGCCGATCCAAGAACATACCGGTATCATCCAGCCGCCGGCTGCGGGCCGGTAGCTCCTCGGAGTTTGCCCCGATGCCGTGGATCGCGACTCCTGCAGCGGCACATCCGAACAGATGCAATGTTCAACAATTTAACATTCCAGCATTTGTTTATCGGAAATATTTGGCTATGTGGAAGCCATGTTGTCTTTTCTCTCATTTACGGAGACCGTGGACTTCAAGACACCAGCCGAGACGTCGTCCATTGGCTCAACTATTCAATCCTCATTGTCATCGCCATCATCATGGCTGACTCGCTCAAATACCCAGTCGTTCAACTCCTCAAGTCTCTAATCGAAATCGACAGCACGAGTGAGAAAGAACTGGAGATCGGTATTTTTCTTGAGAAGTATCTGTTAGGACTGGGATACACCGTGGAACGCATCGCTATAGCCCCGGGATCTTCTCGACACAATGTCTACGCATACATGGGACGAGAACGCAAAGCACGTGTCTTGCTCACGTCGCACATGGATACCGTGCCGCCCCACATCCCATTTAGTATCGACGGCGATGTGATTCGCGGCCGTGGGGCCTGCGATGATCTTGGTCCTTTGGTTGCACAGATATTTGCAATCGAGGAGTTGCGGGCGGAGGGCCGACTCAATGAGGCGGGTGGCGATATCAGCTTCTTGTTCGTTGTAGGCGAGGAGAAAGGAGGTCCGGGCATGATTGCTGCCAACCTCATGGGTCTGGAGTGGGAGGCTGGCATCTTCGGCGAACCGACCGAGGGCAAGCTTGCCCAGGGCCACAAAGGACACGTTGTTTTCGAAGTTGTTGCTAAAGGCATCCCCTGGTAGGTCCTTCGGTCCCAAGTGCTTGCGTGTATATCAAGGCTGACATTGTTGGTTGACGGGGCTAGTCACTCTGGCTACCCGCATCTCGGAAAGAGTGCAATAGTGACGCTACTGAATGTCCTCAATGACCTTTCGGCTGTTGACTGGCCGTCATCAGACCTACTAGGGCCCTCAACTCTGAACATTGGGAAGATAGAGGGTGGAGAAGGATACAATATCTTGGCGCCATCTGCAAAGGCACTTTGTAGCATAAGGGTGGCCGCGAACTTGCCGTTGATCACAAAGAAGATTGTCGATGTGGTCGCAACACACTCCAGATCAAGTGACGTCCAGCTTAATATCCTCATTCAATATCCCGAGACGCTTCTCGACTGGGATATTGAAGGTTTCGATGCAGCTCCTGTGGCATTTGGCACCGACGTTCCGAGGCTGAAAGGATCCCACAAAAAGGTGCTGTACGGCCCAGGTTCGATTTTGGTAGCTCATGGCAAGAACGAATGTATTCGTGTGAGCGAGCTGCAACAGAGCATTCAGGCGTATAAGAAGCTCACATTGAGATTCCTCAAGAGTTGAGATGCATGCTAGTAATAAATGCTTTTATGGAGCTCGCTCTCCGCAACGCGTTCATGAGTTTTTTGGGGTTTTCTTTTTGGTTTTTCTTCCTCTATTTTTTTTTTTTGAAGTCTCTCTCTTTTCACTCACAGACCTTTTTAGATCCCAAATTCTATCTCCAGAGACAGCTGTCACCAACCTTCGCGGTCCCGAAGTCCCCTCTGAAGAGAGTCGAGAAGCTACCCACCTTGTGTATGTCGTCCGAATCCTGTATTGCAAAAAAACAAATAACATACGACGGTCATATTAGGCAGAGCTCGTGATCACCAAAGCATGATTCGCAGA
Organism: Diaporthe ampelina; assembly: GCA_023522825.1. Classification (NCBI taxonomy): domain Eukaryota; kingdom Fungi; phylum Ascomycota; class Sordariomycetes; order Diaporthales; family Diaporthaceae; genus Diaporthe; species Diaporthe ampelina. The sequence continues at coordinate 187,400 of JAMFTM010000101.1, read as the reverse complement.
GCCGGCGAGACCTTGAAGTCATGTCTCCTGGAGGAGATCGCGAGAATTCTGTCCCCAAGGAGTGTGTTGCAAAATCTGTTACTTTTATGTTTCTGGCTGGAAGATGTCTTTGACAAAAGAATAGAGCATAAGGACATTTCTCAACCCATTTGTTTTCTCTCGACCATCAAACGATGTATGATTTGTGGGTAAATTGAGCGAGCACGTCCCGCGAGCTATGCCTCTCTTCTGTCTCTGCGACGCTGATACTACCATTCAGCCCCTCAACCCTACATTATTTTTATTACTCCTCTGCCATGCATAGTAGTTTCTTCGCTCGCGCGCGTTGCTGGGAATCCTTGGAGCACTGACAATAGCCCCCAGCATTCAACTGGGATGCTTCTTGGTGACGGATAGGTTTGGGAGGCTTTCGGCACGTCGGATTTGGACAAACCGCCTCCCCGATCAAGCGTGGTCTCTGGTTTGGGACCGCACTCTCGTTGAGAAATCTGGGTGGTGGTGGTATCTGGCTGGCAGTGTTGGTCGTGGGGTGGGCGGAAGCCTTTTGAATTTGAGCCTTGGGAGCCTTCTTCTCCTTATTATCCATAATGGTGATGATTTTGGAAGGACCAAAATGAGCTCAGGGGTCGCAGTTCTTGACCGAGATGGTTTAGACAGCCGAAGTAGTCGCGGGCAAATGTTTCGAGGACACAATCTAACTGAGGGTGAGAACGAAAGGCGGAGGAGAGCAGGCGAGACTGGGTGTGCTGACAAAAGAAATCACGACCGGCGTGGTGTCAAATTCAAATTATTCTTTGTTATAGCGCAGTTCTTGGAGATCAACTCGGATCGAAGTCAGTCCTTTGGGCCGTATATATACTTCCCATCTACTCAGTGAAGCCATCTCAGTCAACCAAAGGTAGCGCATCTAACTATAGAATAGGCTGAACTCCTGGCTGGCCTTCCCCACAGACAGCCAGATCGCTAAACCGCCCAACCTTTGCCCTGTCCCAGCCATTTCGTAGGAAGCCAACATCTCAAAGTCGGCCCGGGGCCACGGTTGACGGGTGCGGCCCAGCTGTGCCGCACTGGCCGCGACGACCAACGACAGAACACTTCCTGATGAGAACCATTGGTTGGTCAGAACTTAATGGCGTTGTGGATATTTAAGGTATGACCACTACTACTGCATTCCCATAGATCCATGGTACCTGAAACAAGCGGCCGTACATGCTGACCTTCCTTCAAGTGTCCTCAGGAAATTGCGAGTCAGGTAGATCTACACATTTCTGCGTGCCTAATTCTGCCAGGCGCGTCTTTACTACGGGAATCCCGGGTAATTATCAAATCAATTCTTGAGACTCAAGGGTGTCCTTCCGGTGCTGGTCAGGTTCAGGGTTGCCACTCACTACACCTATTACACTCAGTGTAGTGTAGTGGATGTAAACTTGTACACTACATCCACTACACTGAAGCTATTTTGAATTCCATTACATCACACTATAAAGCCCAGTGGATGTAATGTAGTGGGTTTAGGTGTAAATAGGTAGGTATATAGGGGGAGGAGGAGGGAGGAGGAGGGAGGAGGAGGGAGGAGGAGGGAGGGGGCTGACTAATAGGGTCATGTGACTAAGCACGTGACTAAGCACGTGACTATAGATAAGATAAGGAATTTTTTATCTGGGGCTTCGCCCCAGACCCCACATGAATTCCCCTTCCCCCTACCCCCCCCCCTTTATTTACATTTTTACCCACTACACTACATACATTCACACTGAAGGCCCTTACACTACACTACATTCACACTGAAGCTATTCCCAAGTCCACTACATTACATTAGAGAGCCCAGTGTATGTAGTGTAGTGAGTGGCAACCCTGGTCAGGTTTCATACGGATGAAGTGTGAGTAAGGGATACTAGAACAATTACGTATGAGTCAACAGTAGTAGGCTTTGTTATCCGAAGCACTAAGAAATTCTGCTTTTAGTCTTTTGCCAGCTACGTGTTCTACCAGTTCGAAGTAAGCTAATGATCGATCTGGTGATAGAGCTGTTCTACAGATCTCTGTGATCACCTTGCATCCATCATTATTACCTGTCGACTCTCTAGCAGTGAGCCAACCTTCGGTCTAGGCATGCAGCCTTTCGCATTCTTCCGTGTCGATTTGACCCTCGTCTCTGGTGCTCTGCACCGTTGCAAGTCCAGCCCGACTTCGATCTCACACTATTGTCATCAGGACAGTCGTCAAAGTGTTGTGCCTTGACATCCTCGGACGTCTGGTCCACACGGGACAAGCTGTGATATGAGACGATGGAAGTGCCTGATACTTCCGTACAGAATGCCCTGCTCAGTCTGGCAGTTACCGCAGCTATCCTCTGCCAGCTGCGGCACCGGGGTTTGCGCGAGGTGAGAGAGCGGGCTCCAATAGTCGCCCGGAATCGTGCTGCTGTGCGGCAGACACTTCGCATTCGCGGTATCATCCGTCACAGACCTGCCGTGATTCATATTGGGCGATGTAGCGGTAACACTGTCGTTGCTCAATATCGCCTGTTTTGACGATATCACTATGTGGCGTCGAACGACCAAAGGATCAGATTTGAACACTATTTAACACTATGAACGATTTGGCGCAAGGCTTACACATTGATTCTACTTTCTTCGATGTGGAGGCAGAGTCTTACTGGACTTGTTCATGCTCCCTTATTGGGGTCGTCGATGATTATGAAAGATAGGATGAATACATGTACCATTTTTGAGTACGAATGAAACCCATCATGCCTACCAGGTGAAGACGCTCGCGCATGAACGATCGTCAACTGGAGACCTTAACTCGATTGGCGGCCAGAGTGTCATTTGCGCATGCTTCGGAACCAAAGTGGCCTGGCCTTACTGGCTACCACCTTACCTTTAAATTGAGCTATTTCATGTATACTACCCAGCCAGCACTTCCTTAAACTTGCTCACTGCTTCTCGCTTATGCTCTTCCAAGTCAAATGAATAAATGTGCGCCCATCTAGGTCCCAATGCATCCCTAAGCCTGGTCGGGTCCAAGCCGGCATCGAAATCCTGTCCACAGAGGATATCGCCAGTCCCCCGGCTGGAGTCGATGATGCGTTGACACCTTGGCATTCTTACTGCGCTGTATGCTGCGAATGCCGCTTCGATTTGACCAGGTGAAGTGACATGTGCCAGTAAGCATTTCAGCACCGCTGCGTCTTCTAGCGCCATGCCAGCCCCAGAGCCTTGCCATGGCGTGGTAGCATGCGCAGCATCGCCGATAACGCAGACCCGGCCTCTTGAGTACCTGGACGTATTCTTATGTTCCCATTGCGAGTACCCAGTAGGGTTCGGTTGGTCCAAGACAAGCTACGAAACTGTTAATATCTCCTGTTTCGGGGGTTGATGTCACAGACCTTGGTGATGCCTTTTGCTATTGGTGAATCCGGCCAGTCAGCAAAGGTTCCGGACATGAAGTCCTCTGTAAGAGGACGTTTCCGGTCCTTGGGAGGATCCTTTTCGACGGCTGACACGACGCATTGGACCATGGTTCTGTCCTCTAAGACGTCATGCATGGCAAGTGCGCCAGGCCCAACCCATCCATACTGCCTATCAAGCTCGAAATACTCCTTGCCCAAGACGGACTCAGCCTTGCTGAATGGTACGACATTGCGACAGTCCCAAAACCCAGCCGCCGAAGGAGCGTCCAAGACAGAGTCCTCCGAGAGATGTTGGCGAACCGTGCTGAATATTCCATCAGCACCGATCACAGCGTCGAAATGAGCCACGGTACCGTCCTTGAACGTAAGCTCAACGCTCTTGTCATTCTCATCAATCTTGGCGAGTTGCTTATTTGCATGCAAGATACGTTCTGGTAACGGAGCAAGTAGTTCGCGCAAGATTGAGGCACGATGGATCACAATTCCAGGATCCGTGCCCGCAAGGTCGAACACAAGATCTCCCGTCGCTGGACCAGCGCCCTGAAGATTTTTAGTTCATCCGCGCCTGCCAAGATGTGATGTATCGGAAGACCGTTATTTACCATCATGATCCGAGTGGAGTTCATGGATACCCCTCCTGCCTTGCTCGTCAGGAACGCTGTCGCTTCGGTAGACAGGATGTCACTGAGCGCATTTTGGGCGTTGACGGCCAGTCCCACTGCCGCACCCCGTTCGGAGAAGGTTGGGGCGGACTCGTAGAGAAGAAGATCGACGTGTTTGATAGACACGAGAGCATTCGCGAGGGATGCCCCAGCGAGGCCCCCGCCGATAATAGCGAGTCGGATAGGAGTGGCGTCAGTCATGTTGAAAAGGGGATTGTGATAATTCCCTGCACGTTTGAAGTGTGACTGACAACCGAAATGCAAAAGTGTTCCTAGTGATGGATCATATTATGCACACCTCACGGGCTGACTAAGTAAGCATGAGGGAGGGGCCTTGAAGTCCCTTGCGATCGGTTTGTCACTGTCTTAGAATGCAACCTTTCAATACCACGGTATGCTTGCTTGTATGCAATTTGGACAAGATTCGTGGGGGCTGGAGTCTGTTGGTGGCAAGACTCGACACAGTATTATTGACGAGAATAACCGCTGCAGCTTGTGGTCTATTTTTCTTATCTAGGACGCTTGGCGAGTGGCTTTTCGGGGACTGTTGATCTGACCTCCGTGTTATACAGTCAGTGGGTCAAAGACAATGGACATGAACCAACTTGCATATCCTGAGATCTTGGTATCTTGGCCGTGTGATGAACAAACGACCAACACGCATATTAGACCGACGCTAACGCCGCGATGACCCAGAGATTTGCACCATCTGTAAAAATACCACGACACATTTGCGCTCAGCCAACAAATGCAACGCGCCATGCACTACCATTCATGATCTTCACGAGGCTCTGGGCGTCGCGGGCTTCGGTAAACACTTTGTGCGGCCAGGCCGCAAGGTTCTGTGTGTTTCCGTGAACATGCCATGTTACCTTCTTTTTATAGAGCATTACATCGCCCCCAACGTGGTTGTTCCCCGCATACTTGGCGATCGGCGAACCACTTTCCCAGGTTGGTGTTACAGTAGCAATCGACATCGAATCCAACTTCTCACCAACGACGGTGCGTGGATACTTGCGGCGAGGTCTGCGAGTGCATCGCAATACTCCATGCTATTGCGTATGTGGACATCTCCAGCCCCAAATCAATTTTGGGCGATTGAGTGGGTATTGTCATGGCGCTTCCCGACAGTTTCTGACACGGCAGTTGTACGAACTACTCTATTCAAGAACATGTGACGAACAAATTATTCTACTCTACCAAGTAAATGTTGACAAGATGGGATATTATAGAAGAGATGTCCACATATGCACCGAACCACGAGGAAGCAGCGCTCCAGGGCTAAATCTTAGAGACTTTGCTACCTTCGAAATTCAGGATCGGTCGCAACCATTCTCGAGTACGCCCACTTTTCCAATGTGTTCCATTTGACACAAACAGATTTAGAGTTAGACTTCGTCGCTGGTTTCAAAGCGGCAGGGTCGTCCTCCCAGTAGAAAGAATACAGAGCAGTGTTACCATAGCACATAATAGTTAAGCGTATCGTCTCGAGGCAATGATCTGGGATGAATCATCAGAAACGGTTTCCATCTGGTTACCCGTGAAGAGCAAAAGAGCTATGGATTTACGAACCGAGGTGATGGAGTATATACTCCTTTTGAGCGGGAGAAAGATCTGGGTAGTAGTGTTCTTGGAAGACATAGAAACGCAGTTGCCGCTACATGCAATCAGTGACCATATTTGAAAGTGGAGGAACCGGACTTACCAGACAATGAAGCTCGTGATATGCACCGATATTGGCGAGGTAGCCACCGTCAACGAGCTCTGCCTCTGCCTCTCCGGCAAACGACTCGCCGGCTTTGTCAAGCTCTTCGCGGCTAGCGTTGAAGTATACAGCTTCCGAATATTAGCATGTGATGAAGGTATAGAAATATCGCTCATGAAACCACTTACGCAGCATCAACTTGTCCCAGGCTTCATCCTGCTCGGCTGAAGGAGGTCCCGAGTATGCACTGTACCTGCTGTGGTTTGTGGTATGCTCGTCATTGATCTCATATTCTATGGCGGCCTGAGCAGGGGCTGAAGCATGTTAGTAACTAAATCTGAGATGATCCCATGTCTCTGAGCAACATACACCACGTTCGTCCGTCTAGAGGCGCCACATCGTGAGGTGTGCGGTCTCTCATCCATACAAGTCCAGCGAGAATCACCAACAGTACGTGAATGCTGAAAATGTACACGCGTTGTGAGGCCGATGCCTTTGAGGTGCATTGGCCTTGTAAGCCATGAGTGTCGTCACCTTCGAATGGTGGTCGCAAGAGGTTCGCGTCTTCTGCGGAGAAGCTGGCTCGTGGCGACTTCTGAACGTGATCCATGCTGTAATTCAATCAAAGATCAAATTCGGGAATTTGAACCCTGTGTAGATTGTATCTTGTTGAAAATATGTCTCTGGAGTTCCGCAAGGAGAGGGCGCGGGAGTAAGCAATGGATTTCTAGTGGGAGGAATAGGGATCATTTGATGGCACGCCGAATAATGGAGCATTGGGCGCACCCGAGAGCCTGACCTCATATCGGAAAAAGGTACTGGCTTGTATCTTCACCCTGGCCTTGTTCTTGACTGGGCCAACGGCCCACCGCCGTGCAGAAAATCGGTGTGATGTCGGACTTTTTTCTAATTCAGTCCGTTGCAACCCTCTATGCATATCTTGCACGCCAACATATTTCTGTGACCAGTAGATCCATGCTTCCCACACTGACTGTCTAGTCTGTACGGCATGTCTGTCAAAACTCGCCCCTGCGTCGACTGATGGTCGGCGCATCTATAAGTTTGAACAAATCCAGTCTTCTGATCCCACACCAGTCGAAAACAAGCACACAATTTTCAGCCTACGCCAATACCAATATCACTTCATCATCTTTCATCATGAGATTCTTTACAACCACCATGTTGGCCCTCACGCTCGCTGTCCTCGGCGCAGCTGTCCCGCTCACTTGTAGGTGCCAGAAAGAAATTCGTTCATGATCTCAAGCTGATCGATTTAGCCGACCTACAATTTGAGCAGGTCACTGATGCTGACAGACCAGTTGCTGCTGGTAATGTCAAAGAAGAAGCGAGGATTTTGAAGAACTAGATCACGGCTCTTTTGAAGAGCAGATCACCTCGGCCAACGCCCTCCCGAGGCCGATAATTCTTGGCAGCATCATCATCCTTGCAGGAGGTGAATTTGAGGTGGACTACAACGGATGTTGGTAGATGACCATGTTGATAGATACCAAGTCAGCAAATCGAAGACCTTGACATGCGTACATAAAACTTTGAACTCGTAGCCTGCTGTAGCCATTCTCAATTTTTTGGTCCAGTTCGTCACAGAAAAAAAGACAGATGGCACGTTGCCACTGGCCGCGAGCGGTTGGTTGTAGCCTGCCAAGAGTGGGCATCGAGCGACGCATTCAAGGTTTACTAGTATGACAAGGCTGTCGATGATGTGCTTGTCTAGTTGTTCAACGATACGACAGTTCTATGTGGGTCGGTATACTATGACTTGATTGGAAGGATAACGTAGCAATGAAGCCCTCATGCCCGCAAAGGTTCGCCCGCCTGTGCATATTAGAACCACAGTGTTGGTTCTATGGAGAGCGAGCCAACCGCCTGTATGTCATCCAATCGGACCTCAAGTCTCTCATCCACACTGTCGATCAAGTGATAGCGAAAAATCCTAGTACTACATCAATTATGGCCAAGAGGCCAAGGCTAGGTGGGGTTCACAGTTTCTCTGCCGCACTCATGCAGGTACATAGCCTCCCTTGGCATATGTATGGGCTGTTTTCTGATGATGAAAGGTCGTTTCTGGCAGGTCACCTCGTTAATGATCGACCAACAGCCTGTCCTGCAAATCGACGTGCGAAGAAGGGTGTGATTTTGGGAGATGTGATATTCTTGGACGCGGAGAAATTTTTGTTGGCTGTGAAGAGCAGAACCGGTGCATTGCACATATCACTTGTGCCTCTCATTTGGCCGGTCTGAAAAGGGTCCGTCCTGACGAAGTTCCTCAGGAAGTATGAAGGGATCGATCATTACTGCAAACTTCTCAAGTCTACTTTCCAGCATTGAGAGCCAATACTCTGCGAATTTGTTCCCTGCTTTGTTGAAGTATTATACGAATCCCATCAAATGGCAGAGTACTACCAAAGACCTGGTCACGTTATTGCTGTGGGTGTAGCATTGCCCACAGCTGACCTGATCGCGGTTGGGTTACGATTCTGGTTGCGGAGACGACAGAGGCTGCCGCTGAGGATGGACGACTGGCTGATCATACCAGCGACGGTAGGCCTCAACATATCAAAGCTCTGGATTTCAGGATTGCTGTTACTGACCCTTATAGGCCTTAGTAGTCGGCTTTGGTATTTGCCTAGTCTATGGTGTTTCCCAGGAAGCACTTGCATATCCAACCAAAGTTCCACCTGAATCTGCCGACAATCCATTTGGAATCGTGACTGACCAAGTTTCCTTGGGGTCAAAGGTACGTTCCTGTATTTTCCATACTTTATCAAGACAAAAAGTCAGAAACGTGCTGATCACCAGTCAAGATTGAGTATGCTAGCACCCTGATGTTCATACTTACGCTAGGGTGTATCAAAGCTAGTTTCCTGTTCTTTTACATACGCATATTCTCAGTTAAGAAAACTTTGCCATATGTCCTACTTGTGAGCCTGATCACCTTTGTTGGTCTTTGGACTATGGCCTTTCTTCTCGCCACGATATTTCAATGCAGGCTTCAAGTTGAGGCATTGTGGGGCAGTGTTGAGGACCTCTTGACCAAATGTGTCAATACGCTTCATCTCATTCTCAGCCTCTGCATCACGGATTTCGCTACTGATGTTTTCATCATCATTTTCCCTATACCTTTGGTAAATGATTTCACCTATCCTGCTTTACCTTTCAGAGTACTGTTTCTGACACTCCGTGAGATCTGGCAACTCAAGCTATCGACCGGCAAGAAAATTGCCACAAGCTTCGTCTTCCTCCTTGGGAGTGTGTAAGTAGCATCTCAAACATTTCTTTTGGCAAAATACTCACTAGTTCTAGTTCCATTGCTGCTTCCTTGACTCGGCTTATCGTGTTAGCGGACGTAATTGAAACCGGATTCGCTCCGGGCTCTGATGAAATTCGTAAGTCAAAGTCTCCAGACTTATGCCGACATTACCTAACAAAACAGTCATCATCACCCTTTACCTATACTGGGGTATGGTCGAATGCGGTGTCGGTGTGTTGGCTGCCTGTCTTCCAACATTGTCTTCTTTAGTCAGAGGCGTGTCATGGGATTCCATCGTTACTATGACAAGAAGCCTGATAAGCAGCCAACACTCTACCTCTGATTTCACGCATTTGGAGGACCAACCCATCAAAAACGGTGCTACAGCAAATGGCAGTTACAAGGGCGCGAACAGCGTCTCCACTAAGTCCCTTTCGAGACAGCAAGATCCAGCAACATCATGGGAGGAACCTGTGCCGGGGTCTCAGTCTTACGCAATGCATGATCGGGTTCAAGTGAGGGAATCAGTGTGAGGGACCCGACTGCTCTAGGTGGCCCAGGTGGGCTGTCTGCGACCCTGGACCACGTCGGAATTCGAGATCGGGGAGCTTCCGACAGTATCAAGGCAATTGTGACAAGGCCCAGTTATGTAATCTTAAAGCCATGCAGTTGAAAGGAGTGGCACGAGTTTAACAATGCGTTGTGGCCGTCGAGGCATTCCTAAGGGGCAAGCACAGTGGTGGAACGCGCGCGCACAAAGATTACTTATACCCGTTTTGCGCCGGCCCCCATGTAGTAAATGTGACCAAGAGTATCCTTGAAAGCGCACCGAGGAGGACCCAGCTTTACCCTCACGGATCAATATCAATATACTTTTGCCCTATACGTCCAGTCTCTCAGTCGCGACAGATCAGATCAACTTGACCTAAGAAGTGCTGACCTGCTCACATATCCGAGTGCTGACAAGGTGTCTCACCAAAGTCTCCCATCCCGACGACCAAACATACATACATATGTAAGTAGACCTCTTCCAGATGTTACATGTAGGCATTACTCTCATCGATACATTGGTCCACATGGAACGGGCTTGCCGTAAAGTGCCTTTCTCCGCCGTAAGCATCGCTCAATCGGTCGCGATAGCTTTACTTTTGCATAAGATGATCTCTTCCGGAGATGAAAGTGACCATCATCAGTAATATAGAACATAGAACTAGACAGATTCGCTCAGGGAGACGAAGAACTTGCTACTCGACAGGGGTCTTCGTGCTGGGTATATGAGATACTATGAGAAATTCCTCACTGAAAACCCCATCTCTGTCTACTCCAACCAGTGGCGCGTCAATCGACGCACGAGGTTACAGTCTCGAAATACGGATAGAAGCCAGGATGACACTAGAAAGACCAGCTCTAGAAACAGCCGCAGGCTATCAAGAACTCGACAGATCAACTGGGTAATCGTTGGAAAGCAGACTAGTCCCTCAACATGCGAATCATTCACATATCAGGCGATTCTCAGATAGATCAAGTGTCCCGCTCACCGCACAGCAGAGAGACAAGCCTTTCAGTACGAGCCTATCACCATCCATCTTCAGCGATTCAATCTGGCGACTTGAGACTAAGGGAAGGGGCATGCATCAAAGCATGGGGAAAAGAGCACGCGCCGCGCCACACAAAGTAAGCATCGATTTGCTTGTCCCACCTATAGTGATCTAAGCACATCTACCTACTGGTGATGTTCTCGATCTCCAGAAACAGCACGTACGAGAAAGCAGAGCTTCCCTTTCACCCTTGGTTATTCTGTACCTTGAGTATATTGAGGTATACATATAGACGACGCAGAAGCCATGAGTCTTTGCGCGTGTAGCGCATTAAGCTTCATTAGAGCACTAGTTCCAATGCAGGTTTCTGGGCTGGCTTTCCTTGCGTGCATTCAAGTGAAACTTTGCTCACAACCCTCCTGTGGTACCATTGTCAGCTCGGGCTGGCTGGTCTAAGGGCCTAATGGCAGCGTTGCTTACAGACCCAACGCGGCACCCTGACATTGATGGAAAACGGCACCCGGTCAAAAGTCTAGGTACAGTCGAAACATCGAACCGAGCGAGATGATCTCCCTCAGTTGAGTCTTCGCAATATGATTTGCAAATATCCGTGTCTGTATTGCAAATTCGTTTGGCAGCCAGCATCTGGCGCATCTAAACATATACATTTGAAAGCGGATGTGGCCGGGTATATCCATCCGCTGGGCGACCCCTCCAAAGCTTGCCAGCCATTCTCAGACAATTGCAAGGCGTGTTAGGACAGGGTCCAAAAAAAAGAAGCAGATCTCATCCCCATTTCTCGTGAATAAATCCTTTGGTCACCAGACGACCACTCCGCAAAAAGTGCCACAAGAATCTCCATCCATCCCCCTACATTTCTCACCAAAACCATTGTTATTGCCACCCCACCAGGTGCGCCATACCCCTCGCCGCAAGCGCAACAACCTCCCTCTTAGCCTCAGTGGCATTGTTATTGTCCTCCCCACCACCAATACTATTCGCCTCGTCGCTGTCCGGGTAGAAGAACGCGGCCACGGCGATGATAACATACGCGGCGACCAGCAGCGCGCCCTCGAGGTAGTTGCTGCGGCCGTCGAGGACGAGGAAATTAACAATGAACGCCGAGACGAACATGCTGATGGTCTCGAAGAGCGTGAAGTACAGGCTCATCTCCTTGTTCATGATCCAGCCCAGCACCACGACGAGCGGCGTGACAAAGATGGCGATCTGGATGCTCGAGCCGATGGCCACGCCGATGGCCAGGTCCATCTTGTTCTTAACCGCCACCGTGATGGCCGTCACGTGCTCGGCTGCGTTGCCCACGATGGGCAGGAGGATCAGGCCGATGAAGGCCTCGGAGACGCCTGACTGGCCCGAGACGACGCCGTCGATGGCGTCGACCATGAACTCGGCACACAGGGCGACAAGGGCCGTTGAGCCAAGGAGCAGGAGCACGGCGGAGGTACGGGAGATCTCGGGTTCTTCGTCTTCCTCGTCGTTGGCGCCCGCGGCCAGGGGCCGGCTGTTCACGACAATGGGTACGATCGGAGGCAGGGAGCCAGGTTGGGCGCGGTAGTACTGGTTCTGGGAGGGCATGGATTGGGTCCGACGCAGGCCCGGGCGAGTATCATGGTGATGATGATGCTGATGCTGTTCCTGACCAGCTTGATTGGCCACGTTGGCAGGGCTGGTGAAGACGTTCTGAGACAGGTTCTTAGCCAGGTTAGGGCGCAGAGTGCGGAGGGAGAACGGCTTTGGCCGAGTCGTGGAAGGCTGGGCCTCGAGGTCTGGCCCGACAGCAAAGTCAACACGCTTTGTGTTAGCGTCGCCAACAGAATCCACAGCATCGCCATTCACAGCACTGGCAGGCACGCCAGCTGCGGCCGCAGCTTCTGCATCGTCGTGATCCTGGCCCTTGCTCTTGCGGTGACTCTTGTGCTTGTGTTTCCTCTTCTTTTTCCCTTCCTGTGCGTCTTCCAGAGCTTGGGCTGCTTCCTCGGTAAGTTGAAGCGTGACCGGTTCCTGGCTGGAAGAGGCGGTCGGCTCACTGACTGAGCGCTCAACCGCCTCGGAAGGGGACTCGACGACAGGCGAGCCAGACGATGAAACAGTAGAAGGCTTTTCTGCATCAGCCGAGGCCATGCTCTGCTTGCGATTCCTGCCCTTCCTGATGGCCCGCTTGATCTTCTTGGCCGTGCTCACAGAGTGGCCAGAGGAGTCCGAGTCGGAACTAGATGACGAGTCCGAATCTGAACTATCCGAAGACTCAAAGTAATGTGCCGCGGGGCCAGGGACCGACTCCTGCTCGATGATATGCTGCGGGGTGGACTCGTACATATAAGCATGAGAGTTGAGCTGAAAGACCAGGTAGAGGGCGTAGACCAGCAGGAGGATAACACTGGTGCCCCGGCTGACCCTCAAAACCTGGATGTCTGCCTCGGAGCCGCTGCTGAAGGAGGCATGGAAAGCGGTAGGCAGAAGAAGAGAGATGACACTGAGACTGAGCAGGCAGGCGCTCATCTGGGTCACCGTGCTGTTGTAGATCTGCTCGCGGTATTTCAGGCCGCCGAGCATGAAAGCCATGCCGAGGATGAGGAGCAGATTCGCCAGGATGGAGCCCAGCAACGAGGCCTGGACGATGCGGATCTCATTCTAAAAGTCTTTGTCAGTGGCGTGCACGCACACAAGCAGGAACTGGAGGAGCATCGACGGACCTTGACCAGAGCGATAATGAAAATGATCAGCTCCACCGCATTGCCAAAGGTAACGTTCATCAGAGCGCCAACGGTGTCACCCAGCCTCTTTGCGACGCTCTCGGTCGCGTGGGCGAGCAGACCTGCCAGGGGCACAATGGCGATGGCGTTCATGGCAAAGACGATGCCATCAGAAAGGCCCGCGAAATGTACGGCGATGCCGACAGGCACGAAGACGAGAAGAACATTGATCCAGCTGGACATGAGAACATTCCTGATGACGTTGAAGAAGCGGGTCATAACCGGCTTCTTCTCTGGCACTGGCTTCTCCTCCTCTCCATTGGCCGTGGCCGCATCGCTCCCGTCTGTCGGGGTATCATGGTTGTTGTTTGTCTGGGCCGCGCGGCGAGCCGAGGAAGACGATAGTCCAGTGGAGGATCGCGGGACGCTGGCGGCGCGTGACGAGGTGACTATTCGTGAGCGAGGATCACCGCCATGGGCCTTCGCCCTCGCCCAGGTACGAATTCGGTCTGCAGGAGGCCCAAGTTAGTCAACGGGAAATGCATTCTGCGACGGTGGCCAACAATGGGCCAGAATGGGTCACACCAGGCTGGTGTCGCGTGATGAGGCCAGGCACAGCAAATGCAGCAACACATGTGCAGCTGCACTGTGTTGTGGCAGCGCCGGTTTCCCCTCGTGGCCAAGAGCCCAAGAGTTGGCAAATGCGGACCAAGGAAAGCTTGACGGTCTTGGAAGCTCGAACTTACGCATAAATCAGCACAACAGACTCAGCCAAGAACAGGCTGGGCGCTCGGCTGCAGAACGATGCGCGATGGGGAATTCGATTGGCAGGCAGAATTGACAAGCCTGATAGCTATCGTATCTGTTTACACGAAAGGTTGACTGGGTCGGTGGCTGCTTTGCGACGCCACTTCGTGTTGTTTACTTGGTGTTTACTCTGTCGCTTTGGTCGTCGTGATGTGATGACGGGAAAGTTGAAATGGCACTGGGCAGGCAGGGCGGGAAGGATTGGCCACCAGAAGCTGGCCGTGCTTTTTGAGGATTGCAGGCTGGTTGCCGTTTGGCCTGTTGCTGATGATGACGGAAGCGCCCGCCAGGGGAACCCAGGAACCTGGGAGACGAAGCTAGGGAGATCCAAGGCCAGGGTTAGTCTTGGTGGGCAAGCTGGGCTGGCTGGCAGAACTGCAGAACTGGCAAAGTGCCATGGCAAACGGAACAAATGCCACGACGGGCAGGCCTCCGTCTAGTCCCTGCTCCTGGTCCCTGGTCCCATTCTGGCATAGGCAACGCTAGCAGCACCCAAGCGGCTGGGCATTGAGTGTCGAGCTCTTTGTGTCTGCTACACTTTTCCATAGACAACCACCTACAACAAAACTCCTTGGCTCTGAATGGGAGAACCTTCCATGAGACGCATTCCTGTGACCTTCTCTGGGACAAATCTTCAGGAGGTCATCTAGCCAGTCACCATAAGACATCCTCATAGGGAAGAGCCTCCTAAGGGGGACCTCTCGGTGGACTGTTGGACACAGCACGGAGTACCGACGGTGGGAGGGCTGCGTGGGGCGTGCACGTCCCAGGAAACGGTCCGCGACCTCCCGGCTAACCACAGTAGCTCCACCGTCACAGGTCTCGCCCCTTCCGACCAGCAGAACTGCGTCATACCTGCCAGGCGTGCCTGCATTTCAGGTGGGCACCACTGGCACCTCGCCTGCCTGAGCCACATTGCAATCGTGGCGTTTTGTTGTTCTGGGGCGGTGTGACAGCAGCGGCTGCCGTAATACGCGCTATTGCCCAGACGGTCTCAGTTCTGTCGGCCCCTGTCAGCTTCCACCCTCCATGGCCATCCACCTTCGTCCCGTCTTCCCGCCTCACCTTCGAGAAACTTGGACTGACTGGCAGCTTGGAAGCTCACATCATCACCAAGACTCCTCGCTCCGATGTGCTCGCATTATATGTTGCCGTCTCCTATTGGCTGATCAGCCACTGAGGCGATCCACTCGCATGCTTGCACATGCACGAACAAGACTCATGCACCAAGCCTAGACTGCTCTTTACCCCGTCGACGGCCCATGGAAATGCTGGCAGAATCCATCAAGCTCCAGACTCTCCTTTCCCAAAATGGATGGTGATTGCTTCGATACCAGAGCATTATTGACATTAGCGAGCGAGGATGATGTTTGGGCATCTCTGCTCCAGATGACAGGTCACAGCTCACACGGGCACAGAGATCCCCACGGAAAACAAAGCTCGAGTTGCACCATTTGCCGCATTCAGACTTCCAGGCCACTGCACAAGACAGATCGCGTCCGTGTAGCCTCACTTGTCCCATGACAGCACATCTGGCACGAGGTGACAGCACTGAAAACTTCCAACTCCGGATCACCAGCTCAGCGTCAACGATAGGGGCGCTTGGGCTCTCCCGTGGGTGATGTCAAGAATGCAGCAACCCTATTCAAGGCGGTGCGATGACGTCCTACACCTGCATCCAACCACTCGTTGCACACTCGCCTGAATCCAGAACGTGTCGAATTCTTATCGATGCCGGGCGAGGACAACCTATTTGCGTCCCGTTCCTACCTGTCACCACGGGCTGGTGCAGCGACAACTTGGGCTTGTCAGACCAGACACGCTGTGCCCAGCTGGATCGTACCTCGCTGAATCGCAGAGCTTTTCGTGCTCCCTTCCTGATTTGAATTATTCTTCATTCAAGTAGCCTAAAACTCCTCCATGGGAGGATGGTGGTGATGGCGTCACGTTGCACGCACGCGGCTGATTTTTGCTTGATGTGAACCTTGTGTTCACGACGCTTCTGCTGTCTGAATAGCTTCGAGACAGCCGCCCATCTATCTGGTGTGACGAGAACACATTGCCGCATTGCCTATTCTGACCGCCCGCCGCTGCTCCCGGAGCAGCCTTTCCTTTCGTTTCACGGTCGGCCTCGGCCCCTTGTCGGCGCCCACGGGAGCCCAGCAGAGCCTCCGGTCTGCCGCCTCCCGGCCGATGGGGGCTTTGGGGAGCTTCAGTAAGCGCCGACATGGAGCTATGTGCGGGTTTTGTACAGATTTCAGCTTACTATGCTTCTTTTTGCAGCTCTTTGCGGATGGCTCTGCCATGCTTCCCGTTGGCTTTGGGAGGAGGGGTTGCTACGCCGCCCATCCTTCGTCTCAGTCGCGGCCTGTCAGCCCGCGGCCCAGCCCGCGACGGCTTCAAACCGCTCGCAGGATTCGGCCCCCAGCGAGCTAAATTTGGGAAAACACAGCAGCCGGGCAATACTTCTCTATGTTTCTTCTCGATCTAGTCGGTGAACACCCTTGGACAGGCAGGTCGTCCCCCGTCTCGTCCCGGCTGTTTGACACTTGACCGTCAGACCTGACCTTCGAAACAATGACCTCGTTTCCCGGCTCGCAGAGCACTCCGCCCAGCAGTGCCGTGGTCCGTCTTGGAAAGACCTCACTTGTCCGAGTGTCACCCTCGTGCGACGCAGCCTTTCCTTCTGGTTGTCATCATTGGACCAAGTACTGCGGTCAACAGCTACTTGCATCAACATCCTTCTGCCGTAATCCTTCTGTTTGCACTTATACACTCCCGACTCCTTAGCTCTTTATTCTCCGCTCTCTGCCCGACTCCTCTCTCTCACCAGCCAGGATTGCATAGTTACATCCAGCCTCTTAGCTCCCTGATCCCCTGGCTCGTCGTTCTCAAGCCCTCATCCACTTCTCGTAATTCTCCTTCACAAACCCACTTCACATCACATTAATCCACCACACATCTCCAGTATGGCTCTCGCGCCAGTGGCAACAGTAGCAGCCTGCGGCAGTATCCTCACTGCAGTCAAGTCAGGATGGGAGCTCTCTCGGATGATCAAGAAGAAGGACCTTGAGAAGCGGCTGGACAAGGAAGCCAAGGTCGTTGTCCGCGATCTCCAGAACGCCTACCTCGATGGCCTCATGTCGGAGAGGTCTTTCGAGAAGTGGTACGACAGAGTAGTGGGTGCTCTGGCAGAGAAGGATGGTGAGTATTTGTCCTTTCTAAACACCACATTTCCCAAGTACCTAGCACGAGACTGACTCTATGACACCAGGGATGGAGCTCCGCAAGGTCAAGCAGCACGTCGACCTCGTGCGGTCGTCCAAGGAGCGCATCACACGCAGCAACACGCGGGCGAACCGCAACAGCAGCCGCGGCTACTACGACGAGAAACAGCCGCACCACCACCACCATCACCACCACCGGCGGCCGCACTCAGTGGACCGGTACTCGGAGTACACCCGCTACGAGGAGAAGGGCAGCAGGCGCCCCAGGTTCGACCACGGCAGCCACCACAACCCGCACCTGGGCATCAACACGGACAAGGCGCAGCGCGAGTATTACTACTCGCACGCGCTGCCCTCGCCGTACAGGGGCGAGATCGAGTACACCCCTCTAAACGCGGAGTTTGAAGACTCGCGGAGCCATGCTGGCTCGGAGCGGAGCAGCCGCCGTGGCAGACCTGGACATCACCACGGGGACAGGAAGGAGGAGTTCGTGTCGCGGAGCAGTAGTGTTGTTGATAGGGGCCGCACGCGGTCGCGCAGCGTGCACCAGGAGCGGAGGGTGCGCGACAGCTCTGCGGATGCTGACTCCGAGGCGGAGGAGGTGTATGAGCGGCGGGAGTATTTTCCTGCCAAAGGGTCTAGGGGTTCGGGGAGGCATCGCTAAGCGGCGGTGTTCGCCCGCTCGCTGTGGGTGTGCCTCTTGTGGCAGAGGACGGCCTCTAATGAAGGCCCCTCGTCGTGGGTCATTCCCTTCTTCGCACTTGCGATCTTCATCCTTCTCTCCGCCTCCGCCATCTCATGGCCGTAGGCTTCAGAGGATCAAAGACAGGGGCATGAGGCGTGTCATGATCGGCGACGAGGTGCGCCTCGTTCCCCGGGTGGTGCCGACGGAGGTCGAGCTGATGGAGACGGGGGGCGGGGAGGGCAGCTTCCGCGAGATGGATGAGATGCTGGATGTCGCTATTGCGATTGGGGACTTTGGCGAGGGGATCGGCGCTGTGGGTGAGATTTGTGAGGTCATTGGGGCGTTTGGGGATATGGATTTGTAGGACCGTACCGGTAGAGACTGACTGGCCTTTTTTTCCCCTTGCATTTCTTGCATTGGCGTACACAAAATGCCTTTTGCTTGATGTTGTGTTAGGTTCTGAATACCTAGGTACCAAATGGTAGTAGTATGGATTATTGATTTTATTCACGACATCATTTATTTATTACATGAAATGCCTCATGGGTTCTCCTCTCACTTAAATTGAAATTTAAACTTTATTCGGAATTTTTTAGCCACTTAATTCGTTGACTCTTCAACACCTCATCTGCTGTCTCAGACACATGTAGTATTGCACGGTGGTGTATTCCAAGGCCACCCGCAGGTTCCCCATCGTCAAATGAGGGCGCCATCCTGAGCCACGATAACTACCTTCCCCAGGGTGGATGTCCGCAGCCGCACGACAGGGGCGAGCCACCACGGGCCGAGGTGCCCGGGTGGCCGTGTCTACCAGGCACAGCTGCGTCACCGGACAGACGGGCGTTCTCGACCCTCTCATCATCCCACACTAGGACGACCTTAAGAACATACGCAGCAGTCACCTTCTCTGTGCTGGATCAGCTTTAGAAGGGAATGCAAGAACCCGCGCCAGCCATGCGGTCGCCGAAGACACCCGCAACGCCCGGCCCGCCTGCACGGTCGACCGGTGGCGATGAACTTGATGCCGTCAATGTTGACATTTGCTGAGATGCGGTCGGCACAGTCTATGTGATCACAGAGCCTCAGCCTTCCTCTAATTTCTACCATGTCGAATTCGTTTGGGCCTTTCAGATACAAGGTCACCGATTTCAACCCTTGGGAAATCAATTTGACTTCAACACATACATAGTATGCAGTGACTCAACACCTCCCTTTTTCGCATGCGGTGAGCTATTAGGCATATATCACTTTCACTAAACGACCATGGGAATCCAAGGGTCTTACCTGTTTATTGATTCACATCCATCGGCCGCTTGACCGCAATAACCAGAGGAAAATGGCTCGAACAATTGAGCGATGAATCAATTCTCGTCTCACTAGGCCATTGTTTAAAGCTGAGGCCTTACCTCTCCCTCGATTCTATGAGCCTGGAATCGTTAAGGGTGATATAAACATGTAAACAAATAATCTAACGTGAAAAGATACTGATAAAAGCATATAGGATCCCTTGACCCAGACCCGGATCCCTCAGATTTGGGACCCGAAGCAGGACTAGCTCCGCCATGTCAAGGATGGCGTGCCTTATGGGTTCATTCTCAGCATGTCACGACCACGCCTCCTTCCTCGCGCCTGGGCGCGCCAACGTAGCTCATCACCATGGCGAGAACTCCTTCCTTAACGCTTCACCTAGGCATTGTCTGCATGTTTACGCCTCTCCTCGTGTCTGAGGTTCTTCTCAGCATCATCTCCCCCCCCCCCCCTTCATCCTCTCATTGCTCCACCTCGCTCCGCTTGCTTGTCTTGGAACAGCGTCGCCGCCAGCTGCTCTTTTGTGTCTAGAATACTATCCTAGTACTAGTAGTACAATATATCTTGAAACCTGCCTGTCTGTCTTCTGCATCTCGCCGTGGCAGGATGAAGGGCAACCAGCTAGCCAGGTAAGCGGGATCTGAATACCCCTTTTGATGGGCAGGGCGAAGACCCAGCGTGGTGTGGGGATGAGCTTGAGGTCCTTTAGGCTGCTTGTAAGCTGTGTGAGATACTGTTCAATTTGTATGAAGCGGCCGCAGTATATCTCCTCAACTTCCTATGGGACAACCTCCTACCCCTCTACCCTCCTATGCTCCTATGAGACATCCTTCCCTAGAATCGCGTTCTATAAAGGAAGTTCCTATAGAAGGAGACCACATGAATAGGAAGATTTTCATTCACAGGGACACCGCTATGATGTATTGTCATTTTAAGGTGCGGTGGCACGGTAACAGTATATGTGACAGAGTAGATTCGGTCGCCCTTTTCTATCGTTCTAGACGCATCCGCTACCGTGTTCCTACCGATCCCCGCCGGCTTCCATCACTTTGTGTCCTACACGACACCCAAACAGGGATTGAGAGTGGTTTGTCCAGGCCGCTGCTTCCCGCATGAGCCTGACATGGACGATCATCGATGACAGGGTTCACATCGTGCTCCGGGAAGCAGAGCGGTACTCAGGGTGGAACCACTCCCTGCCGCGGCGGTCGCGAATGTCCGAGCAAGACTCCTCGGGGCCGAGAGCTGTCATGATCGTGTAGAGCTCCTAGTCCATCTGACCGACGCTCACGTCCTCGGCAGCCTTGCCGTTCGCAGTCACGATCTCGTGGCCGACTGCCTTCTTCCGGTCCTCGTCGGCCAGCTTGGCGCACCAGCCCAGCGTGTCCTCGACCTTGCCGGCCTGGATGCCCTTGAGCTGCGTGAGCAGCTTCAGGCACAGTGGGCCGGCGTCCTCGTTGCTGTCCGGGATGTACGAGACTGTCTCTGCCTTGGGGTCAAGGGACAGGCGGGGGTGGGACTTGACGGTGGCGGCCCACGACTTGGGATCTGAGTTTTCGATGCGGCGGGTGATGGATCGGATGGGCACCAGGGAGGCGGCTGTGCCGGCTGCCATGACTTCTTGGAAGTTGGGGAGCTCGGCGTATTTGATCTGCTCGTCGCGTCAGCCTGTTGTGTTACGCATAGAAGGAAGCTCTCCCAGAGGTTGTGCCATAAGAGGTATCATGTCCCACTCACCGACCGCTGCTCCACCTTCCAGCCGAAGGTCTTGGCAATACCCTGGACACTCTCGCTGGTGACGCTGTTGATGACGTTCGTGGAGTCCGGCACCACAATAGTCACATTGTCTCCGTCGACCAGCGCACCGATGAAACCGCTCGTGCTGAACTCGTCGACCTCGGAGTGCGTGGCACTGTCAAGGTGCAGGGTGATGTCGAAGCCCTGCTTGCGCGCCTTATCCGACCACCTCATGACGGGCGCATAGTTGCCTCCAACCTTGGCGCTTCCGGTACCGTTGGGGGCGGCACGGTCGAACTCGTCCAGGATGAGGCAGCGCACAGGGTGCACGCCGTGGTACACACCAGTGGGCAGGACATAGACGCAGAATGTGTACTCCTCGGGCGGGCTCAGGCCCAGCTGTGCGCTGGAGCCGTAGATCTGGGGCCGCACGTACATGGCAGCGCCGGTGTCGTGGGGCGGGACCCACTCGGCGTTGAGGGCGACGGCGGCCTTGACGGCGTCGATGAACATGTCGACGGGGACGGGGGGGATAGAGACGCACTCGGCGCTGTGCTGCATGCGGGCGGCGTTGCGGTCGGGGCGGAAGATCTGGATGGCAGAGTCGCCGGGGGTGCGGAAGGCCTTGAGGCCCTCGTAGACCTGCTGGCCGTAGTTGAGGGCGGGGGCCATGCCGTGGATGCGGATGTAGGGGTCGGTGACGAACTGGAGGGGCGTCCATTTGCCGGTCTTGTGGGAGTAGTGCGACTCGATGTGGCCGTTGACTGGGGGCGGGAGGGAACATTGTCAGCTGTCGGTACAGCACGCTGTTCAGGGGGCCAATTGACATACCTTCGTGCATGCGGAAGCCAATGTTGGCCCAGTCGAGGGCGCTCGAGGGTGGCGGAGGGAATGAAGGCATCGTGAAGGTCGACTAGGGTGTGGTGGTCGAGCAGCCGTGGAGTTGCTATCCACAGTCAGGCAGGGTCAGCTGAGAGCTCGAAGAAGCTGACTGACAAGCAAGAGAACGAGCACAGGCGAAAAGAATGATTTACCAGGTGCTTCGGATAATCCGGCAGTTACAGAGGCAGCAACAAAATTCGTAAAGGCAGTCGACGTAGTTGGGAGTCTGAGGCTGAAGCTGTGGACAATCGTGTAAACAAACAGTCACAAGAGGAGATGGTGGAAGGCCCAGAAATAATTCTTGCGTTACCTAAGGGCCAGACTTTACTGTGGTAAGCCTCTCCGATTGCGGACTGCGGGGTCCTTCAGCAACAAGCAGTTGGGCAATGCGCATTTGAGTCAGGGTCCCGGGAAGAAGTGGGCGGTGGGACGGGTGGGGTGGGGTGCAATTGGCAGATCCGGGGTTTTAAGGGTCTGTGGGCGGGTACCTCCGTACCTACACCGGTACTCAAGTCATGCATGCATGGTTCACACGGGAAGGAACATCGCAGGCACTTTAGGTCACGTCATGTACGGTTCGATACTTCTTCATTTTGTCCTACTCTGTCTTCCGTTCCAAATTTTCACTCACATCACCACCGAGAACTCCAAACGCCCCGATCCCAGGATTCCGACCTCAATATGAACCATCATACCTCCCACGATCAGCACCAAAGTCGGGGTCCATGTGCCACTGACTTGCATCTGCATTCCATGAAGACGTCGACGGAGACCCGCCTTGCAACGGCATCTGGGCTTGATGCTGCTGCTGTGACGGCGGCTGAAGCTCTTCCCAGCCTGAAATGTCGTTTGGAATCTCGCCCATCAGATGACCCATCCTGAGTGTCATGTCAGGGGCCGCCATGTGGAATCCACCCGGCTCGACCGGAGCTAGGGAGCTCGTCATCGGCTCAGAGGACGTCCAGATGTCCAGGTTCCCTCCCGTGCCTTGCGGCGCGGTCGCGTTGTATGCCCATACGGTCTGGGCTATCGACCCGTACCGACTGTCCAGCTGCTGTGCTACTTGCCAGTTACCTGCCGCCTTGTGCCACTCCGATCTAACGGCTATGGCCCCAACCACCTCTCCCATCCTGTCAAATCCCTGGGCCTGCCACGATGGAGATGAGGTTTCCCCGTACTCGACGAAGGGCGATGGCGCTTCGGCCACTGACAAGGCCATGCGAGTCTCCATCCACCCTTCCAGGACCGGCGAGTTCCGCACAATCGGGTTGCTTGCTATTCTTTGAAGCGCCTGGAACTTGTCTTCCGGGGACAGCGGGCTCTCGGCAGTCTCCACCGTCTTCGAGTATGTCTCGAATGCGGGTTCATACTCGGCAGCAGCGAACAGTGCTTGCGCGATCGAACGTCTCGCGAGCTTCAACATCGTCACCTGCGCAGACGTTCTGAGCTGGCATATGCGCTTGGCCAGTTCCGCCATTGTGGGTTGGTATCCGCCACAGAGAGTTGCCAGCCGCTGCAGGACCATTTGCAGGACCAGCTTCTTCGAGTGTCGGAAATCACTCATCATCTCTGACTCTATTGAAAGAGCCCACAGGATCAGCTGAGTCGCCGGTCGTGTGTCGAGAGGGCTTGCGTGCTGTACCTGTTGTATGCAGAATGTCAACGACTCAACACAGACGTTGATGATCCGCATGCCCTCGCTCGCCAACCCGTCGTCCAGAAGCATGTGGGCGATCCGAAACTTGAGAGCGAGGTCCAACATCGTCTCATCATGCCGACATAGCTGCATGATCGTCGAGTTTCCAATTGATGCGAAGGGGTAGGGGCAGTCAAAGTGGTTGTCCATGAAGGCTTGCAGCAGCCCGATAATGTCGCTCGGCAGCTCGGGTCCTGAAGACCACTCCATTGAGAAGGCTGACAGGGACAGCTCCGACGGGCTCTGCTCGCGCTGCTGATGAAGCTTCACCACAGGGATCGACACCTTCACCCGGCCCTTCCCACTGTCCACCGACAAGGACTTGATCACCTCCAGCGATCTCTTTGACGCTGTCGGCAGTTTGTCAAGTCCGACAGGCTTGCGTTTCATATACTTCTGTATACGTCTGACGTCCAGGTCCTCGCCAACATCCAACACGACCCTTTCGTTGCCCATCCTTCTGCCAGACCTCGACGGGCTCCCCTCTGTTCGCCCCGCCTCCTCCACCTTCTGCATCAGCTTGTGTACCTTTGCTGCTGTTACATTCTTCTCGAGGCCCCACTCCTTGAAGCGTGCCTTGTACATTCGCTCCGTGGCGAAGAACTGGTGTTGAGTTTCCATCACGGTGATCACGTCTTTGAGGGTCTTGCTCTGATACAAGGACGTGATCCTGTCTTTATGAGCCCGCCAGTCGTCTTCAGTGGCATAGCGCTTTCGATGTGGGCTGCTCGCGGGGCCGTACGGCTTGAGTGGTCCATCAGGTGTGACGGGCGGCTGTCTGCTTACTCCAGGTCGCGTGGACGAAGATGTGGCTGTGCCAGAGCTCGGGAGAAGAGCCACGGGCGTGGCCCGCTGTGGTTGACTCCGCAGCTCCATTGCTACAGGAGGGCCGGGGGTCGGATAAAAGTCCAAATAGCTGCTGGATGTCATCACCGAGGCTGCGTTGGAGCTTGAGCTGCTAGCTCCACAGTCGCTGAGGCTGCTGCTCCAGTCACTTGGAGATTCCGACCGCGATGGTAAGGATGGAGCCATCTTGGTACTGTCGACTGACGTGGCAGAGACGGCCGGGAAACACAAGTGCTTTCGTCAACCGAGCAGCCTTCTTTGTGGGGCAGCACGATAGTACAAGACTTGTGCGTCTGGAGAGCACGATATGCGGGCCAATACAAAAGTAAGGCTGAAGGTAAGACAAGCCAGGCTTATATGTACCTGACGAGATCTTGCAGTTCTCTTTGATGGTAGAGATGAGAAGTCCGGGTCGGTCGAGGGGGTTGGATCCACCCTCAGAACTTAAATACGACAGACTCTCAAGCCCCTTGACTGGTGGAAAGCAGAGCCACTCCCGATATATCAACTGTCGACCCGAATGACCTCGTTGGTATCAAGCGATGGTTGCGAGGGAGGAGGGTGCGGCTGGTCCTGCTTGGGCCCACCTTTCCTGTTTCGGCGGGAGCGGTGCTGTCCAGCAGACGGTGTTGGCTATGATGTTCGAGGCAATCCAGTACATGGACAAGCTGTGTCCTTTCGAGGTTGGTGACAGGGGGGTCCGAATTATGGGGGGGCATGCGGTTGGGAGTTTCGTGTGTTATATCACTCGATAATTTCGGCCACCCCCCTCCTCAGCCCCTTTCCATTTTGAGCCCACGTCGACTTGCAAGTCAATGGTTCAGTAACAACTGCTTAGTACTCGGCTTACATAGCCGATTTGTCTGTGGTTTATTGTACCGCAGATCAGCCTTGTACGGCGCACGGCCGTTGTCTAACAACGTCTTGGAGCAGCGGGCCAGTCATTGTCAGACGTCACGAGGCGATTCCGAGAGGCTGGATGGGATTCCATGACACTCACATAGAAGCCCCACGCAATTCCTTGTTTGCGACCTCGGTCATTTCACATGGAATCCACAGGAAACGGCTCATCTCAGTCTGCCGCCCGCGATCCCGCCCAGAACGAGGACGTATCAAAGAAGCGGTGGGGAGTTGACACAAACGGTCCACGACAGCAAAAGCGCCAACGTCTATCAGCCCGCAGTGCCATGAAAGGAGAACGGCTGACGAAAATACAACGCGGCACACAAGCGTCCTCGTCGACTAGTGGTAAGGAGATCAACGACTGCGTCGCCGTCTGTCGACACGGCGAGCAAGCTCCTATCGGCGATCTGGCAAGGAAAGCCCTGGGAGCCAGCGCCCCTCGCACGAGGCCGGCAGCGTCTACACGCCACTTTTGCCGCGCACCGGAATGGTTTCCTCGTGTGTCTTCTCGCGCTAAGGGCGGTTACTTGGTGATCCGGGGGAAGGGGGGAAAGGGCGGACGGTATGCTCCAAGAAAGAACCTCTTGGCACAATGGGACCTTACATTTCCAATCACTCACCCCTGGTGCTGCCAATCTGTGCACAGTTGCACGCCAGCGTCGATCCTAGCGTTACCATACACTCCTTGAGACTGGCCTTTCCTGACGCGGCTGTACGGCTCAGCTGGAAGTCTCAATGGTGGTTGCGTCTGCGGTGACTTGGGCTACACTGGAGGAGGACCGCCGCACCATCAAGCTTGGGGTTCACTTCTCTCGCACGGCTTGACGAAGCTCGATATAGCAGAGCCACGTCACGAAGCCTGCCGCCCTGCAGGGTCAAGTGATCGCACAGCCCACGCAAACTTGCAGATTACAGGCGTTGAAAAGGATGTCGACCCGGCAGTTGGGGGCGGACCATGCCAAGATGCGTGGGTGTGTTAGCCGGGACAGAGCCATGGCATGTCCTTTGTCTTCCACTGCGTGGCGGCTGGTCGTTGAGCTGGAGTGCTGAGCCTGCGGGGTCGCATTCTCAGCCTAAAACCGATCTGTTTGCGGTGATGTCTTGTCATCGTAAGGCGCATGTGGGGTCGACGCCACAGAATTATCTGCAGGGAAGATTGTGGGGTGGTGTCAATGTTGTTGTGTGCAGTCACATAAAGGCAACCCCCGGAGTCCCGGAGTTCGTCCGCATTTGGCGGTACTCGACGCGCACGTACAATGCTAGGGCGAGCTCAAGTCCAGAAGCCATCCAGATTAGCGATGGGCTAGCTAGGGTGCGTGCAGTCGCCTCGATTGCAACTACGAAGTTGGCACACCCATCTCTACTTGCCTGCCCAAGGCAACCACCACGACACTTTATCCCTGGCACTGAACAGGATGCATCAGTGTTCAGATATGCCCCACACAGGCAGGAATACGCGTGGAGAACTTCTGTGTTACGACCTTGCAGAGATCATCCCATCCTTGAGAACAAGGCGCTCTCGGGTACCGGTTCCCACCAGTCCTAAGCCTTACCACATGGATGGGAGATGATGAGATTGGTTGACCAAGGTAACCTCGGTGCGCCAACACGCAAACAGGAAGTTCTATTTGCGTCTTGCGCTGGTTACCTTCTCCTGGCCTTGACTGAGCCTAAGGACGAGCCATTTCGGTCCGAGCGAGGGACAGCGAGGGCTGGCTTGGGAGATCTAGCATGGATCATCTCTTGTCCATTGTCTATCCTCTTCCAGTCCACCCATCACTGCTCCAGCCATCAAGCACCTGGACTACCACAGCGCTGCAAGCCAGTCCTGCTCCCTTCGATTAGAGCAAGCACTATTATTGTGAAAATAAGGCTCAAGCTCTTACGCAGTCGACTGCCAACCGGGGATGGTTGCATCGGTGCCGTGTAACCTAACCTTGCGGCACACCAGCCCTGTACGGAAAAGTCCGCGTCCAATCAGACACAACGACCCTCCTCTGCCTAGACTGGCATCCCATGCCGTGGTCGCTTAGAGGAGTCCGGGCCGCATCCAACGGCTAGACTACTGTACACAAGACTGACGTCGCGAGGGACCAATCTCTCCGCTCGGGGGAAGCACGGAAATTAGCTTCCTCTTCCTCACGCTCACCATCGATCGCACTCCACGGACACAGTCCGCTTTCTAGGAACAGGGTTGCAATTCACGGCCGGAAAGACGGACCACATTCCACGAAATTTCGTGCGGAATTCGATGGCTCTTATCGAAGGGAGAGCTGCGTTGAGCCTCGCCGGCCTGGAAGCCCTGCACCACCATGCGCATTAAGTCGCTGAAAATACGAGCTATCACAACGACAGAGCCATCTCTGCAAATCCTGCCCAGCACCAACTGCTTAGTTCTATTGTGTACCTCCAGTGCCCCCGCGCCGCATCGATCAATGTGGGGTTCGCACAAGATGCGATAGCCTAGAGCCTAGGCTGTCGCCGAAGCGCCGCCCGGCAGCGATCCAGAAGTGAAAGTATGATGGATCATATTCCACTTTCTCTTCTCTGGAGAAATGGAACGATGGAAATATTGAAAAGAATGGGGCCATGCAGTTGGTTATTGCGGTATTTGATCAAGGCGTTGGCTCGGGGCGTGCGGACGACGACGCGGTCTCCATTGGTTCTGCCTCGGTTCCACGAGCCCTGTCGAATCGATCTATCACGGTAGGCCTTGATCATGGTCGATCCACAGGTGCGTCCCAGACCTTCCCAACACACCCCATAGCAACAGGTCGCCGTCTCGAAGACCCCGTGTTGCTGTCCTGTTGGTCCTGGGAGTCCAAGTCGGCTGCAGGTCTGTATCCACTCTGCCCAACAGACACACCCCTTTCCCGAGATTTGTATTTACGAGCATGGTGTGCTGGAGGGGAAGAGGGTGTCCGTTGCGCTGAATCTGCATCTCATGCTAAGCCCTACAGCTGACCAACACCGCCAGTGATGCGACGCACAGTGGGTGTAGTGTGCCAGCTAACTATAGGTCGCGAGCTACGAGTACATTTGTGGGAAAGGGTGTCTTGTGCTAGATGTGACGAGCTAGACAGTGACAGTGCCCACGACCCTGAAAACATACCTGATCCTTGCCGCAGCCAACAACTACGTACGGAGTACTGAGCTCAGACAACACGGCGATCAAGAAAAGGAATGGAAGGCTGCGGAGCCCGCTGAAGCGAGCTGTCACTTCCATGCACCTAGACGCCTGAGGTCGAGCAACGTACAGCAGTAGCACATCATGTGCGCGAGCGGCACTGCAGCTGCCCCTGCCACTGCATCCACAGTCTAGCCAGGGTGACCCAACTCAAATCATGCCCCGGCCCCAGGCCCGCAGGTGGACCCCTGCCGGCCTGCCGGGCAACATCAGGCGAGGATCCATTCGCGTCTGTCTGTCTGGGCGTACAGTCGGTCGCACACAGCACAGCAACCGCCGGCTTCGTGTGAACTGAACCGAAGCGAACTGAACTGACCGTTTTCTCCGTGCTCTTGACGACTTGGACCAGCTGAAGCCCCAGGTCTCGACACTAGCCAAC
The DNA here is from genome assembly GCA_023522825.1 of Diaporthe ampelina. NCBI lineage: Eukaryota > Fungi > Ascomycota > Sordariomycetes > Diaporthales > Diaporthaceae > Diaporthe > Diaporthe ampelina. The sequence continues at coordinate 158,441 of JAMFTM010000101.1, read as the reverse complement.
GGCCAGCACGTGCGTGCGCTGAAGCTAGCCCCCTGTTTGGACCTGTCAAACGAGCACAATGGGCATTGACATATGTCATTCACATGGGGCACCCACCCCATCAACTCATGCCCGGGCTACCTAGCCGGCTACCATAACCACAGCACACAGCAGCCTAGCTAGCTAGCCTCCTCCAGCAGCCCCGGGCAGGGGATCCCCACGCACAAAATCGACGTTGCAACCCGGACACTAGCTCCCCAAAGGACCTTTCTACTGTCACTCACGTCGACGGCGTGGACTGTGATAGGAACGTTTACGGGCATTCACGTGGCATTGTAGCGTTTGGCGTCGCGTCCGTCGAAAGCCACTCAACTCGCGTCTTTCCCAAACACGCCGCCTGAAGCCACGCGCAGTTGAGGTCGGGACCGAACGGGCGGGCAGGCGGGCGGACGGACGGCTTCTGGTTAGGTGACAGACAGCCATAGCACGCAACACGCAGAGATTCTAGTGCAGACAACAGCCGAGACTAGCCTGCAATCCTTCCTGGGCTGGTGCCGTCGATTCCCGAGGAGCCAGCAGCAAGGGCCCTCGTCTCCGTCTCGTCTCGAGTGGGGCACATAGAGAGAGAGAATGGGAGGGAGGGTCCAATAATCAGCCCAGCTGCGGGCGGGCAGACAAGCAGGCAGGTAGGCACCCCAGGCAGGTACTCACTCATTCGACTGGTCGACTGGACTGGACTGGACTCGAACTCGAACTCGGGCCGAAGGTGTGAACAAAAGGTCAGCGTAGAAACTCATCACATCCGGGTGCAGATAGATGGTCGAGGCACATCCCACAGAAGGGCGGTGGTCGTCTAGATTCCCCCAGGTTCCAAAGACCTTGAGGTACACACACATACACACACACACATCTAGCATCATCTATTTTTGTGAAGAAAAGTAGTGACGAGCAAGTAAGGGGGAGACCAACTCTCGATCGAATCCAATCTCTTCCTTCACATGCCGCAAACGTCCAGAAGACGAAACGAGACGAAGCCGGCCGCTGGCGGTGAAGTCCGGCCGGTCGCGATGAAGATAGATCAGATCAACGGTTGGCACGCACGCACGCACACACGCCCGGCCGCCACCAACCATCAGCATCGATGGAAGGAAGTGGCCTTCGAAAGCTCTAGTGATGGAAGCCATTTCTATAAACAAACTTGAGCCCTTGTGTCTAGTTGGTTCACTAGATAGATACTCGTCGCATGCAGCCCGCCATTGATTGCAGACAGAAACAGAAACGGGGCGGCCGAACCGCCGGCCGCCAAAAAAGTCCCCCAAGCCGCCAGCCACAAGTCCTGTCCTGTCCGTCCCCCGTTGCTTTAAAAGGGCAGCACGTGGGTAGGCAGCTAACTAACTAACTACCTAGGTACCTAACCCAGGCATGGGGCGTGGAAACCGTCCAGTGCCAAGAGCGCATCGCGAGCGTGGCTTTTAACTTAACACTTAGCAGCAAGTAAGCCATCAATCATGGGAATAATCGCAGATAAGGACTTTTAAAGACCGAAACGAAGATGGGTAGGGAACATAAACTCCGTTTTTTTGTTTTGGAAACCCCTAATCGAACCAGGTGCAAGTGAGGCCTAACTAATTGTACAGAGGTAGTAGTCTGGATGAATCAATCAAAAAGCAAAACGGTGAACAAGTACAACGGGGGGGCTATCCCCGGGATTTTTTAATGCAAATGGGATTGGGGGGTTCATGTGTGTGTGTGATGGTTGATGGACGTGATCCGAACAGCAGTTTACCGCGCTATCATCTGTAGTCTAATCAATCCATGCCAGACAAAGGGGAGGGAGACAAGACGGACACACACAAGACGTCGTTCTCAAAACACCAATCACAGACTTCCATTCACCCCTTCCCAGGGGCACACACGCACACACACACGGAGTGCACCGTCTATCCAACAATCGTACTCCATCGTACAAGATTCCGAGCTCTTAGGACAGGAACTAACTCCACCGAAACTTTTTCGCCAAGCAGCATAAGAGGAGAGTGTGAGTGCGAGTGTCAGAGAGAGCATTTCCTTTCCATCATTCATGTCCATAAAAAAACAAATACCATATGTTCCGTGATCGCCATGCTTTGTTTTCATCATGAGTTAACCGGAAGCAGAACATACAAGGAGAGAGAAAAAGGTCAAACAAGGATACTACAGGAAAGACAAGATATACCGCGCATAAGTGGCGGTTACACCACTTTGGTCTCACTAGCCACAGTGAGACAGACATGCATGAGCGAACGGTCATGTGAGGAGACAAAGAGATGCTGTTGCAAGGAGCAGGCTGGTTAACTGTGCGATCGAAGTTCGCCGCGCCCCTGGCCCCTGGCCCCTGGCTTCTGCTCGAAATAGCCCCAGCCCATCAGAAGAACTGACAGGTCGCGCAACGGGGCTGGCCGATGGGCTCACGGTCCCTGTCGCCAAGCCCTACGGGCGGAGGCGCCACAGATTGGCGATGGAAAAAGAAGGACTGTGCGACGAGGCGGCGTTCGAAAGGTAGCTCAGGGCTGAGGAACCCCAATTGATGGCTGGCCCGTAGCGTCCCTTGGAGGGGTCGATCCACGTGCGTCGGCGCGCGAGTCTAGTTGGGCTTCGAAAATGACTTCTGCAATCAACCTAGGCTAATTCGACGCGACAAGCTCATTCAGCGGTGGTGGAGGCCAGGCGGTTGAGCACCACCAAAACACCGGAAACACCCTGCGTTAGGGTGGCTGTCGCCTCGGTGTTGCGGTTGCCCAAGCTGACGGTGACCACGTCCTTGACGACCTGATCGTTGCCGAGGGTGTTGGCCCATCTGAAAACCTTCTCGTCGTCCCTTCCATCACCGACCACCATCAAAAAGTCCACAGGACCCTTGTGTGTCGTCTCGTTCGCAGGTAGGCGCGTCTTGAGGTCCTCGAGAATCTTCTCCGCAGCGGTGCACTTGGTCCAATCCACCGGCTCCACGATTATTGACCCGTCAGTAGCGATGGCGTGAACACGCTGGTTTTCGCAAGCATCGTTGATGTGTGAGGCACAGTCACTCGCTTGGCTGACGGCGTGCTCCCAATCCTCAGCGCTCTTGTAGTGGAAGATCAGGCTGCAGCGACGCTCCTCGATCTCGGCGCCAGGCGTGCGCTCCAGGTAGTAATTGAGTATTCCCTTAACTGACTCCTTCCATGCCCGGATGTGCTCTGGGTTTGCCATCTCAGTCCACGCGTCACTGCCGCAATCCTTGAGGAAGCAGCCGTTCTCGGCGATGAGACCCAAGTTAGGGACGCGTCGGAACAAACGGTCCAGCTCCTCGGGCCGTCGACCAGACATTACATATACTATGTTGCGCTCGTCCAGGAGCAGCTCGTTCAAGGTATCCAAGGTACGCTGTGGTGCCTCGTGTCAGCAAGTGGATCCGGCCGGGTCTGAGGCGCGTGATAGCATGGACTTACCTGTGGGCTGGAAGGAATGATCTGGTTCACAGGACCCCAGTTGACCAGCGTGTTCTCGTAGTCCAAAATGAAAAGGCGGCGTCCGCTGTTTTGGTACTTCTCCACCAGATTGTTCACGTTAAGACGCGGAACAGATGTCTGATCATGGCGATGCTGCTCGTTGTGCGCGTGGTCCAGGCGGGTCATCAGTTCAGTAAACCAATGAGCACCAGTATGCTGCATGATGCATTGGTGGAGCTTGGTCCATCGCTCTGCCTTCTCTTCGTTGCTCATGTCTAAGGCTTTTCGAATGGCGTTGGAGCACGCCCTGTAGTCCCACGGGTTCACAGACAACTCGTTGCCGCCGAAAAGCGATGCAGTTCCCGTGAACTCGGACAAGATCAGCGAACCGTGCTTTTTCTCGCCAATGTGCTTGCCGTCCTGGCAGTATAGATACTCGTGCGAGGTCAGATTCATACCCTCGCGCTGACTCGTTATCATCAGCGCATCAGCAATGGAGAGAAGGGCCAGGTATTGAGCATAGTCGATATCTTGCTTCAGGTACACAACCGGCTGGTACGCGAGATTTGCATAAGATGAGTTGATGCGAGTGACAATATCGCTCACAGTCGCGTCAAGTTCTGATTTCTCGCTTGAAGACAGTGCAACCTGGATCAAGATGACGTTGCCTCGCCACTCGGGATTGGTATTCAGGAAAAGCTCGTACGCAAGGAGCTTCTGGCGGACGCCTCGGACGTGGTCCAGCTTGTCTCTCGCCACGATGAGCTTCTTGCCAGCGTAGCGCTCCCGCAGCACATCTAGCCACCTCTTGACGGCGGCGTCTTCACGGTGCGCACTCAAGCTCACGGGATCAATGCCGATAGGGAGATTGATCACGTCCACAAAGCGATCCTCAAGATGCAGACCATCGGGCGTTGCCTCTGCATTGAGCAGGCGGCTGCAGGTCTGCAGGAAGTGGCGCGTGTACTCGTGAATCTGGAAGCCGATCAAGTTGGCGCCCAGCATGCCCTCGAGGAGCTCTTTCCGGACGGCCAGACACCGGAAGACCTCTGATGAAGGGAAAGCGACATGCAGGAAGAAGCCAATCTTGGCCTCGGGCAGCTTTTCGCGGACCATGCCAGGCACAAGCAGGAGGTGGTAGTCGTGGACCCAGATGACGTCGCCCCTCTTCCAGTTCTTGATAATCTTGTCGGCGAATGCTCGGTTGACATTGACGTAGTGCTTATACGAGTGATCCTCGTAGGCCTTGCTCTTGGGGTTGTCTGGCAGCTGGTAGTGGAATACGGGCCAGAGGATCTGCTTGCAGAAGTGCGAGTAGTGGCCGTCGAGGTCCTTGTCGCTGCAGAATACGGTGAGCGAGTCAAACTCGGTCGCGAGGCGGTCCTCAATATCCTGTTTCTGCTGGGTGCCCTCGAGGGCATCGGTGGGCATACCGAGGGTCCCTACCCAGGTGACGTCCGACAGCTTTCCCTCACGGATGGCAGCGTCCGCAGCGTGTCGCAGCCCGCCATTGCCTTGGTCGGCATGGACAACCTTCCAGTCAGCGTGGGCGAAGACACGGTCGTGGCTGTCGCTTCGCTGGAGGGCACGAGGCTGAACAACACCCTGACGCCCAAGCTCCTGTGCCTTGGCCTTCAACTGCTTATTATGCTCGAGAAGTGATGACGGAGGCGGGGTGTTGGCGCGGGAGACAGGCTGGTCGTTCCTCCTGCCCCAGACAGGAGACCCTTGGTAGCCAGGGCCTGGCTCGGGCTTGTTTTCGCTGCCAGGAGACTGTTGCTCCTTTACGGGGTAGTGGATGCGCAGGCCATCCTCATTGGTGAAGATGCCATCAGCGGGCTCGTCGTCGACTGGACTCTCTGGTGGTGTGATGTTGGCATTTGGAACGGGGAATAGGCTCGGTGGTGCTCGTTGTGCCTGGGGTCTGGGTTTCTTGGGGGCAGGGTTCTCGGGTAATAGCTTTGCGTTTTTTGAAGGGACGCCAGGCAGGGTAAAATGTACTGTCTTCGGTAGGAAGCTGTGGCATAGGCAATGGTGGTTAGAACTTTTGGAAACAATGCTTCAATAATGACGTAGAGGGGTGGTGTGGGTCCATTAATCTCTCACACGAAGTGGTGGTATGATGAACGCCAGTTGCGAAAGATGTGCAGGACAAAGATTCTGTGTGCAGAGAGACTCACAGGGAGGCTATGAAGACCGTCATGTTGGGCCTCTGGTATCGGGTGTCTTCTATGACAATGCCAATACCTCATGCAGCTTCAAAGGTTGGTTGGATTTTTCTTGTCGAAGTCGGGCGAGACTTGTGCTGCCGTTGGACTGGGGCAGTGGGTCCCGTTGTCTTGGGCTGTGAAAAAATATCGTGGGAAAGGCTCTGAGCTCTAAAGTCTATGCGCCTGGGCAGTTTGTCGTGGTCGGATCGAAGGCAGGGAGTTGATGCGAAACACAGGGTTGTTGACCTCGAAACACACCGAAGAGCTGAGGAACGGTCGCAAAGTCGTTGGGACAAAAGGTCTAAGTCGAGATTCTATGACAAAGATGCAGGGCAGTCCAAAGAAAGTGCTTTTGTCTAGGAAGTCAGAGAGAATGAAGCCGCACTGGTGATTAGAGATGGGCAGATGGTCAGACCAGAGGCCTTGGGTGGGATGTCGAGCAGACAAGCTGTGGCTAAATCTGGTGTAAGAAGAGGAAGAAATCGGGTCGGGCTGACGTCGGGTGCAAAGTTGATGGTGGGTGGGAGAGCTGCAGGGGACCCAGCTTTCTTGCTGGCTGATGCGTCTTGCCGCTGCCAAATTTGGGGTTGCAGGTGCAGGGCTAGCACGGTAAGTGCCGTGGGCAGGCAGTTTTGGAGGCAGGTACGGGTCCAAAACGTCCAGAGGTACCAAGGTACTCGGGCTGTGAGGCAGGTCGGGGCCTCGGGAGCTAACAAAGGGTTGTTCTTGGGGCCTTCCTTGTCTGGAAAGCCGAGTGCTGCTCCTGGACCGTCTTCAAAGGGGACGAGCGTTTTGGTGCCTGAAGTGTTTCACTTTCTGTGCAAAGAACAGATCAGCACCGAGCACAATTAACCAGTAAAGTGATGAAGATCAGGGTGAGAAATGACGGAGGTGTGCTGACTGGGTATAACAGGAACAAGGTCATGAAACCACGCCAGATAAACGGACAGTGAATCCAGGTGTAAATTTTGGGGGCAAAAAAAAATCCAGACTGACGTAGCTTGCTGTACGTCAGGCTGTGAATGTGTACTGCAGCTGAAGTGGACACCAGTTCTGGCCGGGCTGTGGCCGGGGGTGGCCCGTGGCCTGTGGGACTGGGGGTCTCTTTTTTTTTCCTCTGGGAGGATTTCTGGGGCATTGAAGCGACAGGGAGTTACTGTGGAATTTCAATCGTCACTTACACCGCATAAGGGCCTGAATATATCGGGCAGTATGCACCACTCGCAGAAGTGACAGACAGACAGGACTTCCAATTCGTTGTCGATCACTTTGGCCCCAAGTTATTTTCTTTGTCTTGGGATTCTGGTCAATACCCGAGTCGAGCTAGTCTGGGCAGCTTGGCTGGCAGCTGCAGCTAGCAGTTGAGCACAAGTTGAACGATTCCGGGTGAGATAATCTTGACGTGGGTGCAGCCGGGCGTACTAACTCTGGGCCTAGGGACGGATCGGTCAGGCCTTAGTGTGGGAACTCGCTGACGATCTTGGAGGGCGTTGGTACGTCTGGCCTGCTTGAGAGGGCGAAACGATGGAACCCTGTTGGTCCCAGTGTGGATTCCTCTGGCGTGGTAGGTGCACAGCAGGTCTGCTTCGAAGGGCCCGAGGATCCGTTCCGAATATCTTGACGGCTGGGGTGGGTGAGGGCTCGTCTTCTGAGGAAGTCGGCGGGAGAACGAGAAGAACAAGAGATATTCTCTGGTCAAGAGAGACGAGGCCCCTCAATAACGTCACATGAGGTCTTTGTAAAGAGTTGGGCAGGGCTCCCGACTATATGTGCATGCGAACAGAGACGAGAGAACGCTGTCGAATTATCGGGAAGTCGTCATTCACACCTCACCTTGGCGAAGTGAAGCAAGTATTCCTTATCGATAGCTGCTGGAGATTTTTTTAATCGATAACGGAGGTTTTGATCCGGCCATGCATCGATCTCAGTGGGATCGGATCGCAATCAGCGACAGATTTTGGCGTGGATGCAGAAACAAGGCAGCACGAGTATTTCTTGGCCTTGGAAGGAGAGAGCAGAGAGCTTGCTGCATAGAAAGGTATGGTACTCGGTGGAAGCTGAGGCTGGGGCTGGTGGAGGAGTATTTACTCCGTCGGGTTGCTCGAAGTTATCGATTAGGAACTTGGAAGAAGCGCCAACAACGTGGGCAGCTAACTGAATTACAAGACGGCTGGATATTTCTATTCTTCTGCTCCCGTTTCCGCCACAGGGCACAAGCTACTACTCAGCTGGCACAGACGCATACCAAGACCAGATGATTTTCTTCCCCTCCCACTCGGAAGTTCGGAAGTGGGTTGCACTCGAACTTGGGCTTGCTTGGGCGCCGGGGAGTTCCTGTCATGGCGGCACACGTGGTGGATGGTTGGACGAGCAAGGTTCCAGGGAGCGTGAGGGGAAGTGGAGCGGCGGAGAAGGTTGCAGCATCACCAGACGTGCAGACATCCTAACCTCCTGGACACTGAGTCTGACACCCCTGGTTTGAGGCCGAGGTACTGTGTAAGTCCACATCCCAATATCCCTCCAAATTTATATTCCTTGCCTATTCATCCAATATGGGCCCGTAAACTTCTGATCCTATTCAAAATCCACCTGCCAGACTGGAAGGCTATATTCTCTCGAAGTTTTATTCTGGCAGTTTGGCAGCAAGTAAACAAGTGGGTGGGCGTCCGTGCCTTCGTCTCCATCCCGTCTCAACATCAGACTATCCGGCCCGCTATCTTCCTCTTCAACAACTGCGCTTTGCCTTCAATGTTTTTGCTTTTTCTTATGGTCACGCGTGTGTCGCATATCAGTTCCCGGACTCGGGCTACGTGCGAGTGCACGCCCTCCCTGTTTCTCTCTCTCACGTCGAGTTCCTCGGCACGCAGACGCCGTGGGACTGATCTACCTCGTCTGACGCGGTTTCTTCCGGCACTGCCCGACTCGCGCGTGTCAGGTTCGCCTCCGTGGACAACCCAGGCCAGGAGTATCGTGCTCCAGCCGCAGTACTATGTGTGCTACACAAGAACCAAGGAAGTCGACAAATCCAGTGCGACAGAGTTGACAGCAGGTCTACGATTCGATTCCTCCGGCTTATTTCTGGGCCGGCCTTGGAATCTTGCCCTGTCCGTCCCCCAATGCCAAGTTAACTCGAGGTTGCATCCCACGAGATGCATGCAGTAGCCTCTGGCCACGTTCCTGGCTCGCCGGGGCGGCTGGTCGACCAGTCATAGCTGCAATGGCGATCCGATTAGAGTTTCTCCAGTCGGTATTGCCAGAGCTTCTCTTGATAGCAGTCATCGCAAGCTGGACACGTCAAGCTTAGGATCGACGACCCAAGCTAGATCGATAGGTACCATGCGGACCATTTCTCCCGGAATCAATGAGATGCTTCCATCCGCGCTGCTTCTCTGGATTGGTGGTGTTCGTCGTTCCATCCACCGCCTCGCCCAACAAGTCCTTGGGCACCAATATGCCCTGGAATCTTCCGCTGGTCCAAATTCGTAGTGGAAGCTTCTCGGCCGCCGCTGCTGCAGACGCGTCTTTGGCATCAGGCATCACGTCCAACATCGGAGGGCCACACTTGCAACGGGTCTCGCCGGCAGACAGACAGACAGACCAGACATCATGCGTTGCCCGGGACCTTGTTTGCTGAAGTCGTGCACTTACTTCTCAGCCGCCTGCAGCTAGGACATACGGCGGAGGACTGGGGAGCACAAGAAGTCGTGCTGCCTACTTGTTCGAGAAAGTCCATCCGGAGAGTCATCTAACCTGGGTCCTCCTCCTCCCAAGCCCGGCCGAAAGGAGCTGACGACCACAGCCGACAAATGGCCTGACTGCGCCTCTATAGTGCCGAGATGCTGCGACTCCTTGGTATCACCTCCGACCATCTGACCACTGCAGGTTTGTGTGACCAAGGTGGGTGGCTGAAACGAGACATAACAACCTTCCTGTCGGGATGAAGGGGCAAGCTACAAAGAAACCTCTAGAAACCTCCATCGTATTTTCCCTTTTTAGTGTGGGAAGGAGGAGGGGCTTCCACGATGCTATTTCCAATGCAACCCCATGCGCCCCGGACGAATCCCATGGGGTAGGGAACTCTGAGCTGGAGCTGGAGCTTACTTACCCCATGCAACCGCAGCGAGCCAGCAAGCTCTGGGGTTCTAGACCACCCCCGACCTGGCCTGCATGCATGAGCTTCTGCCGAAACTCACAGCTCCCCCCTGCAGCAGCTTCCAGAATCGACAGGCTGTCTCTCTCTCGAGAGAGGGCAAATGCGACTCCCCATCTCTGGAAGTGGAGTCATAAGGTTTCCCTCTAGTGGTATGTCAGCACCAATGGCTTTGCGCCTATTTGGCTGGACTTCAACTCGGCGCAGGATGGTCCTTGGAGAGCAGAGTTGGAATAACCTCAGGTCATCCGGACCCACCCAACCAAGATGCCGCATTACCCAATAATTGGCAGAGATTAGCCAACCCGTACAACTCAATTGTTTAAGTCAAGAATAGTATGACCAAGTCGGCTGCACCCCAAGACAATTGCGCCTGGGAATGGCACAAATCAAGCCTATTGTTACTAAAGAGTCTCGGGCTTAGTCACGACAATGGAACCAAGACACTGGAACTGGGGGATCCAGCCTCGCCTGCGTGGGTAATGCAACAAATATCTACCAAACCCTGATTTAGGAACGAGTCTAGAACCTGAGCCGGCCGGCCACCGCAACGGGACTTCCCAAGCTCGCTTTTCACATGCCATCCAGCAGCACCAAGGCCGCGCGTGGCCACGGATGCAAGGCCCGGACCGGTCTGAACTAGGCAGCGCTAGTCCCACGCCGCAGGAGCGTTGATAGCCCCATTTCTGGGTCATGTAGCGATGTTCCAGAACAGATGTCAGATCTCGCCCGCATATGCAATGCACCAACTTCCAGGCTTTTCCTTCTTTTTCGGCTCTCGAAATGGCGGGTATCGCCCTGCCCTGTTTTACGCGCGGTTACACATGAGTGGCCAGATCCAAGATCTCGGCATCCTTTGCGCATTATCTCGTCATGCGGGCATATATAACTGCTATTGGATGCTTTGGATTAAATGGCTTTTGCCAGTGGTGTGTGAATACTCCGGGACGATCCGACGACACGCACTCATAAATCTTGTAGCTTGTGACTCAGCTTGAGGGTGGGCAGAGTACCAGACGGGCAGATAATTCCCTCACTGCCTCGGATACGATGCATCTCCGACCGGATGCGGCGGATTGTTCGGGTTCGGGGGAAGGGAGACGGGCGGTGGTGTGATGCCTACTCGGAGATTCTGTCCAGCCTCCGATATGGTTGATTTCATGTGAAGGTGTTGTGGACAACGGCCGTCCACGGTGAGCAATGCGCACTCAGCCGTCTCAAACCGCGCCTTGGTGCTCCCTCCTTTCCGACAGGCCGACCGGTGAGAATGAACACGGACAAGCATATCCTCCGGGGCGAGAGGTGGCGTCCACCATCGAGTCGCTTGACGGGGCTGTTGGGGCAACAGTTGCGCGGGTCGGAAAGCTATTCGAGAAGTGTGTTCCTCAAGCACCATGGTCGACGAACAAGGAAGACGCCGGCGATGTGTGCCATCTTTTTGATATCGTGGCTAGAGAGCATTGATTCCGAAGTGCTAATGAGCCATGACATTTTGAAATTATGTTATGAATTTGTGGCTCTCCACTGACTTCCTGTTTGATTGGGGGATGCCATCATACTCGAGACCTAATTCTGGTGGTCTGAGATTTTTGTCTGACCACAGAAATGCAATGCTGATGCGGGTTTGTCGATGGAAGACTGTGAACGTGAAGAGTGCACTGCATTTTTATTTTACTGTGGAGATTTCAAGATACGGTCGTCGCGTACCGAAAACTCAAGCATACTTCGTACCTTGAAATCCAATCTGTGTGACTAAGAATGTTTCCACTGTCAACATACCTCCTCAATGCAGTCAAGGTCATATCACCAAGACGGCTGGCTCTGTCTACCAGTCACGAGGCTTGATGATCAAATGGCGTCTATGACTACCAAGGCAAAATCACGACGAACAAACATATCTATTGACTCGCGATACTACCACTATCATTCTACGCCAAACTCAATCTGGAAATGAAAATAGCAAGCCAAGAAGGCTCCTCTTTGTTATAAAACGGGGTATCGTATTGTATAGCCTGCACGTCTTTCTACCTTCCGACATATCTCCACACTTTAGCACGGACTGAAAAGGCTATTGAGTTCCAAATCCACGCCCAGATGTCCCAACATGGAACTGCCCACTGCAGCAGCCTTGTCCCTAGCTTAGAGGGAGATAAATGCCCCTTAAAGCGTCTGAATTCCGTCATTTGAGGCCTCACGTCCTGCTCACCGGCATCTCGTCTTCAGGGCGGTAGCTGCCGGGTGACGAGCTGTTCTCTCGGCTTGAGCCACCCTGCGCGTCGAGGCCCCGATCTCCCAATGTTCGCATGTCTGACACGGGGTCTGCATCGCCGTCGGGAGAACATGATTCTCGGCCTTGTCCCGCATTCAAAACCCGCCAGTGGGCAATATCGCGTGTGCTCGGCCTTCAAATTTCAACGACGTAGCTCCAGATCGGACTGAACGGCCCAGGCAGAAAGTTGGGACATTCATAGCCTCATTGAGGAGCACTCGTGTCTTTTAAATAGCTTCCTTAAACCCCAGACACCCCCTTAGCTCCTCCACAGCCTCACAGCCTTGTCCTTCCCGCCGCTGCCGACCTTCTGCCCGTCGGGGCTCCAGTCGACGGCGTAGACCTCGTCGTCGTGGCCCGGTAGGTCCTCGGCGAGCTTGCAGGAGCGGACGTTCCAGACCTTGAGGGTGTTGTCGCGGGAGCAGGTGACGAGCAGGCGCGAGTCGGCGGAGAAGGCGCACTGGTAGACGTGGGCGACGTGGCCGCGGAGGGTGTTTATGAACTTGCCGTCGCTGTTGGGTTCGGATGTCAGCATCACACATGTTGTAACGTTGCTAAGCATAAGCACGGGGGTGGAGGGGGTGCTTACCGCCCCGACCACAGCTTGGTGTGGTTGTCAAACCCGCAGCTGGCGACCAGCGTCCCGTCGGGCGAGAAGGTGACGTGGTTGACCTGCTTCTGGTGGCCCAGCATGCGCGCGAGGGGCTTCTTGCCCTCGTTGACAGGATCCCACAGGAACATGGTGAAGTCGTCGCTCGCGCTGATGACCTTCTCGACGACCTTCCCGCCGACGGCCGCGGCCTTCTCGAACCTCTCCTTGGCCTTGGCGCGCTTCCCCTCCTCCGTCTCGGGCACGTCGCGCGTGTGGTCAAAGTAGCCCGTGCGCAGCACAAAGTCGGTCGACAGCGCGAGGTGATTGACCCAGTGCGCGTGGGCTTTCAGCTCGTGCACCAGTGTTCCTTTCACGGCGTCCCACACCCGCACGCTCTTGTCGTGGCTGCCCGTGTAGATGAGCCCTGTCCCCTGGCCGCCGGCGCCCCAGCGCAGGCACGTCGCGCTCCCCTTGTGGCCCGAGAGGACGTGCTCTGTGCGCCCCGTGTTGACGACCCAGATGCGCACGGTGCCGTCCTTGCTCGCGCTCGCGAGGCGCGGGGTGCCGTCGCGCCAGAGGTGGTAGGGCTCCCAGGCCAGCTGCAGCACGGGCTTAGAGTGGCCCTTGAGGGCGTCGCCGAGCTGCTTGCCCGTCTTGGGGTCCCATATCCTCACGCTGCCGTCCATGCTGCACGTCGCCAGGCGGGACCCGTCCGGGCTCCAGCTGACGCCCAGCACCCAGCCCGTGTGACCCTTGAGCGTGTGTTTGGGCGTGCCAGTCTCGCAGTCCCACAGGCGGGCGGTGTTGTCGCCGCTGCCCGTGGCGAGTAAGGAGCTCGAGGCCGGGGAGAACTGGGCGCAGAGGATGGCCTGGCCGTGCCCCGGGATCTTGGCAGCGAGGCGGGTGACGGACTGGACCTTGAAGACGGCCTGGGGCTCTGCGGCGAGGGTGATTGTGGTCTCGAAGGGGTTTTCGACGCCGTGGGAGCGCAGGAGGCCGAGCAGGTCGGCCGGGTAGGTGTCGACGACGACGGACGAGTTGGGGATGTGCACGCGGAAGCGGTAGGGCAGGAAGTCCTCGCGGTCGCGCCGCAGCAGGGTGTTGAGCAGCAGGGAGACGTTCTTCTCGGTGGCGTCGGACAGGGGCACCTCGACCACGTCGGTCATCTGGTTGCCGTCGCCGTCGACGAAGCGTGCCTTGAAGGTGCCATTGTCGGGGGGCAGGATCGCCGACACGTCGGCCTGCGTCTGGGTTCGCTCGAGCTGTTCGCGGCGCTGCCGTTTTGAGGGCGGTGGTACTACGGTCGACATTGTGTGTGAGGTGTGGTATGACCTAGAAGAAGTAAAGGGTGAACAGATCTTGCGGTGGCAGGAAGATGTCCTCGTCGAGAGAGGGAGCGCACACACAGCACACGAATGTTAAGGTGGGGGGGGGTTGATGAGGATGGTTATCTACAATCTTATCGCATTCTCTGCAAACTCGAACTTTTTTTTTTAACCCCACGACCCCCAGCAACCAGCAGGCAGGGGTCCAAGCAGCTCCGCCAGGCTGTAGCAGGGATAGCCCTGTCCCGGACTTCTGACAGGCCCCATCGACTCAGCCCTACCGGCAGATCAGCAGCAGGACCTCGGGACATCGGTAGGTAAAGGGTATCGGAAGGCCCAGCAGATCAATGCCTCTCCCGGTAATCCACTTTAACCCGAGCAGCCTCACTGCCGGATATGTCTCCAAGGGAATGGCGTGCCCTGCAAGTATATAGCGAGGATCGCCTCTTTGAGACGTTGCTTGAGTGCGCTAGCTTGAATGCCATGGGCTCGGCTTGGGTCTTCGCTACGCGGCCACGATGTCTCTTCAACCCACCACCCCCCCCCCAAGGATTCTTATAGGACAACCTCCTATGGGACAACTTCCTATAGGATACCCTCCTGCAGGATACCGGATACCCTTCTGTAGGATAACCTCCTATAGAATAATCTCCTATGACCACACCAGAGGCATGTAAACCCCATGACCTCTTACCATTCTTGGAAGATTTGGCTGTGTTATGGCAATAGTATATTCGACTCAACACCAAGGTTCTTCTCCTGCCCGCACTAGATGGGTTTGCGAAACATATTGCAATGTGGATAGAGACGGCATTGCTTTCATCATTAATCACAGTCTATCTGCCTCTCAAGCGCGTGCAACCTACTGATCATCCGACAGCCCGACCATCTTCAACGAGTCCTTCCAAAGCCTCGCCTCCGCCTCGGGGTTATACGCATGCGCCGCATACCCCTGCCTGGTGATGGCGTCGACGTTCGGGTCCGCAGGGCTCGTCTTGCCAACATCAGCAAGGTACTCGCCGCCCTTGTCCTCCCACTCCTTGCCGATGGCAGCCCACACCGTCGTCGCCGCCCCCTGCTCGGGAGACTTCATCATCCGCATCGCCTCCTTGTTCTTCTGCATCTCCGCGATGTTCGCGGGGTCCATGTACTGCATGAGCCCCGTGAAGATGACGCCCGGGTGGACGCTGGTGGCGTGGAGGCCCTTGGCCCCGTACCGCCGCTCGATCTCGTTGGCCATGTAGATGTTGGCCGTCTTGGACTGCCCGTACGAGACCCAGTCGATGTAGTTGCCCTTCTCGAAGTTGTAGTTGCCGGACTCGTTGATGCCCGCGACGTTGTGTGCGGACGACGAGAGGTTGACGACCCGCGACGAGAAGTCCGGGCTGGCGCTGGCGAGGAGGGCCGGCTTGAGGAGGTTGAAAAAGAGGAAGTGGGAGAGGTGGTTCACGCCGAACTGCATCTCGAACCCGTCCTTGGTGTGCTCCAGCTTGGGCACCGCCATGATGCCCGCGTTGTTGATGAGGATGTTGACCTGGCCGCCCGACCTCTTGAGCACGTCCTCCGCCGCGGCGCGCACGCTGGCCAGGGAGGTGTTGTCCATCTCGACGAGCTCGGCCACGCCCGGTTCGAGGATGGAGCCCAGGGCGTTCTTGGCCTTCTCTAGGTTCCGTGCCGTCAGGAACAGCTTTGCTCCGGTTAGCTTCAGGGCGCGGGCCGTCTCGATGCCTATCCCCGACGAGGTGCCCGTGATGACGATGACCTTGCCGGCGAGTTTGCCATCTACGCCTTCGTCCTTGATGATCTGGAGGGCTGTTGGGCGGGCGTCGCCCGGGCCGGTGATGTTCTTGTGGGCTTCTGCGTAACGGGACATGGTGACTGAGTGTAGAGTTGGAGATATATATTCAGGACAGGTTCGGATGTGTATGGGTTAAGATTGAAATCACTTGGGATCAGGTAATGATGAGATGCGAGTTGGTGCAATATTTCTGGTTCTGATTCTGGATCCTGAGAGAGAGCCTTAGTGAACTATTTATCCTTCTGACCGCCGTGCCCATCTCAGTACTTCCATACGCGTAATTACGCTCTGATGACAAAAGTTAACGGTTTCCTAGGTCCTTGCTGGTGGAATTGAAGCCCATCAGACGGCAGGCCGGAAGTCAATGTTAAAAATGCGCTCCACCTTGGTCTTACAAAGCAAATGACTCGGGAAGTTCTCCTTGAACTTAAAGAAAATAAAGTTCACGGTTGCATGATGTAGAGCCGCGGCTTGATATCTGGATGACTTTTTTGCCGTTTCGGGCCTAGCCCCTTTTCCCGACTCATCGTCTTAGCCTCGGCGGATTTGCATTTACCCAGGAAGCCTCGTCGTTAAACCGCGGCTTTTAGAACAAATGTCCAACTGAACTTTGTTCAACCTGGAATCCAATTGCCCGTATCGATGACATTTTGTCCTTTTCCTGCCTAGCTCGTCGGGCTAAGTTGTGGAATCTGTGGTGCTTGCTGAGTGAGCGAGCTTAGTGAGCCTGCAACGGCCGTCGGACACATATTCGCTCCGGAACGGGAGGACAAAACACACCAGATTTGTCTGTCACTTTATCACAGTCATCCACTCAACGAGATTGCGGAGCCCGGCACGATGGGACAGGGCCTGACCCAGATGCCTCGGTCCCTGGGCGGGGCGAAACGGGAGATCGGCCATGCTCCCGAGGATTCCGACTCCGGGGCCAAGGAGGAGGCCGAAAAGCAGCGCCGGAAGATCCAGAACAGGAAGAATCAAAGGGCACACCGTAAGTCCGTCCCCGTGATGCCTTAACTCCGTTATCCTCACTCTTTTCTCACAAATCCCCCTTTTTCTTTTGCAGGACAACGACTCAAGGGCAAAGACGCCGGAGCCAGTCAGGCTGCGCCGCGCCCATTCAAGGTTGCGCGTTGGCGTCTTGATGAGCTGGAGCCAGAGCCCGACGTTCGTTCCGCTAACCAGACCTCGCCGGCATCAGATGGCGCGTCGACCACGCACGTAGAATCACCTCAGCGACTTCACACATACGCAAGAGGGTCATCACCACCCACCACCGAGCAGGCCATTATTCCAACCCACCATATTCCAGCCCAAGCCCAAGCCCAAAATCAAAACCAAAACCAACCATCCACATTCACCTTCCCCCTCTCCTCAGACCACCTCCTCCACCTGATCCAATACAACGTCCTCCGCGCCCTCCTCACAAACAAGCTCTCCCTCAAGCTGGACATCCCGTCAGGCGACGACCCGGAGGGCACCACCACGGCCTGCCCCATCAGCGGGCAATACACCCGCCGCGACAACACCACAAGCCCCATCATCCACCTCGACGACGTCGTCCCGCTCGTCACCTTCCCGCCTTCCCTGGCCCCCACACCCCTCCAGAAGAACCACGACCACCCGATCTGGGTGAACGCGATCCCCTTCCCCCGCGTCCGCGACAACTTCATCCGCCACGCGGGGCGCTTCAACCCCTGGCATTTGTTATATGACCTCGTGGGCGAATTCATGAGCTCCACGCCCGCGCAGTGCGTGGCGAGCCACCCGAAGCCCACGACCACGGCTGCTAGGGAGGCCCGTAAGGCCTTCCAACTGCCAGCTTGTGGGGGGAGTGTGAATGGTGATGATGACGACGAGATCACCGCCGGGCGCAGGGGGCTCATCGTGTGGGGCGAGCCGCACGAGGCGCAGAGCTGGGAGGTCACGCCTGGGTTCTTGGCGCGGTGGGCGTGGGCTGTCGAGGGGTGCGAGGAGGAGCTGGTTGAGGTGAGTAACCGGTGGAGGGTGAGGAGGGGTGAGGAGCCCATGCGCCTTTCAGTGGTGCGGCGATGAGGTGGTCTGGAATGAGTGCGTGGGTTGGTAAAATTCTGGTAAGAGTATGGCCGCGAGAAGGCAATTAGCTAGGCCGCCACATAGAGATGAGCAAGTCTTATATATATTAAGTCAATCCCTTACATATGTATCTTCATAACTATAGTTGATTAACTCCCTACTTTTTTTGAGGCCCTAATATTAAAGAAGATTAAAAACTGAATTATATTAATACACACGTAGCCTCTAATATAGGTTAGATAGTAGTAGATTAGAATAATGTGTAAGAGTAAGTAGATTTCTACCTCTAGCTTAGCAAGCTATCGGGTTGAGTAGAAAGTCTCTAAGCATATTGAATTAAAGGACTTATTTCTTCGATGACTGGTAATGTCATATCCTAAAACACATTTTAACGGGTGACTTGAAAGTCTTCACTGCTTTTAGCCAAGATAGAACAGCATGTATTTCGCCTGTAATCTCAATACTCAATAGATCAGGTATATACAGACGAAGATCATATCGCTAACAACTGTTATACAATTTGTTTTTTATCTTCTCATTTGTTTTCATCAAATTGTCCCCCAGCCCCACAGCCTAGTGCTTGGTTTCCAAATTTAAGTTCCAGTTTCGAGTCCAAGGCGCATATGTCGTCGTTCTGTCTAGCAATAGTCCGGGAACGGAAGGCTTGCACCATCACACTGGTCTCGGGAGCAGCTGCACCAGCAGGCACAGATCTTGGTGTTCTGAGCCACGCACGTGGAATCTGGGCCTCCGATCTGCGGGTCGGGGGTTGGGCAGTTGAATGTGTTCAGCCACGGGACGCAGAAGTTGAAGTCTTTGCCGCCGGGACAATCGCCTGGGTCCTGTCTTTGGAGAAGCGCACGCGCAACAAATTTAGGGTCCGAGGATGTGCCCACCATGGGGCTGGCCAATGTCGCGGTGGCAGCCATCAGGACCGAGAAGATGGTGACTGACTTCATGGTCATCGTTTTAGAGGATAGATTTTGTACGTAAAGCTGTAAGTGAATGTTGATTGAAGTCTTTGCCGTGAGCCTTAGGAATAATACAAGATATCAATGATGTATTTGACTGAAGCAAGACTGGATGTCGACGTCGCCAATTTATACTTGTGTAGATATCGACACGGGTGGGCCCACTGTCATACCGGCGCCGCAATGAAGTCATAAACAAAGTTGCTCCTGATCCTTCAAGTCGAAAGAATGCCTCGTAACTCATAACGAAAGCATATAGTGGGTATATTCAATGTCGGAAGGAGCAATACTGACAATCATGACCCCTTTTGAATTTGGCTGCCTGGTGGGATTCAGCTGCCAAGTGGTCATGGTAGCTTTCGCTCCTTGGCCACATGGCGCGCATAGTTCGGCGGTTGACTATCCAACGATAGAAGAACAGCCCTCGCATTTGGCAGGCGTTGACATAGACCAGGAGAATAATAATATGAACAAACGCCTCTGCTCAATGCTGCAGAAGGGGCTCTTTGAGAAGCTTCACCGACCGATTATCGATACACAAAAACGACCCACAAGTGTGGAAAGACTGAGAGCCCGAAGGTCAAGACCGACTAAACTCCATCTGGCTGTGGATGGGTCTCAGGCTGCTCCTCCGGCACGTTTGTTCCGACTATAGCAAATTTGAGACCCGGTCCTGGTCGTTGAATGCCCTTTCTGCAACGTTCACATGGAGCTACGAATTTCAAGACTGAGGAACTATGATTTGGGAATAATTAAGCTTCTACAGATCTAGAAGGCCTTAGCCGGTATGAGCTTATAAGTGCTGGATTCTAAGTCCTGGGGACAAAGTTGTGGTCTTTTAGCCGGGGCGTCCTTGCGCAGCACTATAGGAATTTTTCTAACCCCTCTAATACATACGTGAAGAAAGCTAACTGACAGATATAAGAATATCTTATAAGAGGGTAGAAAAGCTTTTTAGGGGGATATCTAATAGGAGGATATCTAATAGGATGATAAGAGAGTATCTTAGAAGAGGACAGGAGAGTATCCTATATGAGGATAGGAGAGTAGCCGCTTGTAGGGCTAATATCTGTACCAGATTCGTAGTGACAGGACTATGACTGTGCTCCTATGGGCTAACAGGCCAAGGCTGTTGACTCGGTGAGAGTGGCTGATGTTGATTCCAGTCGGCTGATCCACTCACGATCATCCTCCCACAACACTTTGAGATGCGATATTTATGGTAGTATTTGAACTCCTTGTTTCAACACCCTTTCTAAGTGTATAAATAGCCTACGCCTAAACACCGGGTTGCAGCACACTAGGGGACCAGCCGCCTTTCCTCAGCACACTGCCATGGGCCCTGCCCACTAGAAATCCAAAGAGATGAGGATGCCACGTCGATTCCAAAAGTCGTAACGCTAGGCGTTAAACGTTGGAGCTCGACTCTTCACCAGTACGCCTTGCGGCCACTCGAGCGATGCCGCGCCTGCCCGCCTGCCCGGTCCGAGCTGCCTCGTAATCGGCTCTTACCCTCGGGCTGCGATTGTCGGTGGCATCTTAGAGGCTGCGGTTCTCGCGTCCGGCTTGGACACTGCTTTTTTAGCGTCCGGCTTCGCTACTGCTTTTTTCGCGTCCGGCTTCGCTACTGCATGTTTCACGTCCGGCTTCGCTACTGCATGTCTCGCGTCCGACTTCGATGCTTCGGGTTTCTGCCGGACGGGAAGACTCGCGGTGCCAGTGTTGGCCACGCGGTGAGTAGGAGCAGCAACGGGAGGAGCAGCTTGGACCTTCCCGGAGATAGCCTGAGCGTGGCCTGCCGGCTTGCGGCCATTTGCGGATTGTGCGGAAGCGTGAGCTAAGAAATTCACGTCAGTACGGACTTCTCAGGCTTGTATGTACGTGTGTGTGTGTGAGCATCCAAAGATCGCTAAGCGCAGGACCTGAGCGGTCAAGCTCGCGCCGTCTTGACATCTTCTAGGGGGAGAAGCCTTGATCAGGTGAGTAGGAAGTATTCTCACCGTTCTGTGCAGCCCTGCGCATGCTGTCCAGTTGCATCTCCGACCCTTGCGAGTCGCCGAAGTCGCTGTTACTACCAGGCTCCCGGTACGTCGACTTAGCAGCACGCCCCGAGCGGGTAGTGGATCGGCCCGCGCCGCCCGTCATGCTTCCCAAAGTGGCGGCCTTGGTCAAGATATCCACCCTGTCTCTCCCTATCTTCCAGCTCGGGTCCCTTTCCGCGTGCTGGTGGGCGCAGAGTAGAAACCCTAAAAACGCCTTGCGATACAGCTTGCTGTCCGTAATAACGGTCATGTATGCGAACTACTCACAACCCAGGATGTTAGCGTATTGCTGGGCCCTAGCTTGAAATGGATTTTGAGGTCTTGTGGACGATACGTGCGGTATTCGATACCTAGTGGGCGACTTGGGACTCAAGGAGGGCCAGGGACTCAAAGAAAGTACGTACTTCTCCACCTCGGCCTTCTCCATCCTTATTTTTGTAGGTCTTGTCCATGACCAAAAGAATCAAAGTGTTCCAGTCAAACAAGGCTACGAACGCCGTATTGAATTTGATAGAGTAGTGCGTTGCCTGGCTGAGTATGATGGAAACGTCCCTCATGTCGTCGGGTTCGTCATCACTCTCAGATCTGGCGTCGCGACGGTCCTTGTGCGCTTCTTTGGTGCTGACAATCCAATCTTTGAACCCATCAGCACCCAATGCCTTGAACCTCTTATACTCTAAGCAAGCGAAAGGGTCGCTTGGAGTGCCATGTTGAATGTCCTTGAAGTACAGCGTATCGACGCGGCTGCGACTCGCGGTTGCATCCGAGATGGAGGGTTGGCCCGGGGTGATCTTGCTCTTGCCTTTGCTCACCTCGGAGCGGACATAATCGTCGCGGTGGACTAGTTTCAAAGCTACGTTGACCGGGTGAGTGAAGTGCAGCGTAGAAGCACTCACGACGTCTTGCTCTGAGTAGATCAACTGGGCCTCTTCGTTGCGTGGCATGCGCGAAGATTCAAGATTGGTTCTGCACTGCGGATACCGGAGGCACAGGTCTTCGGCCTTGTCAAGCCAGTGTTGGACAGGGAGTTCAAGTCCCGAAACTGGGGGGAGCAATTAAGCGTGTTAGAGCCAGATGTGTGCGCGCGGAGCTGCGCTGGTGTTGGCTCGAGAATCTGCTGCGACTTGTCGGGAAGCGCCGTTTCGAACGATTGAAAGAGGTTTTCCATGGCGAATTTTAATAAATTCAGGTTGTTAATCTCTTAGAATAGGGAAATTCAAAAGTGGGATTTCAGTATTATCCGAAGGATGGTATATATTGTGAGCAGTTCTCGGAGAGGAAAAGTTGGAGAGTCAAATCAAAAATATGAGCGACGCGAGAGTTACGGTCCAAAGATGAGGGAAGCTCCAAAAGGCAATAGTTATCGAAATCGAAGTTGATAGTCTGAGAGATAATGTAGTTGTGGATGAGGATCTTGGGATTCCAGTCGGTCACCCTGAGTCGTGGATTGCTCGCTGTTATATACACGTCCAACCATCGAGTGTATCCATGACTTGAGAGGGCTGCCTTGTTGCTCCACATTCTTTTGGTCTACTCTCAGGCCAAACTGAAATGTGAGGATTCTATAATTGGTGTGGTCAAGCTGTATATGCGATTCGGTCAAGCGGCCACTTGAGCACCTGCAGCCATGGTGCCCACTTGCAGTGCCGCCGTGTTACATCCGGGGCAGCGAGGCTCCGCTGTATCGTGACAGGCACCATCCTGGCCCGTCGCTCGGCGTGTTTCCGTGGCTGCAAGTGGTGAGGGCAAATGTTGGTGACAATGGCCATCTGGGTGTCCGGCCAGGAAGACGGGCATGAGTGAGGGGACTTGGGACTCGGATGTTGGGACAAAGGGCCCCATGGTGTTGGTTCCGGGGGTGCTATTTTTGCACTCATAGTGGAACCTGCCACTGGATCATGGCCGGTCGACCACCAACCATATGCGGGCGGGGGGCTAGGTAGCTCTATTCTCCTGGCCTTCTCACATGCGGGCAGAAACCCGCCACCGAGCTATTCTTGGTTATTATGAAGAGCGGACAACATTTGAATTGCTGCCAGCATCCCATGCCGATCTTGGTATTGATGCCTGGTCTTTGGGGTTTGGGGTTAGGGTTAGTCGATCGCCTAAACAGACCTGTATAAACTCCACGTCCGCCATCACCCGCCCCTCCCTTTTTTCACCCAACCGTCGCCCATTCATTCTCTACCCTCTCTTCGAATGAAGCATCAACAAAAATGTCCGCCTGCGATGAGGACCAGAAATACATCTTTGACGATGCGAAAAGGCCCACCCTGCCCTATGTCGTCGATGCGTGCTTTGAAATCAGACGACACGAGCCGCTCACCCCCTTCGGCGGCAACGGTTACGAGTATCCTGAGGTGTCCCCCCTCAGCGACCCAATAATCCCAGCCGAAATACTACGCCCAAATGATATTCTGAAACCAGAGGACAACATGACGCCATGGGTCTGGTTAGGATCCGAGACTACCGATCCATCCAAAATCCCACCCACGACTATTACTGAGAGATATCTCAGGCACCGCCCCAGGAAGACGACACCCCACCATAAGGACAGGACGCCGCGCCGCCTCAAGATTGTCCGCCAGATCAGGGTACGCGATGGCGCCCACTCTCAGGTTGTACAGTGCAGCGTAGAGGGTATACAGGGTCAGCTTGTTGCTAAGATCTATGACCCACTCTATAGGTGGGAAGACATGGCGGAAGACTCGGACTGGGATTGTGGCGGGTCGCCCGTAGGCCGCTCCGAGTCCGAATGGTCCCGCGAGGCCGCCGCCTATGTGAAGATCGAGGAGATGATCGCGAAGAAAAACTTCGACGGCAGGTACACGCCGCGCTTCGAGGGCTGCTGGTCCTTCGACATACCCTACGAGCTGGAGCTAGTCAGCAAAAGTGCTGTCAGCACCGCTGCTACCACCGCCGCCACCACCGCCGGCGGCCGCAAGTCTGGAACAGGTGGAGAAAAACAACGAGAGTCGTCGGAAAAACTCGTTCGCCGCCGCATTAACGTGCACCGCAACGTGCGCCTACTCTTAATGGAGTATATCCCGGGCGACAGCATCCTTCACCTGCTCAAGACGCGTGAATATAAGACAATCCCGGCAGAGGTCCGCATGGACTTGTTGGGAGAGGCCGCTGAGGCCGAAAGTGCCCTATGGCATATCCGTGTATCCCACGGTGACCGGTACTCGCGGAACGTTATTGTTGTTCGCACGAGAAAAGAACACCAACATTCCTCTTCCCCGGCCTCCTCTCACTCGGTAAAGGGCGAAGAAGGGCCCCGAAATGGGCAAAAACAGCTAGAACAAGGCGTCCAGGAGTACGATTGGCGTGTGGTGTGGGTCGACTTTGGCAAATCCGTCGTACTGGACCTACCTAACGCCAAAAGCAATATTGCTGGTCGGCTTCGTCCTATGGGAGAGAAGCTGCCCAATCCGATAAACAGGCGCCGCGGCTCGTGGCCAATCAGCGATCTCTGCCTGGACGACGACATCAACTGGGTTGACGAGCGTTATGTCGAACCTGAAGCGAGGCTCAAGTGGATGGAGGCGAGATGGGGCGAGGGGAACGCAAGTGCCCGCCAGCGGTTTGAGCCGGTAGACTATGTTAGATTAAACACTAGATGGTAAGACTAGGATGACGGCTCGAGAGGCTCGAGCTGCGGCATAGGGAAACCCATGGCTTTTAATCTTGGCCGTAGGCATATTTCCCGATATGATTGAACTGGTAGACTAGCTGGGCAGGACAAGTTCATGGAGCTGGGCCGCTTTCAACTACCTGGTACAATATTGTAGGAGCTGAGTGTCCATATCTGCGAACAAATTATGATCCTCTCAGCTAATATGGAGCTCTTCTCTCTCGGACTCGCGCAGAGCGGGCCCTGTTCAAATGCTGGCCTTGGGCTCGGAGTTATCGCGGAACGCCGCGGGTAACACAGCAAGCTGCCCCTGTGGATTCTTGGCATTGCTCGAAACGGTGTGTCTACTTTATCAAGGTAGCACTTTGACCCCAGCATGCCATTTCTTCTGACGTACATATTGTTATGAGTCGCTGAATCCAGCCACCAGCGCTGTTGGAAAACTATGGATATCTCAACGAATAGGGCTTACTGCTCTTGAAAGCCGTCCTTGATCCCTGTCCGTCAACTAGACAACCCCCCTGGCCCCCTTGGACCGCGACCCACCCAGCAGAGCAAGCGTGCATCTTCAGTCGTATCTCCGAAGGCCCTGAATTTGAAGGAAATGAGTTGAAGAATATAGTTGAATGGCTTTTGCCAAACAGAAACCTCGGTGTTGACTCACCTCGTTCATCGTCCATCTTCGATACCCGGAGAATGAAGCTGTTCTCATAATGCCCTTCTTTTGTTTGATACTGGCCATGGGGCTGGCGAGCATGATTTCCCTAGGGGAAGCAGCATCTTCTACGCGCCAGCTCTGGAACTTCACGTCATATGTTGACATTGAGAATATCAGTCTTCGGCCGAACGGCCGAGTGCTCATGACGACCTTCTCCGACGCCTCGCTCTATACCCTGGATCCCACATCTCCAAATCCGACTGCCGAGCTCGTTGCAGCATTTGCACCGTCAACCGCACTGACTGGCATCGCAAGCGTGGGCAATGACAAGTTCGCGGTGATTGGGGGTGTCAGGGGGAGCTATATGTACACGAACGAGACAGTCTACACGTGCGATTTCAGTTCCGGTTCCGAGCCTGCAATCGAGGTTATTGCCACTCTGCCCGATGCGGTGATGCTCAACGGCATGGCCTCTCTGCCCCATAATCCGGCCGTTGTCTTGATAGCGGATTCGAGGGTCGGCGCCGTGTGGCGGGTCAACACGACGGATGGAAACGTCGTCGTTGCTTACCAGGACGACCTCCTTCTTGCACCTAACAATGCGACCGTCCCAATCGGTATCAATGGCTTGAGAGTCTCGAACGGCTACGTGTATTTCACCAACACTGCGAAGAACCTCCTCGCACGCATTGCTGTCACCGATGATGGCGTCATGCATGGCGAAGTAGAGACAGTCGCGGTCCTGAATCCAGGGGAGGATGGGTATGTTTGGGATGACTTTGCTCTGGACGCGTCTGGCGAAATTGCGTACATGGCACAGAGTCCCAACGCCATTGGAAGGGTCATCATTGGCACAGGGCAAATGGATGTTATCGTTGGTGCTGGCAACGATACTACGTCCTTGATCGGACCTACCAGTGTGGTGTTGGCGGGAAGCGGTGATACGGCCTACGTGAGCACGAGAGGCCTACAATCGAGTGGAGTTAGTGGCCAGTTGGTAGAGATCTTCTTGGCGTGATGGCTGCCTTCCGGCTGCCGCCGCCCGTGCAGATATTATGGACCACTCAAGGGATATTGGAGCCTAAACGCGGGCTGAAGAATCAAGCTGGATTAAATATCAATACGGGCCTGAACCTGAATGCACTGCATCGCTCTATGCAACTCTCCTCCCCCACATCAGTAGACCACACTCCGACACTTTTGTCAGTTGAAGCACCATGGCTTCCTTGGAGCTCCTGCGAGGGGAACACCTGCAGCCTCTGCGCCAAGCTCTGACCAACTGCTTGGCGACCTCCGTCGCCGAGCACACCTATGCTCAAATACTCGATGGACGGCCCACTGCACTTGTTTATTGTGGCGAACATCACACAGAAGATGACTGGCCAATGAGGCAACACAAGGAAATCTGTCCAGGCTTTTTGGATAAAGCGAAAGAATTTCGGTGGAACTTTGACGTGCTCTCATTGAAATTCGAGGCCAAGGTGATTACAACTTGAACTCCCTATGACACCACCTCGAAGCTGCACATTCATGTATTGATATTGTTACTCAGACCCTTCAGGCATATCAAGATGCAAAATTTCACTCTGTCAGCTGGAAACTGCGCCTGGTCGAACTGGTCGTGGTTGCTTGCCACGATATCGCTGTCCTCTTGTACAAGATGGATGAAGGCGCGCACAAGCACGCAGAGCACGAGGCTTGGCTAAAAGAACAGAAGAAAAAGCATCCCAACAAGCGATCAACGGCACGTAGGCTGTTGCCACCAGCCTCGCTCTTTTGGCATGGAGCCTTCAGATCCCACCGTCGGTACCCAAATGGTCTGGCCGAGCTTGCTGGATACTGGGCAGAAAATCAGATCTTTGGGGGCGCTGCATTGTTTGATCGCGGCGAGAGTGGCGAAGAGGTGAGCCTATTATTGGTCATGATTTTGCAAACTCTCCTAGAACTGGGGAAAACTTGACCAAAAGCTGACCCAAACAACAGTGCAACGGCATGTACATACACAACCCAGTCCGCTTCCACACCATCGCGCCGCCGACAGAGGAACAATTCAATCAACTGGTAGAATTTCTTCTATCTCCAGATCCAGACCACAGCCGCTGCCCATTTCCGATACAGGTCACACCTGACAACAGGTGGCGCTGGGATCCTTATTCAGCCATGAGAGACCACAATATTTTAAGGAATAGGTACGAAATCCCAGACGAGCACTTCCAACGCGGTCGGAGAGAGATTATCACTGAATTGAGCTGGCCTGAGTGTGCCGAAGAGACGGAACTGGTGGAGCAGGCAGCCAGGAAAGCTGCCGGCGAGCCATATGACAACCCCTCCCTGGACAAGGTTGACAGCAAGCGGCTCCAGATTACTCCCACCTCTTGGTATTGGGATGAACGTAAGGACGAGATTTGTGAGCTGGAGCCTGACAGAAAGAAGCAAGGCAGGCCGCCCTACTTCTTCGATACTTAGTTCGTCGAGATACCCACTCTTGGCATGGCAACATGGTGCTGCTTTCCGGAACAGCAGTCCGAATTGGGCAGAGAGATGAGGCACAGATGAGAGTGTATCGAGATTAGTGATAAATATCTCCTCACCAACTTCAATTATACATTCTTTGGTGATTTTGTTCTTCATCCGTACAACACCCGTAATTTGTTTTAGCACCATGTTAGATCGATCAAGAGCATATACCTAGGTACTCTTGATTTAGACAAAGGCATCATATAACTCATGGATCGTGGTGAGAGTCTCCGCATTCTGTATATCAGAGTATTCTATGGTAGGGTGTTCCGTATATAGGAGTGTTCTATAGGAAGGTATCCTGTAGGAGGGTGTCCTGTAGGAGGGTGTCCTGTAGGAGGGTGTCCTATGGTAGGGTGTCCTATGGTAGGGTGTCCTATGGTCTGGTGTCCTACAGGAGTGTAGGAAGATAGGAGACCACCTTAGTACGGTTGGATGTTGACGACGTCCCGACCAGTATATTTCTTGACGTCATTCAGAACATCCTCGATAGGGGTAGCATATGTCACGTCTTGACCAGACCGAAAGTTTAGCGTGGTGCCCCAGACGAGACCGATGATGCCGGGAGTGTGCCTCCGGCTGTGCTTGTCCTCCTCGCTGTTTTTGCCCTCGCCTTCTCGCGAGTGGAACGAGACAGGTAGCAGTCCGAAGATGGCGGAGCCGCGGTCCCCCGCCACTGCAAAACCTGAAGCCCCGGGAAGACCAATGATGCAATAACTGACGCAGGAGACATTCCCATCCTCGACTGTGCGTGATGAGATACAATTGAGCATGCCGCAGGTCGCGCCGGTCTTCGCGCCGTACTTGTAAACAAGCAATTCCCTCTCGTGTACCTCAATCCCATCCATGTCGCAATCAGGCGCAATGGCTCCTTCGACATCCTCGCCATCATTCTTCGCGTCGGTAGGAATACTGGTGTAGTACTGCTTGATCGTGTTGCGGGTAAAGAAGCCCTGGAGCTTAATGAAGTCATTAAAGACCCTCTTATGACCCTCGACCGAGACAGCAAATCCTGAACGCAGTCTAAACAGAAGTTGATCCATAGGCCTGAGGCCACACATGCAGCTGAAATTCTCGCCGGGGTTGGTGCAGCGCACCAGGGCCCAGTCGCGACGAAATCCCGTGCAAAGTTTGCCGATCGAAGGCGAATACTCCACGTTTCCAATCCGTCGAGCGCTGGGCTCCTTGTGTGCGCGGCAGTAGCGCTGGATTTCTCGCAGCCGCTCGAGCTCGTTTGGGTCACTGCCGTAGCCCCAGGGGTCGCTTGGCTGTTCGCTGCCAGAATGGTAGGTCACCGCGTCTTCCATTATAGCTACGGCACTGTCGAACTGTTTCGAAGCCTCTCTGAAAGTAGCAGGGCTTAGCTGTATCATGTCGATCTGGAGCGGTGTAGATGTGGCAGTGGTGGAAACAGCGACTGCTTCCTTGCTACCCTCGTTGACACTGTTGCCTGCAGAGAACCTGATGCTCCGGGTCTATGTATCCTCGCAGATGGCTCGGCGGCTCGTAAGCAGATATGTCGCTGGCTGTTGGGTTCCAGCCGAGGGCGTGGAACCTGCGGCATCTGTAGCGCCGAGACGGAGGTAAAGGCCCCCGATACAAAAAATGTTGGGGTTGGTGAGCGGCGCTATGGGCAAGCCAATGTGCTCCCCGATACTGAGGAGCGTCGTGTAGTCGACAATGGGATTCTTCCAGTCTCGGTGCTCCAGTTTGAATGGGACAAAACGGGACGGGGAGGATTCTGCCAGCGCTGTAGAAGGCGGTGGTGGAGCAGCACCGCTTTCAGAGACTGGAAAGGAAGTCAGCATACATTTGCGACAATAGAATAGAATACACTATCTGTGTTCTCTCAGTTCCTGTATTAATACCTAGGTAAGCTAGAACGACAGTAAACGTCCTACTAGTAGAAGGACAAGGCACAATATATCTTTCAAGATCAACGTGAATGTCGAATATTGTGGTTCCGGCTTCGCAGAGCATCTTCAAGGATAGAAATACTCCTGAAGCTTAGTGTATGGAAAATTCTTACCGCTTCTCTGCCAGTCCTTCCAATTGAACAGTTCACGTCATCTTCCAGGACCAGACAGTGTACGTTGCTGACTCCTCGCTCCTGAAGCACTCCAAAGCAGGCACAAGCCAACCGAGAGCACGTGATCCAGTCCGCACTGAGGCTGCTCTCACGCTGAATGCGAAGGATGAGGCGGACCGGCAGCTGCGTGTCACCTAGGCGCGCGCGGCCCATGCGCAGGATGTCATATCCCTTAATAAGTAATTAGACCGCTCCACGCACATCCCTACCAATACACACAAGTTATCTATATCCTTATAATTAGAATTACTTAGATATATACCTACTTTCTAAACTTAATTTTTATCACACAAATATAAAAATTATACTAATTAATTTATCTCTCCTTTTTATATATAATAATATATTTCTTACTACTAGAATTAATATTTTAGTTATTATAGCTAACTATTAGGCTAGTATTAATAAATAAAAAGTATATAAAAGATACTATATATTTTAATTCTTATATTAATATTAAATAAATAGTATTTTAACTTATAAAGATATTAATTTTATTTATTAAAAGTTATTACTAGTATAGGAAGATTTTTTAACTAATTAAGCCCTTATATAAGATTATCTTACCTATTTATCTATATATAAGCTTCTTTATTACTTTACTTACTAAATAATTAATAATAACTAACTATTTAAATCCCCTACTATTATAATTAGAAAGTATTAAATATATAAGTTTCTAAAAAGAAATTTAATAATAAAAATACTTAAAGCTATATAAATTAACTTTAAATATATAAATAATATTATATCTAATATAATTAGTAAGTTTTTTAACTATTTAGATTTCTTTAAAATTATTAAGATTTTTTAATAATATTAGAGTAATATTAATAAGATAGACTTTTAAAAAGATAATAGTAATAATAGTTTAGTTATTAGGATTTTAGAAAGTAAATTAATAATTAAAAAAATAACTATTAATTATACTTAATATATTATAATTAAGTATTATAATAGGCTTAATAAATAACTTTCTTTTTTTATTATTTTTTATAATAAAATAGTCTAATAATAATAATTTTTATAAGAATAACTTAATTAATTTAAAAATTAGTACTTTATAATATTAGAGATAAACTAAACTAATAATCTAATTAGTTTATAATAGTTAAAAACTATTTATAAGCTCTCTATTTATCCTAATAATCTTAAATAATAATAGGTACTAATTCTTAATAGTTATAAGTTATATATAATTAAGAAATTTATATAAGAATATTATTTCTATTAAATTTAACTTATTTTTCTTCTAATATATACTTTTTATATTTTTTAACTACTTAATATAAAAGTCTTCTCCTATTTAAAATATTAGTATTACTAATAATTAAATTAGTTAAATACTAAGTATAATATTAGTAAATCTTATAAGGAATTCTTTTTATATATTTATTATAAGGTTTAAAAAAATATTCTTATATTTATATAAATTAAAAAGAAATAATTAAAAACTAGAATTTAGCTAAGAAATTAGAATAAAATATTTAATTTAAGATTAATTAGAGAAAATAATAATATTACTACTAATAATATTAGTTAAAAGAGGAAATATATATTTATTAATAAGTAATTAGCTCTAATAAATTTAAAAATATTTTATTTAGCTTACTAAATATAGGATATTAAGTCTAAATTATATAAGCTTAAAAATAACTTTAAGTCTTTTATAATATATTTTCTTTTTTAAAAGTTAATAAAAGAATTAAATAAATTATTAATATATATAACTACTACTAAGACTAAGAAAAATATTCTTATTAAGATACTTAATTATTAGAAGACTTAAAAGTATTATAAAGTTATTCCTAACTCTAATTAAGTATTTATTAATATTATAGTAATTAAGAGAAAGAAAGAATTAATAGGATAGTTAGTAGAAATTAAAATAGAGATATTTAATAATAATAGGGTAAATAATAGAGATAAGATTATTAAATTAGATTATATTAAAGTATAAGGTTAGGGGATTAAAATATTATTATTAGCTTTAGAATAGTATTTATAGTTATTAAGGAATTTAATATTAAAGTTAGGTAGTAATTCTGAAGGTATTTAAAAATGTTATGTGTGTTAGTGGGGATATATGTGGAGTGGTCTAATTACTTACTATCCACGTTTGCCGGCCCACAGATGGAGGATATGCACTTGGAGATACATAGGTCTATATCAGCAAGCTGCGATGCTGGTGAGACGGGTGTGTTGAATATGGCGCAGATGGGGTGGTTAGGCGGAACGATTGCAAGCCGCTTCTTGTGGGCTGCGCCCCATGTCTCGTCCTTGTTGTCGTCCAAGTCCTAGTCGGACAACTCCACAAGGACAGCAGGGTCGGAGGTGCCGCAGAGCTTGCCATACGAGGTGCCACCTGTGTAGCTGTGTAAAGCGTCCTCGGGTCGAGCTGGGGGGGCCAGCGGTGGTGGTTGCGATTGGGTCGCCAGCCATCGCGTGGGTGTCAGTGAGTGGCGAGGGGCCTTGTTGTCGTTTGCAGCCGTTTGCAGCCGTGGCATCGAAGACTTGTGAGGTACCACCAATGTTGACATGTCGCCTCGGCTTCGGGGCGCAGTGGCTCGAGTCGGAAATTGTACCAAATTATGTGGACTTTACAAGTAGGTCTGCCTAAGGAAGAAAAGAAGGAAAGAAAGGTTGCGCCTTGGGCCTTGGGGGTGTAAGTGTGGCAGCCTTATCGATAAGGGCTTCTGCAAGGGACCCCAGCTTGAAAACCTAGGTACCTAGGGTACCGTCCCCGTTTGGTCTGTGTGCTCGAGCAGCTTTGACCCTATGCCAACCTGGGTGAGCAGCAAGCCCAGGATCTTGCTCCTCGGTGACTCGGCCCACCCTTTCCTGCCTACCAGTGCCCAAGGGGCTACTGATAGATGGTTGGAAGGGAAAACAAATACTCGCACCACCCAGTCGCCCCACACACCCTCAACATGACCACACCCCTAATACCATCATTACTAGCCAGTAACACCACTTGAGCACTACCACCACCTAAGATACAAGGCTTTAACATAAGGTGATACATCCTACCAGACCTTTAAGACATCAACAGTACAAACTAGGCCTCGAGCGAGGCTACGTGTTAGAGGCACGCACATTAAAGCTTCACAACAAGGAGATACTCACCATGCGATTTAACATACTATTCACGTTTCAATACAGGCACTACCACCCACTTGTAGTAATTAGCTAGGGCATATTAAAAATACTAGGCTAGGGGTAGTGGACCAATGTGGAATAGTATGCTTCGATTAGCTGGAGCTATTTAGGTAGCCTTATAAGGGTGTACTAGCTGTTTTCCTGGGTGTGAATGTCTATTCTCTAAGACTTTATGAATAAGCTTTGAGAAAAGAAGTTGGAAACAGCGGTAGATAGAAAATGGATTGAAATGACGTTGTGCTTTACAAAAGAATGAGGTGGCTGAACCCGCAAGTAATTCAGACATGTCAAATACAGTAATTGTGCAGGAAGCTTGTACCGTTAGAGTCAGCGGCCTGCCTGGTCACTCGATATCTGACAAGCGGGACTTCCTGTTTCGTCGGGGCCGACTCAGTGGGCCTGTCGCGGCGTACCAAGGGCAGGCAGGCTCGCTAACTACACCGCTTCAAACAGACAAGATCTCGTCCGTTGCTGGGGCTCACGGCAGCTTTTGTCTTATGAAAAGAGCACTATAGACCTTTGCACGTTGCTGTGGCTTTCAGAATTTCCCCTGATACTTGTACGAACTCTTTTACTTCAAAACGCGTTATTGGAGTCTACGGCATCGATGGATGCACTTTTGCGTTATTTGAAAAAAAATGTTTCAAAGTGAGAGTAGCAGCGTGAATGGAGCTATTGGATGTCTTCGCAATCCCAGGGGCTGATGTATTTTAAGAATTCGGGAGCGAACCCGATCCCGAGACCGCGCGACTGCCTCCTTGTTGTACCATCGCAGAATCACCACATATGAGTTCCCCTGTGGTCTTGGCAAAGTGCAGCGGAATAGGCGATTCGAGGGATAGTACACCGGGAAGTGGCTGTCGCATTCAGGGGGGCCCGGGTCCTGTTCGGTTCCGAGCCCAGATCTCCACCACAGGTCTCCCGGAACCCCGATTTGCGACTGATTACTTTGAAGCGTCCACTTGTAAATGTTCTGCCTTTGTCCCCTAAACCACCTCTGTCTTGACATCACGACAACGGGAGGTCACGTGAGATCGAATTAGTATAAATATGTCGCTAGATAGTCAAGAATCAAGCGGATGTTCTTCAAAGCATTATTGATCCCGCCAGCTGAACCATTCACACTTGCTTACCACATTATCCGGTGCCACCTTTGGAATTTTGACCATAAATTTATCAAGTAGAGATACTCAGACTCAGTTGGACTTTCGAACTGAGTGAACGGCCTCAAGACTGAGACTCGACAATGGCTCCCGCACAAGATCAGGATATTTTGCCCTCCTTCCTACCCTCCGAGGCGCAGAACATAAACATCGCTCATGTAGCTGCTATTCTGGTATGTTTCAACTCTGCAGTCGCCGAAGTCATCGTCCTCAAACCAAGCAACACTCGGCTCGATAATAAAAATACTCACCCCTGGTGATTCGTTTTGTGCAGACAATTGGTTATGTCGCAGCTTTCGCATTGTACCAGTGGTTCTTCTCGCCGCTGCGTCACATCCCAGGCCCAAGGCTGTGGGCGCTCACCGATATCCCGCAGGTACTCGCGTAAGCAACCCCGTTCGTTTGTGTTGTGGCCTCTTTGTAACATCTTTTGCGACCCTCCGCTCGCTCCAAACTTTAAAGTCGTTCAGTGACATTGACATGTTCCACAGTGACTGGTCTGGTTACGGCCACTTCAAAAACCAGGAACTACACAAAACATACGGCCGTGTGGTCCGCACCGGTCCGAAATCCGTGTCATTCCTCGACGAGGACGTGTTCCAGCAGCTGATGGGCCACCGCAAGGGCGGCAGACCCGAGCACGGAAAACACCTCCCGTCCTACAGCACCGCCCCGCTAAACGTCGTGTCAGCACCAACACCGGCAGTTCACAGCCATCAGAGGCGCGTCTTGTCACACGGATTCTCGGCGAAGAGCATGGTGGAGCAGCAGCCGCTTATCCTAGGCTACGTGGATTTGCTGATCCAGCGGTTAAAGGAGGCTGGGAAAGGTGGTGTTGTGGCTTTGGATGCTGTGGCTTATTACAACTGGATGACATTTGATGTGTGAGGCTACCAATTTCCGACGACCGTCTCCTAAGTCCCTCAAACTCTCCATTTCTCACCCTCTCTTTTGTTCTGAATTCTACGCCTCTGCGAGGGTCAGTTGGACTAATGTATGATTTAGAATCGGTGATCTTACCTTTGGAGAACCCTTCGGTTGCCTGAACACTTCGGACTATGTACGTGCAATTCCAGACTCCTTGCCTCTACGCATTAGTATAACTGGGCATGCCGTGGCCCGATTCTTCGAAGATGATAGAATGAGTTCTAACATCCGTTCAAGCACCCCTGGGTTTCCCTGATTTTCAACAACGTGAAGCAGGGTCTTTTCGTCCGGGACGCGAAGATTCTCTTCCCGATTTTGAAGACCCTGGAGCCGCTACTAATGAAATTTGGGGGAGAAAATGTTGATGCACTCATCAAGCACGACGAGTGGACAAAAGCCAAGGTCGAGAAACGTTTGGCGATGGGTGACGTACGGCCAGACTTTATGAGATCGATGGTCAACAAAGATGCAGACGGCAACTCGGTAAGCTCAAATCATGAAATGTTAAGGGCGACCAATCTACACCAGTACTGATCCTGAGGCTCGCCCCCAACTAGAAACTCTCTCACGGCGAAATCCTCGCCAACGCATCCGGGCTCATCATCGCGGGGTCCGAGACGACGGCCACGGCCATGTCGGCGATAACCTACATGCTCTGCAAGAACCCGCACGTGTTCGAGAAGCTCGCCGCCGAGGTGCGCTCCGCCTACACGTCCGACTCCCAGATCGACCTCGTCAGCAGCCAGCACCTCAAGTACACGCACGCCGTGATCGAGGAGGGCCTGCGTATCTTCCCGCCCGCCCCGTCGCAGCTGCCCCGCCAGATCGCGGAGGGCGGCGATACCATCTGCGGCGTCTACCTGCCCGAGAAGACCAAGGTGTCCTGGTGGATGTGGTCTGTGTTCCACTCGGAAGACTTGTTCGCCCGGCCCCTCGAGTTCATCCCCGAGAGGTGGCTTGGTGATGTGCGCTTTGAGGGTGATAAGAGGCAGGCTTTCCAGCCGTTCTCGGCGGGGCCCCGCAACTGTCTCGGAAAGAAGTAAGTTGCTTTCTTGAATTTCTGTTTTGTCCCGCTATTCGGATTCGAGCGTCTTGTTTGCTGACCGGACGCTGAATCTTCTAGTCTTGCGTATGCAGAGATGCGCGTGCTCCTTGCTCGGATCGTCTTCAATTTCGACCTGGAGCTCGCCGAGGAGAGCAAGAACTGGCTGGATGACAACAAGGTCTATCTGTTGTACGAGAAGCCTCCTCTGTTTGTCCACTTCAAGGCCCGAAGCGTCAAGGCTTAAAATCTTGTATCGAGCGAGGGCAAGAGGACTTGGGTGTAGACTATTACAGAATCGATGGGGACCGAAGCGATTGATGTCGAGGTCGCAGAATGCCGGAACGAGAGCAGAGAACAACTTGAAGAACCTGATGCTGCCCATCGGACTACCACTTATTTTCTGCACATGGTTTATCCATTGAAGCCAGATTGCGCTTATTTATTCTCTTTTGTCAGATTGTTGTCACATACGAAACTTGATTTATTACATGTGCTAGTACCGTAACACAGCCACATCTGTGAAAAGTGGTGTAATATCACGTGGTTTACCTGTATCTAATGTGTTTGTAGGAGTCTATCCTTTGCAAGAATATTCTCTGGGAGGTAATCCCATGGAAGGTTGTCCTAGGACTTTTTCTTGGCCGGGGAGGGGGGCGAAGAGATACTGTGGTCGCGTAGCGGACACCCGGAACGAGCTCGGCACAACCACCATACTCTGAAGAATTCTCCCTATCAGTGAAATCAGTCTCAAGTGGATGCTCCGTCTGCATTGGCCAGAATAATGTCCACCCGGAGAATTGAGATCAGGGGCGCAGATCACAACCGCAACACTATGCTTCTTGAGGCTTCAACACTTGAATAGGACATCTGGACCCTGACAAGATCCACAGTTAGGTGACTGATCGCCTCTGTGCGCCAGCATCAAGTCATGCGAGTGACAAGATCTCGGCTGCAATTTTCTCGCTGTATCTTCGCATAGGTTGTATGATCTAGGCAGCCTGGACTCGGTAGACGAGCGACAAGATACCGACACTCTGCCCGCCCCCCCCCCGCCCAACACCCATCCCGTGGGATATTTAAGCACTTTCTAAGTCTAGACCAGGCGTAGCGGTCCTAAGCTACACAGAAATATAGGCCGCTTATGCTAATATTATTCATCATTATTAAAGTCCTTACACTAGACACTACTTTCGAGTATTTATTACCCTTTCCCAGGACGCTACTATTAGATATAATAGGTACCTTACCTAGTATATAACCTTCTTAATATATAACTACATTACTCCTACTGAGTCCTCAACTTATTATAAAATTTTTAGAATCAGTCATAGAGGTAAATAAACTTAAAGAATCTTATTTGACTTCTTTTTTAAAATTTAAACCGATGAGTCCATCCCGCCGAGTCGACGTCATGCAGCAGACTTTGGGGTCCAGTCACAGTCGGTTGGAGAGTCAGCCCGTCGACGCCCACGTGCTACGAGAAGGATTGAGGCCGCCCGGCCGTCACTAAGCGACATGCTCCTCGATTGGATGGGTTGGTCCTTATCTGGGGGACCCTGATGCAGTGCAACACACAATTCAGCCCAGCCTTCGCTTCTGCAAATGCAGGTTGGGGTTCAGATAGGGAATTGGGAACTGGGGATTATGTTATTTGAATGTGTCGTGGCCCGCCGCGCCGAGAAATGGCTACGTACGCTGCACGCACGCCAATTGGCCCGGGACGATCGATGAGGCTCCCTCCTTAGTTCTGCAAAATGCATGTGGCCTGGGTCTTCTTTGCATGGGGCCAAGCGCGGCGTTCCGACGTTGCAATGGAGCGGCCGATGCAAGCCTGGAGATGCGGTTTGACCAAGAGCTACTGTGTAAGTAGAGCAGTCTGGCCAAGGGCTAGGCAAGCTTGTCGCAGTGAGAGAAGCCTTTTCCAAGCTTCTGGTTCGGAGGGTCCAGCTGCTAAAGCTTACGTTCCTTGGGCGGCCCAGGGCTTTGGCCGCGGTACTAATAACATTGGGTAACGCCTGTTCGTTCGATCACGGTTAAGCTTTTCACACGGACATGGATCGTCCTTCGTTCCGCCTGTTTTGCCAGGGGTCAGGGGTCTCGCCCCCAAAACAGTGTCTTGGACTCGCTTGCCTCCTACTCAGGGTCCTCGCCGCGCTGGAAAGCCGATGTGGATATATTAATAGAGCGTGTCGGAATAACAAGTCGATCCCTCGAAGCTCTCAGTGCAACCCAGCCTAGTAGGAGGGGAAGAGGAGCCCAACCGGCTCACCGCCTGCATCTGGTCAAACACTCAAAACCAGACCAAGGAGGCTCGCCTAGTCTCGATCTGGTATTCACATGCACATGCCGTGTCCGGCGCCACGGGCAAGCATTTGCATGCCAGAACCGTGGGATTAGCCCCGAGTCAGAAATGTCTGGCTCTAGCAGCTTTTCGCTGCCTTCGACTTCAAGGCCCGATATCTCAATACCTTCCTACTGCTTGCCTGGGCTAATGTCAGAGGATGAGCGCGCAATGCTCCCCACGCCGCCGCACATCCAACCCGGATCCAGATCCAACGCCGTCCTGGCCTCCCCTGCGCCTCCCATCCTTGCTCGGCCGCATCAGCACTTTCGTAGATCTGGTATGGCCGCCGATTGCCATCAGATGAGTCGCGCGTTCTGCCCGTTATCGTGGTGGTGAAATGTTGTGCCTGTCCCAAATATCCCTCACGGCCCCACTCGGCTCTATGATGATTTGAGTTCCCCTACAAAGCCGTCAGGAGCTCGCGCACAACCTTTTTTTCTTTTCCCCCCAGTAGTTCATCTTTCTCACTGCAACTCTGTGTGTATCATCCCGTCAGCAGTAGTAACTGTGTGACCCCTTGTTTGGGTCGCTGGCGCATCAGTGCCGAGCAGTCAACCCCTCCTGTCTTCTGTATATTCACAGCCCCATTTCACGACTTACACGGCCAAAGAACGAGGAAGTCAGGCAAATCAAGATGGTCGCATCACCACCAGTTACCCCAATCGCCTCCGGGCCGACCATCAAGATCGCAGAGGGCGCTCATCCGAACCAGCTTCGGCGTTCCGAGTCGGAGCAGCGCTTCCCGCCTCTCCAGCGCGCCGACACAACGGGCCTCGCAGGTGGTGTTTACAACACGCGCAACCTCTCCCGGGTTGCCACGCACCGGAGCAGCCTCGCGGCGCGCATCTCGTTCGACCGCAATGCTGCCGAGGCCGCTTCCGCGGTCGACGTCGAGGAGGGCGACAACTGGCGCGACAGCGAGCAGCCCAAGGTGAAGCAGGTGTACCACGGCAAGACGCTGCTGTGGCTCGCATACCAGTCTGTCGGGGCCATCTACGGAGACATCGGGACGAGTCCTCTTTATGTGTTCTCGTCGACGTTCACGGCGCCTCCAAACCGAAACGATGTCATACAGGTCTTGTCGCTTATTATCTGGTCGTTGACTATCATGGTCACGTTCAAATATGTCTTCATTGTTCTGCGCGCCGATAACGAGGGCGAGGGAGGTACCTTCAGTTGCTACTCGCTCCTGACAAGATTTGTAAGTAATAAGTATCACTCGTACGTAGGCTCCAGACGGTTCTGACTGACACGCAACAGGCAAACATTACGTCTCGCGATCCAAAGGAAGAACCGCTTGTGCACATGGAGAGGCACCAGACCGGAAACCTGCGGCCATCGAACCTGGGAGTGCGCGCACTGCTGGAGCGAAGTCGGTTCTTCCGCGGCCTGCTCAAGACAATCGGCGTCCTAGCTGTGTCCATGGTCCTTTCCGATGGCGTCCTCACGCCGGCGCAGTCTGTCCTTGGCGCGGTCCAGGGTCTGAACGTCGTGAGCCCTGACATTTCGAGCTCTACGGTTGTGGGCACCTCGTGCGGCATCATCCTCGTCCTGTTTTTCATCCAGCCGCTCGGCCTGTCGCGCCTGGCGTCGGTCTTCGCGCCGATCGTCATCCTCTGGCTGGCATTCAATGGTGGATTCGGCATCTACAACCTTGTCAAGTTCGACCACAGCGTCCTGAAGGCCTTCAACCCCTACTATGCATTTGAATTCTTCATTCAACATAAGACCGAGGGCTGGAAGATGCTCGGAGGTGTGTTGCTCGCATTTACTGGAGTCGAGGCTCTCTTTGCCGATCTTGGCGCCTTTTCTATGCGGGCGATCCAGCTGAGCTGGCTGTGTTGGACGTACCCGTGTCTGTTGCTGGGGTATCTCGGGCAAGGTGCTTATATGAGCGTGCACCCTGACGCGTACTCGAACCCGTTCTATAATTCTGTGCCACCGGGAATGCTGTACCCTTCCTTGGTCGTGGCCGTGCTCGCCGCTATTGTGGCCTCACAGGCTATCATCACAGCCACATTTCAGGTATGTTTCTATTCCCGTCTAATTTCACCAAGAGATGCATTACTGACATATTCATGGTCTAGCTCATCGCCCAAATCATGAAACTCTCATACTGCCCACAGGTGAAGGTAGTCCACACCTCCAAGACCTTCCAAGGGCAGCTCTACGTCCCCTTGCTCAACTGGATGCTCATGTGCGGCACAATCCTCGTCACAGCAGTCTACTCCAACACCACCCGCCTCGGAAACGCCTACGGCGTCTGCGTCATGTTCGTCACCTTCTTCGACACGTGCATGGTGACGCTGGTGGCCCTCATCGTCTGGCGCATCCCGCCCTACCTCGTCGTCGTCCCCTGGCTCTGCTTCGCCTCCGTAGACGGGCTGTACCTCTCCTCGGCCCTTAACAAGGTCCCCGACGGCGCCTGGTTCACCCTCACCATCTCGGCGATCCTGACGGGCCTGTTCATGCTGTGGCGCTTCGGCAAGGAGTCGCAGTGGAAGGCCGAGGCGGAGGACCGCTTCCGCCTCAACACGCTCGTCACCAAGGACGACGAGGGCAAGCTCAAGCTCACGCAGCGCTGGGGCGGGGATCAGCTGTCGCAGATCCGCGGGCTGGGCATCTTCTTCGACAAGACGGGTGTCATGACGCCTGCCGTGTTTACGCAGTTCGCCAGCAAGTTCAACGCTGTCATGGATGTCACGGTCTTCTGGCACCTGCACCCCGTCGAGGCTCCCACCGTCCCAGATGCGGAGCGGTATTCCGTCTCCAAGTTCACCACCATCCCAGGCTGCTACCGACTCGTCGTCAAACACGGCTTCATGGACGAGGTCATGTCGCCCGATCTCGCGGCGCTCATCTATGAGAAGGTGCGCTCCTTCATCATCCGCCAAGCCCACCGCGGAGAGGAGATCCGCCGCGAAGACCCTTCGCTCTCGGGCGACGGCGGGTCCCAGGGCACCCAGCGCAGCGGTATCGAGAACGTTGAGGGTGTCCCCATGTCCGAGGCGGCCACGCTCGACGCCAACGGGGCTTCGATCGCTACCACCACCGGCGCCGATATCACGCCCGCCCCGGCCTTGTCGTCGGATGAGTACAACTCTGGCAGCAAGGTCCCCCGCGAGCGGCATATCTCCGAGAAGCTGCCAATTGAGCTGCGCGACGAGGCGGTGGCCGCTGAGCTGGCGCGTCTGGACCGTGCTTATGCCGCCAAGATCATGTATGTTGTGGGCAAGGGCCAGATGCGGACGAGGGCCGGGACGCCTATCTTCCGGAGGCTTGTGCTGTCGACTTTCTTGTGGATTAGGGATAACACGAGAGCCAAGATTGCGAACCTGCGGCTTGCTATGGATCGCGTGGTTGAGGTTGGGTTTGTCAAGGAGATTTAGATGACTAAAGGATATCACTTCGGAGGCTGTTTTGAGTGGTACTTTCAAACCAAAGCGGGCGTTTTGGTGACAGGGTTTTATCTTATGTCTTGATATCCAGCCATGCGTGGTCGACCTAGATATCCGATTCTTGGATACGTATCAATATGAACATTTTCCCTTTCTACGTGCTGCTTTTGACACTCAAAGTGTATTTGGAGTTGGATAGTATGCTGTTACGATTCAGCTGATATTATGCAGGCCATCTTGACCAATGAAAGCAGGCGACAGTATCTATATATATAGAAACTTCCCTCATTGAGACAACTTTGTGTGTGACTCCTGTATAGCGCCCGGCACCCCACTCCTCGCTCCATGCATCGCCTCGAACCAGGGCTCATAAATCTTGACAGTCCTCTCGATCACCCCACCACTCTTAAAAGCCGGCACGTCGTGGTAGTAGTGAGATTTATAGGCAGTCTCAATTGTCTGTCCCGTTTTCTCACCCGCGGCGTCATCCAGGAACACATCATATGCCGACATCAGGCACTCCTTTTGCGTCAAACTGGGCACCTGTTAGCTTTAGATTCCGAACAAAAGATCTATGTCATCCTAACTGCAAAATTGGCAAAAGAAAATATCCAGGATCATTCCCGGGGGGGAGGGGGTGGGATCGGTGGGGAAAACAGGGACCTACTGCTCTTCCCGGAACGCTGTCTTGAAGTCCGGCATGATATCCGTGTCGTACGCATTCGGCAGCACGTTATTAATTGTGATGCCGTCCAGCGCCAGCACTGGCGCGACGGTGCGGACCCACTG
Source organism: Diaporthe ampelina (assembly GCA_023522825.1). Lineage (NCBI taxonomy): Eukaryota > Fungi > Ascomycota > Sordariomycetes > Diaporthales > Diaporthaceae > Diaporthe > Diaporthe ampelina. Next base: position 115,857 of record JAMFTM010000101.1, on the reverse strand, counting down.
CAGCGCGGCCGCCTTGGTGGCGCAGTACTCGGGCATGATAGGTATTGGGTAGATTCCGGCCGAGCTACCTGTCACGATGATTTTGCCTCCCTTTGCGTGGGCGGGGTTGTGCCGCATGTAGTGCACCGCCAGCATCGTTCCGTATATCACGCCCTTGACGTTGATGTCGGTGGAGCTGACGTCCGGCTCGGGCGGGACGTCGTCGATCGAGGCAGTTTCCTTGTTACGGAGGTTGTAGACGGAGCCCTTGTCGACTATGCCTGCGTTGGCGACGAAGGCGTCCAGGCGGTTCCATTTGGCCCAGGCTGTCTTGAGGAGGTTTGCTTGGGATGCGTATGAAGTCACGTCGCACTGGACGAAGATGGCGGTCTCGCCTGTCGGGTCTAGCTGGGACGCGAGAGCCTCGCCTTCCTTGGAGCGTCTTCCTGATATGACGACATTGTATCCTCTGGGATGTAGACGCTCTGCTAGGTGTTGGCCTATACCTGACTTTTAGGGGTTGTCAGTCCACAAAACTCGTGATCTTGAGTACATGCAGGTCGACCTGCGGAACTTACTGTCGATCCTGTTATGATCACAACCTTCCTTTCTGTTGGTACATTGGGACCCATACTGCTGTAGTCTAGAGAGTTTATAATACTGCTGCAACGAAGAGTCCTTTTGTTGATATCTGCTACGGGACATACATTCAGGGGAGCTGGAGACATAACACTTTGACAAGCGGCCGGCGTCAAGGACCAACTTATATAGATTTTTAAAACACCACGTTCCCTATTGGGCTCCACTGATGGATATCCTCATACTTGTGTTCGTTTCTTTAGTTTGCGATCTGACTTCCCCGCTCGCTTTCCGGCAATGCATGCAAATGTTACTCCCGCAAGGGATAAGCAGACATACACCGCGCAGCAACCTTGACTTGGAACTGACCAAATGTCACATTGGCGTTCGTCATCTCACCACATGCATGTAAGAACCGCGCACTGAGATAGGCTTACAGATCTGCCGCCGTCGCATTCGCTTACCTACACAAGTATATTGCCCCATGGTAGGTGGGCTACTTAAGTATGTTTTGGGTTCTGACTAGGTACCGGCGTTCTTTGCCTACTCTGCCAGGACCCATAGATGCACACCATCCGGTTGCATATCCTCGAGACAGGGCTCCCCAGTTTCCAATTATCTGGTCTGGGCATGCAGCTAATGCTTGCAAATCCACATGAATGAGGACAATCTCAGACAAGCATAACTGCCTCTGACTGTGTCCTCCTATACCCCAATCGTGACATTTGGCTGGTATATGACCTGCATGATGCAGCCCCTCCTCTTGACGAGCCACTGCAGCTGCCAGGCCCATCAAGGAGCCACTGCAAATTCAGCGACGTTCACTTCAACCCGGCGGCAAGGCTCCGCAATTCACCGCGAAATGTCGATCCGGAGCACGACATTCGTTTGAATGCTGCCCACCACAGACAAGATTCCCCGAACCGCTCGAGACTGAATCGCTGCCCTCCTGAGTGCGTTGGCACGGGCTGAGTCCCTCCTCCTCGTCACGGCCATGTCCGCATCGCCGAAGGCTGTCCGCATAACCGCGCAGCGGCTGGGGTTGTTCATGTGTCTTACTCCCGCCACTTCCCCTTGACAAATTCTCCAATGCCACACCGGAATCGTTATCGTGGTGGACACTCTCGGCGCCGCCGCTTGCATTCGCTGACAGGCGCTTGAAGATGGGGCGGATGGATGGCAGGGACGCGGCGACGATGCCGACGCTGCCCTCGGCGACGGCCCAGTTTAGCTCTGGCACTACTAGCCATGTGATGTCGATGAATTTGTTGCCTGGTTCCGCCTTGAGCAAGGGCATTACCTCAATTGTCCTGCCGATGGCCGCAATCAACACTCTGTAAAAAATGTCAGCAGGGAAACAGGCTAGTTTCGTGGTGATGTGGTCGGCGTATGCTTACAGCCCGCCACCGGCGGCGAACAAGAGGAGGCACGAGATCTTGTCGCTCCTAGGTATGCGCAACGGAAGTATGACCGGGATCGGAAGGACCACGACAGCGATGTCGACAAAGATGTTGACAAGGCTCAGGACGAATATAGGTGATGTGGTCGGAGTCGATTCCTTGCAGCGGCCGGGCGTGCTGAAATCCCACTGAGACTGGACGGGCTGACAATCCAGGGTCAATGTGAGGACGTAGACCAGGGTGAATGCGACCACGACGCCCATCAAGAAATACACCGCGGCTCGGAACTTCTTGTTGGGTGTGATGGAGATGTACAAGCTGAGCACGGAAAGCTTGTTGAATGCGATCGTGGAGGCGCCGATGATCTGCGCGAAGAAGATGAGCTGTGGAGAGCAGGCATTAGCAAGACCAGCAAACGTTTGTGATGGGTTGACTATCATACCTGTAGGATTCCCGGCGTGTAATTATCCCAGAGGACTTCCCATATATGTGTCCCGACCCCGTAAGTCGTGACTATGATTGACAATGTCAGATGGGCACGCATAACAGCACTAAAGGGGCTTTGGCTGCTTTCGAGCGACTTACGCCTGACACAAACGACAAAGAAACAAACGAGCAAAATTGTTGACAGTAGGATAAGCCCTGGGGTTTTCGTAATTGTCAGCATGAGGGCCAATTAAGGGCAGCCTACGGGTTAGGTTATCTATGCACGAGACTTGGACTCACAGTCGTCTAGTTTCAGACCACGGGAACTGAACACCCTGATGTTGAGGCGCAGGCACACCACGGTCGCTGCGATGAGGGTAGCCATGGCGCCGAATCCAATCACGGAGCCGGCTGTGCTGGGAGGGTCGACCTCGTGTCTGATCTCACCCGGCGGTGGAATCCCCGCCCATGGTCCTTCCGCCGTCGTCCAGATGTTGGACATGGTGCAGTGCGTGGTGATACGACTTGGTGTTTGTTGACGAAGAGGAGAGTTGGGTGTAGAATGGAAAGCTTGGGTTGTTCTTGTGTGTTATGAAGGTCGACAGACTGGAGGGGTTCGAGTGGGTGGACAGAAGCATGATCTGGGAAGGTGTTGTCGGGGGGGGGGGGAGTGACTGTATTCGATGTGCTTTGCAGAAAGTAAATGTCGGCTTAGGTCCATCCTGGCTCCTGGAAGTGTGAGTGAATATGGTGTTGCGACGTGTGTACAAGACATGCCACGATGGTGTAGCAAACGTTGATTCCTCAAGTGAAGTCGGATGTTTCCAGCTTCACAGTCAGAGATGCCGATGGGTCACCCGTAGGCTCGGATCCACTTCGGTAACATCGGACTGGGGAACTTCGGTGAAATCATTCATGCTTTCACGATATAAGAACTGCCATTAGAGATGTTGGAAACAAGACCTCGGGAGCGAGCACTCTGATAGTAGATGGGCACCGCGACCATTTGCTATCTTACTTGGGCGGTTGACATTCAAATAGTGAGTACCATAATTTGACGATTGATTAGGCTGGGCTCGATCTTCTGTGACGGACGATTATTCGCACCGCCTAAACTTTGGCTCATATAAATCCATAATCTAAGCACAGCTACTCCGGCCAGGCGCTGGGTTCGATTCCCAACCGGGATAGACAGTGTCATATATCGATTCGTATGGTTCTCATGAGCTTCATAGAAGCAGAGAAAGACCCTAACTATTTGAGCCAGGGTTTGCAATAGATTTCAATCCATTTCATGAACCTTAATTATCCTCCACATCAGACCCATCGTCTTCATCCAGCCCCGACCGCGGCCACGGATCCGCGGCCAACTCCCTCGCCGACGGTCTCTTCTCAGGATCCCACTGCAGCATACGCCCAATAAACCGCAAGAACTCCCGCTTCTCATCACCCTCGAGCTTCGTTTCCTCTTCTTCCAACGAAGTTGGAGCAAGCTGGTGCCCGTCTTTGAGACTGCCTGTAACAGAAATTCGAAGTCAGCAAGGCGATCTCTTAGGCCGGCAACGCCGTGTCATTGTTAAACAAGGTTCTGTATCACGAACCAGCCTCGCCGAAGAACTCGACTGTCGCAGCGCTCTCCTCCAGCATGTGCTGTGGTGGTACACCAAGGAGGCTGACCATGCGCGCCATGTGTGGCAGTGCGGACTGCCACCTGCCGCCGTGGGAGTCCCGGAATAGATTCCTGCCCTCTACCATGTTCCAAACCTGTTTGGCAGTTTTACAGTTAGCATGAATTCCGCAGGCTATAACCGGAAGACTGACCATCAGGCCCAACGCCCAGATATCAATCTTGTTCGTCCACGCCGAGTGGAGCAGGATCTCCGGAGCGCGGTACAGATCCGGCATAGCGTGCTCCTCATACTCGTCCTTTCCGAACCTGGCCTCGCCAAAGTCGCAGATCGTCGGGTACTCTATGTCGCCTGTGATGATCTCGCGAGATTTGAAGATGGCGTAGCCGTCCTTGTGGATCTTGCGTGGAGATGGGTCGCTGAGCTCCTCTTTCAAGATGTCGTCGAGGCTGGATTCGGACTCGACTGAGAACATGATGTTCTCGTGCTGAAGATCTGCCCAAGCCCGTCAGACCGAATCAAAGCGTTGGCAAAATTCTTTACTCGCCAGTATGGACCAGGTTGGCATTCGAATGAATGAAATCAAGAGCCCCAAGGAGGTACATGGTGATGCCCTTGACCATATCGACAGGCATCCCCTCATCGTTGAAAGAATAGTGCTCCATATCGGCCAGTGTCATGCCCATTGGTTTGTAGACAAGACACACATTGAGCTTGGTGTCGTCAGAAGCCCTGGGATTTATCACAGTTAACCTGTCAAGCAATCTGCGGATAAGGTCTTTACAGTCATGCCTCGTCCCCTCCGGCGTGGCCAGAACCGATTCGATGTGCTCGAGTGCCGCGATCTCCCGATCGTGCTGCCCCGAATCGGCACAACAGACTTTGAGCGCGACATATCGATGGTTCCTGGGCGGTAGTTAATATCCGACAGCTAACCTTGTCCCGAAACATTCTGGATATACTTCAGATCACGGCAAAGCCAGCTGGTCGATGCCGTCCCGTAACCCATCTTGGTGATGACTTGGTATTGATCCTGGAAGACATCCCCAATTTTCACGGGATACCAGGTCCTGGTCGAGTACCAGGGGAACCTCTCCTCGTCTAGCTTCTCGCAGTCGTCCACGACTTCGAAGCCTGAAGTCGGAAAGTCCCTTGCCGGCGAATGCGGACGGGTATCTGGAAGTGAGTCCATCATCGCCTTGGTTTGAGGATGGAGTTTACAGAATATCAGCGGGTGCTTTAGGAAGGCTGCGGCTGGTGCCTTATATAGGCATCAACGGAGCCGGGCATGTTGGTTCTCTTGCTTGGAGGCTGAGTCATTCTATATTGTGGGCCGCAGCTTCTTCCGTATTGGATGTAAACCAGCAGTTCTTCTGGTGCTGCAAGTGCTCTGTCTAGAGCATGGGTTGACTACGAGCGAAAGAGGTTTTGATGGCGGGACAAGAACAGAGTCGTTGCGCTTGGAATTCTCGGGATGATTATAAATTGCGCTTTACAGGAGACCATTCAAATAAAAATTGTTTGCTAAGCTTCTTGTCGGCTCATGAAGGTCCGACTCACCCACGTAACTACAACGGTAGACCGGACCGATAAAGGCTTCCATGGTTTTCTGGAGGGTGATATCAAGCGAGAGGTAAGTAACTCCGATGACATGAAGCAATAATTTGGGCGAGCTGTGAGGACCTGGCCCTCTGTGTCCCTAGCATTGAATAGGTTGGAGTTCAAATGGTGTAAATGCTAAGGCTGGTTTGTTTTATTGAAAATGAGGATCTTTAAGGGAGCTAGAGGCTATTTTGAATACGAAGCTTTTATAATTTAGAAGTTACTATATAATAATGATAGAATAAGGCATGGGGATACGGTAAATCAGTCCCGCCCAACAGGCCCGACATCGCAACAGGAGCTAACCTAGCTGGTACAGCCTGCAGGTCGTGCGAGGCCCGCAAAAGTCCAGCCAAGGGCATCCGCACGCAAGGCCAGCTGGGCCGCTGCTTGCAACCAATCACAAGCGTTCTGCAGCGGCTGTTGGTGCCGTTCGTCTCTTGAGGCTGGGGAGGACCGGAGGATCATTCCCGCAGGAAGCTTGTCTGTTCTAGCTCGTCGGCTGCACAGAATTTTCGAAGCGAGCAGGCAGTTTCTTCACAGAGACCTAATTGATACAGCGAATCCGAACTCGCTCAGGAAGCTTTGTTCAACTGACTGACGACAGCAAAATGACGAAGTTATCGGTTGTCCGGCAGAGCAATGCTGCTTTCGCAGCCGACCGCTCCCAGTCCTCGGGGCTAGTTTGCGTCTTCGCTGGTGCCACCAGTGGGATTGGTGCCAGCACCCTCGAGGTCATGGCATCGATGCTCCATGATTCCACCATTTACGTCTTGGGAAGATCTGCTGCGAAGTTCGCAGGCCAAAGAGAAAGAATTGCGTCGTTTAGTCCGTCTTGTCGGCTAGAATTCATCGAGTGCGATGTATCGCTTCTTTCCCACGTCGACACCGCATGTAAGCAGATTTCGCCAGAGAAGATCGACCTTCTCTACATGAGCCAAGGACTTGTCCCACTGAATGGAGCCGAATGTAAGTTTTTTCCCCCGCGGCGTCGATGTCCTTGCCAGCTTGCCTGCTTCTAAGTACCTGAAACTGACCCTGTTATCTTCGGTAAGACACCTCGGAAGGCCTAGAAATCTGCTTCGCACTCTCGTACTACTCTCGCATCCGGCTTCTCACAAACCTGCTCCCGCTCTTGAGGAAATCGCCTCGGCCTCGCGTCTTGAGCGTGCTCAACGGGGGTAAGGAGAAGGCCATTCTCGAGGAAGACCTCGGCCTCGAGGACGAGGCGAACTGGTCGACGACGGCAGTCGTCAACCACACGACCACCAGCATGAGTCTCGCCCTGGACTATTTGGCAGAGGACCCGGGGAACAAGAACCTGACCTTCATGCATGCATTTCCCGGCCTGGTGCGCACTGGTATCTTCGCGAAGCTGAGAGCGCCCCCGTCTTCGAGCATCTTTTGGCGCGTTGGGCTGGCCTTGATCCGAAATGTGATAGGGTTCTTGATGATGGTTAAAGGTATCAGTCCCCACGAAAGTGGTGAGCGCCACGCATACCACTTGACTAGTCAAGCCTGGACCCCCGGAACAGTGCACTTGATCAATGAATCGAGCGAAGAGGAACCAGGAAACGCGACCTTGCAGGGGTATAGGGAGGGAGGACTGGCCAAGAAGATATGGGAACACACGATGCGAGTGTTCGAGAAGGCTCTCGGCCGAACTTTGTCTTTGTAGGAGTCTGAAGAGGTTGGTATACTTGATCGAGTGGTTGCTTTTCCGACGATATTAGCTGGGCTGTGCTGGAAGTGGAACTGCCGCTATCCTCCTCCAATTTAGTAGCAAATGGGTCCCGTGGCGCAATGGTCAAGCACTTGGGCAGCCCTATAAGGGGCGCGGGTTCGAACCCCGCCGGGACCACCTGACCACACTGTTTAAACACTGCTATCGTCACCGTATTCTTCCTCTGTGTCTGGGCTGGTGGCACACCTCCACTGCATACCCAGACTTTTGACGCCCCCTCTCCTAGGGTAAAGAACCTGGTTCCCTGAAGTGTCCCTTCTAGGGCGGGGTAAAATAATTACATGGGCCTCATTGTGTGATTGAGGAAAGCTTTGATGTTAAATGCGTCGTTAAAACAAGTCCTATTTTTTTTAGTAGCAAATGAATAGTATTGGAGACATCTGCCGGCCATATGCTCAGATAGTAGCTCTCTTTTCTACTTGAAGTTTCAAATACATTTGTTAGCAGTATATATTTCCTGCCACGGGTGCCTAATCAGGCAACTCCGTGCTTATTACAGTGCCGTCCATCCTCCCCTTCAGCCGGGAAGTCTGGGCTCCTCCTGTTGTATAAGAAGCCCTTCATGTCTCGCTACCCAAAAACTGAAGCATGGCATCTATTTCTTGTTCAAACTCGCGCGGACACACCTGGGAATCTCCTTCACCACTCACCCAGAGGCACTCGACTCACCCATCACCAATTCCTGTGACGGTCTGATAAATTCGCACCGAGCAGCCAGTCACAGCACCCACCAGTGTACATCTGATTTGACAACTATCGCAAATACACCATCCTGATTCTACAGCTCACATCCCAAAATGGCATCGCACAACAACGCAGAGCAGGAGGAGGAGCCTGCAGCAGACCTGCCCACGACGGACAGCGAATCCGACGGGGAGCACGACGCAACCAGCGAGATAGACGAGGAGGAGCTAAAGTTGTTGGGCACGGCCAAGTATCTGCCCATCTACTACTCCAAGAAACCCATGAAGGCGCCCCTCACCGCACCCTGGGGCCAGTCCATCAGCGACGCGGACGTGGCGAAGCTCAAGGTCGGGTTCAAGTCCCACAGCATGGACGACAAGTGGGACCTGCTGGTCGAGGACCCAGACAAAAGCGGTGGGTTTTCCGTGCACATCATCCGGAACTGGCTACAGATGGACTGTTACGTGCTTCACGTCACGCCCAGACAAGGTGGTGTTCACGATGAGAAGGGGGAGGGAGATGGGAGTGGGAGCACAGCAAAGATCTCGGGCATCACCTGGGAGGGGGACAAGAACGGGCTGCAGTGCAGCGCGGAGCAGGCCAGGAAGGAGGCCGTGATGCTGTGCAGGGGCTGGCTGGGCTGCGAGTTCGAGGCGCTCCCGGAGTACTCGTCGTCGGTGTTCTGGGATCCCAAGGGTTACAAGAAGCTGGGGGAACCCGAGGGCGAAGCAGGCAGCAGCAATGGGGAAGGCTCCACGGCAGGAGAGGCGGAGGAAGCCAAGGGGGACGTCGACCCAAGTCTCAGGTTGCACGTTATGTCGTTGGGCGGCCGGTATTGGAACGAGATCCAGTGAGGCATCCACACCCACGTGTGATGAGGAGGTAGAGGAGCAGGCTTCCGCAGGACGCTATGGCTCGTTGTGACTCATAGATCGTAGTTTCGTCAGCCTGGAAGATCTGCTGAAGTCAAATCCAACCGTGTTCTCTGGGCTTGCGATGGTGGCGACAGCCGCAAGCACGATTCCAGCGTAGTTTGCGGGCATGGACAGAGTTGCTTGACACCAGATCGATCCAGTACCGCCTGGTGGGTGGGAGATCCATGGTACAGTGGCCTGCCTCTTGCCCAAGGCAGCTGAGAAGGACGGCCAATGCAGAGGAAGGTCGTTTACATTTCGAGATCAGGCAGACAAGGCACGGTTGGCATGTGTCGAGCAGATGCAGGCTGTGTCCAGGCGGAAGGCTGATTGAACGGGTGACGGAGGCTCCGACCACAGCTCCAGCAGCGCAACGAGGGTGGCTCGAGGCGCTTTTGCGATTGTGCTGTGCAGCTGGCAGAGGTGTGAAGACCGCCAAGGCTGCCTTCGCCAGCGCTGGTTGCGACGACGGCGGGAGGCAGGTCGCGACGAGGTGGGAAGGGACCGTCCAGCTGCTACATTTAACTTGCGCGTTAGCATCATCGCGAATGCGAGATCATCGAGGCTGCTGCCTAGCGAACAAGAAAAAGGTCTGTGGGGGTCGGTGGTGCGCCGACGCGTCGAAGGTGACGCGACAGCTGAAAATGTCGTGGCGGCGCGTGGCCTGTGCGCACAGGCAGCCTTCGACAGGCGATCTGGACGGGAGAGCAGATCAGCACCACCTTAGGACGGTGCGCTGAGAAGCAGAGTGTACGACGCAGAGGGCGGAACCGGGAATGCAGGTGTTGTCAACAGCAGGCCATCGGCATCGGCAGAGGCAGATGGTCGATACGGTGGGTCGGGCAAGTCACAAAAAATCCTTCCTCGTCTGGCTCGCAAGCGAACCAGGACAATGAAAGACGATCAGTCAAGAAAGAGTGAGGTTCCAAAGATTCCCTAGCCAGCCGAAGCCAGCTAGGAGTGGTCATGTTATAGTTTTCAACTAGCAAAAACGCATTCTCAGGCGAACCTTCACTGAATTGCGTAAAGCCCGTGCACCAGGATGAAGAGAAAAGGAGAAAGGGAAGGTCGAAGGGCAGAGAGCGGGAGGCGGCCAGGGTTTAAATATTTCTGGCGCCAGGATTCTGCCGCATCTGCGGACGGGTTTTCACCGCCTTGGGGGTGCTTGGCAGCTGGCGGCGGATCGCGCTAGTGCAGGCTGCAGTGCCAGCTGAGTCATCCTGCCCGGGACCCACTAACGGAGGACACTGCAAGCATCCATATGGCATCCACAGAACTGGCCTTGGACTAACCCTGGAGTCTACAGCTCCATGGGTATCATCGAATGGCCGGACAGACTCAGAGCTGGTAGTGACTCGTTCAAGGGCCCGACCAAGTCAACCGGTCCTGCCCAGCTGTAGTGACTTCAGGACATGCTCCCCATGAGCCGCCTGCAGTGGGTGATGGGTCGCAGGCTCAGATCGGTCTTGAACGGAGTGACCCCCCGACATCCCATGGTCGTCGATGGGGGACAATCACCGTCAGACCAAAGCAAGCTATCTGTTTCTATCGGACAACCACAATGACTGGGCAAGGCAGTCGGCTAACACATTCAGCCGAGACAAGGGCCTCGTTTGGGGTCGGAGGACCCCCCAAGAGACTGCCAGCTATTCTCAAGCTAGTTTGGGATCATGCATGGGGGCATGAGGTTGGGGCGATCCTGTGAGCGTTTATGGATTTTACGGTTCACCTCCGCCCAACAGCTGTGGAGCAAGAAAGCTTTCAAGGCAACGGATGGTGACAATGGTAATTGGAGGCAAACCATATTTGTCCACGAAAAGACGGCGTTTCGTGACGAACTATCCAGGCCCGTTGTTCTTTTCCCGCTAATGCACCACTCGCATCCCAAAACAGGAAAGCAGGTGTTAGGTTTGTGGACGTCTGCTGGGCCCGCTTTTCGTGGTCCAAGGCTGTCTAGCATCCACATCGTCGAAATGCCGACCCGAATAGGACTAGCTTGACAGGCAGGGCAGCCCCCCGGCGAGTCGGCACAGATTGAACGCAGACGAGCAAAAAGTTAGGATTAAGAGGATATGTACGAAGGCAATGTATGTATGGTAGGGTCGACAGTCGGAGCCTGCGGCCCTTCACGCCACAAAATACACAGGATGTCTGCAGCGTGAGCCTCGCCCTTGTCGGGCTGAGTTACGTACAGTGAGAACAACACACCTGGGCACCAAGCCAAGGTTGTGGACAGAATTCTCTTACAGGCAGTTGGCCGCAGACGGCAACGTAAGGTTCAACCCAAAAGTCGAGTTGCCAAGCACCGAAGCGGTCAACCAGTTGCCCACGAGACTGTTCACCTCCTCGGGTCTCTCCCACATCACCCAGTGCCCACCGTCCACAACTCCCCGAGACAGCGAGTCGAAATAGGTTTCCATGCCCTGCGACAAGACCGGAGGCAGTGCCGGGTCGGTCGCTCCGCCAATGTACAACGCAGGTTGAGCGAACTTGTCGTTGTACTCACCATCGGTGAGTAGCACCTGCTCGTCCTGCCAGTTGAGAACGGACGTCTGGTACCAGTTGAGTGTTCGGTTAAACGGGTCCTCCGCATATTCCTTCACATATAAGTCCAGCTCATCCTTGTCCACCAGTGGCGTGTCCTCAGTCACACCATCCAAGAGGTCGAGGGCCAGACCTTCGCCTGTCGAGTTAAAAGGCCAAGTGCCGTCGGCAAGCGTCGCGCCGTAGATAGTGTTCAGGACCTGGCGGATACGAGTGACGTTCTGGGGGAGACCGATGTAATCCTGGACATCGTCGGAGCGGAATTGCAGTTGATAGCGCAGGGTAGGGATCGTGAGGGCTTGGTCGGCATAGGTGATTGTCGGGGCTGAGAAAGGCGTGCTTATGACAAATAAGGCAGCAATCAACTCTGGCTGCCAGAGAGCAATACGGTACACCGTAGCTCCGCCCCAGTCGTGTCCACCAAGGATGATGCGGGATACGCCGATATGGGAGGCGAGTGCCTGAATGTCGTTCGCGGCACGCTTGAAGGTGCTAGTTGGGGTGGTCAGTCACGGTGGAATTCTTGCTGGCTTCGGACCAACTGCAGCTGGTCTTTTGCGCAAAAAGAATGAACACACTAGAAGCTAAGATCCTCAGGCGCATCAGTCCCTCCGTAGCCCATCATGTCCGGGGCAACAACCCGGAGGCCTTTGGAGAGGAGGAAAGGGATCTGATGGCGCCATCCCAGGGAGATGTCGGGCCATCCGTGGATGAGGAAAACTGTGCCGCGGACGACCTCCGGCTCTCCGAGGATGTATTTATACTCGCGCCCGTTGAGCACAGCGGTCTGGTACGTCAACCTAGGGTCGACGGAAGCTAGGACGTCCATCTCAGCGGAAACAAAGCAGAACAGATGTTGATGCAGCTGGTAGTTTTCTGTGAGAAGAAAATGTGAGAAAGACTGGAAGCTACATTATATACTCCCTAGATACTCATGTGAATAGGAGCTGAGCTGTTAGCAGCATAGCGCGGACACCAACAACACCTTTCCCCTGGCCTTGCCTTGACAATACGCGGAATCCATTCTGACTGCCTTGGCAGTTCACGTTGTGGGGTGACTTAGGTAGCTGTCTTGGGCGCTGATTATTTGACAAGATGGAGAAGAGGAAAGGTTAATTACTTGGCCGTCCATTCTAAACTGGCCCGTATCCCAAATGGGACAGCGAGCACCCCGGGCACTCCGCGCAGCCCACGGATTCCACTGTCTCTTCCAGACTACGTTGATAGGATAATACACCAACAGCAGGCAGGTGCTGCTTCATTCGGCATTGACCCGGCACGCAAACCTATCTGGTCACTAGGCTAGCTGCAGTCACCTGTGTAGTTGAACGGAAGACAAAAGGGCATGTCCGCAGTGATCCCATGCTTGAAGTCAACGAGCGAACCAAGCTCACGAAGCTTCAGCCCTGTACAGAATTGACAAGCATCCGCGGAGATCCAAGACACGTGACGGGTAAGCAATCATCCCCAGCCACTTTGGACTGTAGTCTTCGACAACAAGCGGTAAGAACCCGAATGTCGCGATGACGAGCTCCACACCTCAGGTATCCCAGTCTCACCTTCACCTTGCGAGTGACTCGTGGTCTTGTCAGGGGTGCAGCCGCCGCCGATTGTCAATTGGGAGAGGTTGATTCGTCGAGGTTCTGGCCATGGTTTCTTGGGGTGCCGAGGTGTTCTACAAATGCGGTGAATGCCGTATTACAGTAGATGATCAAACCAAGTTGCCTAGCTATACCACTCATTGTGATAATGGTTAGTTACTGCGTAACCGTGGACAAGAAGGAAAACGTTAGAGCATCATCTCATCCCCTTAAAATGCGTGACACTCGTTGCAGGGCCCAGGAGGAGGCTATGAAAATCCTACAAACGCCTGCTAAGCCCCTGACAAATTCACAAAATTGCACGTTAATCCCATAGAGACGCGTGAATCACATTGAGGTACGCGAGTCAAACCTTGCAGCAGCAAAGTCTCCAAGTTGGGAAGTTTTCTGCCGGGTCACAGTGATGACAGTGAGGCTGGGCAGCCCGTTGGTGAGTGTTTGGCCATCTCACGACCGCCTTTCCCACTTTGCCAAGAAAGCACATCACCTCACTCCGTAGAACCAATTTCGCAGAACGGACTTAATTGACGGTGAATTAGCGCGGACAGGCTAGGCACGGCCTAACGCTACGGCTTGAATGCGCTGGTGTGTAGAAGCGAATTGGAAAGTGGCGGTGAAAAACCCTACATGGAGAGCAACTTGCTGCGTTTATTTTCAAAAGGTATATTGCATTATCCTTCTGGGACACTCGCTAGTGTTCCGACTGAGTACAGGAACTCAAAGACTATAAATAGTCCTATCGGCTTTGATTGCCAATGAATCGGACTTAATTGGCAGTGAATCGGACTTATTTGCCACTGAATCGGACATATTGCCAGTGAACAGTCTTGAAAGCGACCACACCATAGAATCCCCTTCCCCACGCGAATTACCAGTTAATCTTGGCATCCACCGTATGACCGGTTCCGCTGGGCCCGGCCGGAATAGGGGCCGACGATATTATTATACGAGTGTAGCATTACATTTAGCTCTGATATTGTGGTAGTCTATGCTCGTAACAGTAGTACCCAAAGGTAAATCTTCCTCCCACCACTCTCCCTAGTAGGTGTTAATGGCTTTTAAGGTAGATTACTTCGTTCTAGCGCAGGACTAATTTCGTTGGCAGAACTACTGGTGGTTCTTCTCGTGCGCAATGTACCGCCATACCTACATTCATGTTAATAATCCTGAAGATTGTCAAGAAAACGTAGGTAAACTCGCCTGGCAATAAAGTAAGGAGCAGGGATCAGTATCAAGGCAACAAAGCCAAGTACAGTGTTTCCCCAACCGTATCCTAAATCTTCATCTTAAAGGGTTTAGAATCAGTCTATTGTACCTCGATTGCAGGGCCTAAAAATAACTCACAGAGAATTGGGCCAGCCAGAGGCAGAAAAGCACCAATCACATTTCTTGAGGAAGCTAATGCGGCGGTGGCTGTTGCTGCGTTTTCTGGGAAAGCGTCGATCATGTATGTCTGAATGGGAAGGAAAATGCCAATCATTCCCAAACCAAAGCATAGAAGCCCGGTTACTGGGGCGAGCCAGAATGTGTGATTTTCGGCGGACCAACCGTACCACCAAAAGACAGCGGGATCAAAAAAGCGAAGAAGACGCAGACGTTTAGCCTGATCTCTGGAATAGGGACATCGTTGTTCCGTTTCGTGTGTTTTGCCATGATGCGGTCGCTGGTACTGCCAATTATAACAACTCCCAGCATGAATCCTATACCGAGTCCGATGTAGGAGAGGCCAGAGACTCCGATGCTCCAACCGTATATTGAGACGAAGACAGTTGTTAGTGTTGTTAGCAGCAGGTAAAGAAGTCCATACACAACTCCTGAGTACAGGCAGAGGAGCCCAATTATAGGGGATGTGAAGACGGACTGAGTCACAGACTAGGTCAGCATCGAATATCCCAGGATACATAAGTATTCGTACCTTCCAAGGCTGTATAATAGCCTCTCTTATACTTATGTCATTGTGGCCATCTGCATGTCGGAGCTCGACTGGCCCATACCAATCCAGATGGTGCCACCACCGTATTTGCTGGCCGCCAAAAGCGCGTTTTCTTGCCACTATGACTCTCAGATTGGTCTCCCTGCTCATAAGTATTTGTAAAAGAAGTGACAGGAACGCGAGGATAAACAGAAACCAGAATATCTGCATCAAACTATTAGCAAAGACGACACTGGAGATATTGCAGTGTAGTTACCCATCTCCACCCAGCCGCCTGAGATAAGAATCCGCCCACGATCGGCCCTATGATAGGACCTAGCAGAGGACCTAATGCGAAGAGGGCAGTTGCCAAGCCTCGCTGGTTCGAATCAAATAGGTCTGATACTATACCGCCACCAATCGACAGACACGCAGAGCCCCCCAGCCCAGCGAGTACGCGGAATATGAGAAGAGACGTGATATTAGGAGACAAGGCACAGGCCAATTCCCAAATGGTAAAAAGAGCCGTGCTTATATCCAAAATCTAGATGACCAGCGGTCAGCTTTGTGGCGTTGAGGCCGAATCTTGGGCGCTTACTATCTTGCGACCGAATTGCTCACTCAATGGAGCAGCAATGAGAGAACCGACCTATGTCACATTCTAGAAGAGATTCCATCTGTGAATCTGAAAGAATGTCAGGTACTCACCACATATCCCAGAATGAAGAATGAAACCGTGAACGTTGACAGCGTTGTGGAGTCATTGCCGAAGTCAGCGTTCATCAACGATGTTGCAGGGGCGAAGATAGACGAAGCCAACGGGCTATGTGATCTTAGCACAGCGAAGTGTACGATGAGTATAGTGAACTCTTCACCTGACGAGGCAGAGCCAGCTGACCAGTGACATTACCAGCCACTTGCGGCCGACAGGCCAGCATCTGCAATGATCAGCGCCAAGAGCATGTCATGGAGAATATCATTCGCAAATACTTCGGATCATAGGCTTCGGGCGGCTCTTCAAACCCGTGCGCATCAAGTGAGTGAAGCAGGTTCTGATGTCGGATGGCCAGGTCCTTGGGAAGATCTTTCCCCGAAATATCCTCCAAGTTGTGCTCCGTGGTTGGTTCCATTGCCATCGAAACTCCAATACAAGAAGAAACCACGGTTGATCCAGCTTAATCGGTATAGCGTCTGGCACTGTACAACCAGGTTGCATTCGTTTAAGAATAAGAAAGGGGACAATTCGACAGGACCTGCCTTACGACGCAAGAGAACACAGAGTAAGCCATTCAGGCCAGACCGCTAATTGGATGAATGCATCAGCGATTGTACCGAGCCACACCACACGAATTACCGATGCCGAAGAAGACACGGCTTGGAACAACCGAATCAGCGGCACAGTAGCCGAGTGTGTCTAGTGCGGCGCCGAGCGAATACCGTAATCCACATTTCACTTGGGTACCTAGGTACCTTGGCGCCAAGACATGAGCGAGCTGTAAGCATATATTGCGGCTTTCGAATTCTTGACTGTTCCGGGCGACATACCAAAATCGCCCTGCGAAGCTATACCATCATGGCTAGTGAACCGCAGAAGAAGACAGTGCTGATCACAGGATGCAGCCCTGGGTCGATCGGCGAGGCGTTGGCGCAGGAGTTCCTGAGTATTGATGGTAGTACGCCCATACTCTCGCTGGTAACTATTTTGGCTAATCTAGTACCAGAGATGCTTGTCTGCGTGACATCCTTACCTGGAGAAAATCTCAAGGAGCTTGAAGGGTTAGGTGCTCTTGTTTATCCCGTCGATGTGACCTCGTCCGAGAGTGTCAAGGCACTGCGAAACGCTGTTTCCAAAGATTTGGGTGAACAACTTGATGTTCTCATCAACTGCGCGTATGTATTCCTATCTGCCATGCAATTCTGGACTCTATCAAAATAAATACTGACAAGGTTGCATAGTGGCATGAGTAAGAGACGATTTCGTAACATCTTGTTGGTTCCCGCAGCTAAATATATCCAGATTATGTCATGCCGGCTCTGGACGTTGATATTGAGGAACTCAAGCGTATTTTTGATGTTAACCTCTTTGGCACCGTTCGTGTCACACAAGCATTCTCCGAACCCCTGATCAACAGGAAAGGTGTTATTGTGAACGTCGGGTCTCTGGCTGCATATGCACCATACGTCTTTGGATCGTCCTACAACGCCAGCAAGGCAGCTTTGATTGCCTATGGAAACACTCTACGAATAGAGCTGAGCCCCTGGAGGTTAGTGCCCAACCAGCCGACAAAGAGAAAGGCTCCCCTCTGATGAATCAATGCGTCGCACAGTGTAAAAGTGATGACCATCATAGCTGGTCCAATCGTCAGCGGCTTAATGACTAGGAAGGAGAGAAGTTTACCTCCAGGCTCAAGATACCAGCCCATCGTAGAAACATTTGAGCAGAGGACAACCCACGCAAAGCATGGCGTTCAAGCGATGCCGACCAAAGAATTCGCCCAGTCTATCGTTAAGCAGGTATTGAAATCTAAGCCCCCACGTTCGTATTGGATAGGGCCGTTCAAGAAGGTGGTGTGGTGGCTGGAGACACTTGGATTGGTCTCGGCGTGGAATTGGTACTTCCGCAGAAAGTTCGACTTGTGGAAATTAGGCCAACAGTAATAAATGTTCGGTCATCGGTTCACACACCCAACTTAAAATTTAAACACACCCGGGTTTTTTATATAAGTACACCTAGTATAGAAAATGAAGTATATAACCTAGTATAAATTCTTACACCTCTTATATTATATACCGCTTTAACAAGCCTTTTTAATAGTTTTTAAAAATATATTCTTATAATATTCTTTCAAAAGGTATTTGTAAAATACTTCTTCAAAATACTTCTTCAAAATACCTTTTCAAAATACCTTTTTAAAAGGCCCTTAAATAAATAAATCAACTGCACACACGGCTAAGTCCTGCGACCTTCACAACGCACGTTATGACCTTTATTGGGGGCTAAGAAGAGGTGTTTAAAGAATACAAATAATCCTTCATAATACATATATGCAAAGCTGTTAAGCCCTGCTAATACGTTAGGCTGCGAGTCTTGCTTCACTGCTTACGACTGCTTCTGTTCCCTGGCCCTTCTCCCAGTCGCCCTCCTTGAAGCCATCAGTCTTGCCCGCCAAAGCTCTCCTCATAGCCCACTGGATAAAGGTCGGGTGATCCAGAGCCTTATCTGTGGTGCGAGCCTTTCTGCCGAGGGGTTTCAACAGGACGTCGTTGTTCGGACGAGTGAAGTATGCCAGGCTGTACCGTGTGTATTTGGCTTGCTCCCCAGGAGGGGACGTGACACGATGGATGCTGCTCTTGAGCTCGCCATCCGACCAATTGACAAACGCATCACCGAGGTTGAAGATCGCCATGCCGGGCTCGGGTTTGACATACTTCCACCCGGCTTGTTCACCAGGGGCGACTCGGTCCTCAGGGATGTATATCTGGAGGCCACCGAGCATGTTGAATAACACGGTCATCATGCCCCAGTCGGTGCTATAGACCCAAGGCGTTAACAAAACCCAAGCTTAACGAATCGACCTTATTGGTTTTGGGACTTGAGTCAAAGCCCATCAGACCTGGTTCCCGTCCAACATGATGAAACCTTGGGGTGGGGAGCACTTACTGTGGCTGCAGGCTGGCCTTTTCATCCTGCGGCTTAGGTGGACACTTGAGCAGCCGAACGTGGGTCCCAGAGTTGTTGGTATGACTGTAGAGTTTAGTCAAGTAATCATCGCTTTCCGGCGGAATTCCAAGGATGGCGGAAAAGATGTGGAAGAATCTGTCTGTGACAGCCTTTCCGAGGTCGATGAACTCCTTGAGCTCATCGTTCTTGCCCTTGATTACGTCGTTGTAGATGGCACGCGAGTGCTTGCCGGTGCCCTCAATGTCTCCACAACTGATCCAGTATTGCTCATTGTTATCGGGATTTCCCTCCTTATCTACGACAGAAGCTCCCAATCCCTTGTATCTGTAAGGGATGAGACGATCGGTTAGCTTGTGCTTCAAAACAGATGGTGCGGCTGCTAAATCAACTCACCCAAACAAGTCTTGGCCGTGCTTGAGGATGCTGTCATCCAGCTTTGTCTCCGTAGGGAGATCGAATGTCTCCTGGGCCAGGGCGAACATTTTATTCGCTGCCACGAGGAGCCTCTTTCCAATCTCGGAGTCTCGCAGATCCACGCGGAAGAACCCATTTTCTCTGGCGGAGGTGATTACTTTGGCAATCTCCTCGACATCTCCGTCCAAGATCTTCTGATGGGAGATGTTAGAGATGTGGGCGACTGGCAAGCCCTTCGGGAATGCAGGAGGAGTTCCATTCATGCCATCAAAGGCTGAGTCGGAGCCAAGGGATCCCATATTGTCAAGTAATAAAGTAGGAAATTGGCAGTCCAGGTGCAGGTATCAGTAATGCATCCCAGAATCACCGCTTGTACTGCCTGTCGAACTGAATGTATACTTAAGTGGAAGGCACAATCAAGTGTTTCGGGGACGCATCTTGTGTTCTTCTACTCCTTAATATGCACATGATAACCCGTAGGAAATAAAATTTCATTCTTGAATCGAACCAGCGGGATCCCCCAGTTGGAAATGGAATAGCTCGACGCGGTGCGACTCTAGTAAGCGAGCGAGAGATATCTCGGGTCGAACGATACTCGACTGATTGCTGACTGATGCTGGAATAGGGAGTCTGGCAGCGGACTTCGGCATATCGGTTGCTCGGGATCCCCTGTGGGCTTTAAACCCTATCTAGGTACCGAGAGCCCGGACATGCATGACTGGGGTCTACTGCGGGTCGTACCTTAATTCGGCCCCCGGCCCTAGCAGCGTGCAGAGGCTAACTCTGCCGAAGCCAGGCTCGGTTAACCGTACCGAATTTCGGACCCAATCACACCGCAGCCGGGGATAATGTCCACTCCGCCGGATCGTACTGAGAACTGAGCTCGATACCTATGGGCATTCAGGTTTCACCAATATCTTGCATTCTTCTTTTATTGTATTCGGTAGATGAACAGTTTTTTGTTATTATCATGGATCATCATTATCTATGTGGATGAAATCGGAGATGGCGATATTCTAACTCCGGTTACTGTCACTTAGGGAAACCAAACTCCATACTGAACGGCAGTCCTCTTTCCGATTTGATGTAGAAGACCGCCTGCCATCTTCCAACTTTTGCAAGTGCTAGTGCAACCGAGAAAGAAATATCTCTCCTCAACACCAGCGTTACATCATGTCTTCCCTGGAAGCATCAAGCCTCTTCTCCGTCAACGGTCTTGTTGCTGTTGTCACTGGTGGTGGAACTGGCATTGGCTTGATGATTGCTCGAGCCCTGGAACACAATGGTGCAAAGGTTTACATACTCGGCAGACGTGAGGAGGTACTCAAGACTGCCGCCAAACAGAATGCGGTACGTCTAATGGCACGGTCTCAGGGGAGCAGGCACATGGTATTGACCGATTCAGATACATGGGAACATGATACCCGTTGTCGCAGATGTGACTGACAAGGAATCTCTTGATTCTGCTGTCGCCAAAATCAGCGAGGACACAGGCTACATAAATCTACTGGTCAACAATGCCGGCACTCTCGGCCGTGTGCATAATGCCATCGCACGGCCGCCGCCTCACAAGGCCCTCCCGAGCCAGTTCTCACTGCAGACTAAAGATGACCTAAGTTCTATCCAGGGCATTCGGGATTTCCTCTGGAAGGACGAGTTTTCTGACTGGGATAACATGCTACGAACCAATGTCTCTGGCGTGTGGTTTCCTAGCATCGCATTCCTGGGTCTCCTTGATAAGGGGAATTCGAAGGCCAATGTCATTCAGAAAAGCCAGATCGTGACAATTGGGAGCGTTGGAGCTTTCATCCGTCTTCTGGGGACCTCATTTTCGTACAACCCCAGCAAGGCGGCGGCAAACCATCTTGCAAAGATGATGGCGACGAACTTTGTGCAGTGGGGCATCAGATCCGTACGTGGGACTCTTCTTTGCCGTGTGACCTGAGCTTAATGTTAATTCACGTACCAGAATGTCATTGCCCCGGGTTACTACCCATCTGAGATGTCCGTCGGGAAGGGAAAGCTGGACGAAAATAACAGGAATCATATCAACATCGCCATCCCTCCAGAGGAGGTTCCGTTGGGCAAGGTTGGAGATGAAGAAGACATGGCAGCAGCCATCCTGTTCTTGGCTGGCAAGGGGGGGAAGTACTTGAATGGAAATGTAGTGATCACCGATGGTGGTCGTCTTGGAATCAGTCCTGCGGTGTATTAAGCCGTTTTAGACACAAATGCTGCAAACCCAGGGTTGCGGTTTCCTGGGTGGAGCAAGCATTTAGACCACTTGGACTGGCATAGAAAGATAAAAAGTGAATAAACTTTCGAAGGAGTCGCCCTGGATCATATCCTGTATGTTAGATTTGCCGAATGAAACTGCCACTGAATGAGAAACCGCCATACGATTGGAAACGAGTTCCAGCAAGATGAAACATCAACTCTTCATTCCAAATTCTGACTCTTTGCCGTTTGCGATCCCACTATAGAAAAATACAAGACGCGGGGGAAGTAGATGTCATGAACCATTCGATTTTACTGTGACTTGTTGGGGGAGCAATAGACACCTCGTTCCATCCCAATGCAGACCCAGTTGAAAAGCGTGTTCTACAACGGGGGCGGCGGGCGGTGCGCAGGACAAATTTTGTGCTAGATGCCTAGGTATTCAAACAAAACGAGACAAATGTTTCCATGCTCATAGAGATTTGACATATTTCTACCAAAAATACGTTTCAATTGTGAGTGTGTACCATACACAGTGTCGTAGTTTGACCGCAGAAACATCCCCATGCAACTAAGCAAACCCTCTGTCTATTTCTCATTTGAATTACCCTACTAGTAAATAACCATCCTTAGCATTGTCTGTGTCTCTAGTAATTATCTGAATCTTCATCCAGAACTTCGATCAGGATTCTCGACAGCGCCTGCGCCGTCATCTTATTGGCAGGAACGCGGTGGAATCCCGAGCCCCGGTACACGAGAACCCTATCTCCGGAGTTCTCGCATCTCTTCACCAGGCGGAAGCATCGTTCCTCCGCCACGACCGGGTCGGTGGAAGATATGAAGTGGAAGATGGGTGTCTTAATATTGGGATTGTAGTATTTCTGCACTCGCTCGTCGTCCTCGTGGTAGCCACTGTACGAGATGACTAGCCGAAGCGGGCCATGGCCGGTGCTAAATGTGGATGGTCGCGTGCTCTTGGGTCTCTCCAGGAAAGCAGCAAGCAGGCAGGCAACCGTGGCGCCTTGTGAGAATCCGATGATGCCGTCAAAAGGGCCCTCCTCGTCAAGGATTCTGGCGAGATAAGCGAATGTTGTATCAGGGTCTTTTGCATCCCACCATGCGTATGTTGGTTCTCCCGAGGATGTTGGGACTGACGGGCTAGGTGCGTCAATATAAAGGAAGTCGACTTCATTCCCTGCAATTTTCTCAAAGATCGGCTTCAAATGCGACGTTTCGGACTGCATGATTGCAGCCGATTGCTGATAACCATGGAGACAGAGAAATCGCATTTTGACGCCCACTGTGAAGAAGGAGCCAAAGTGTGGCTGTGACGGATGATTGTGAGGGTAAGAAGTGCTCCAGCGTCTCGATTCACTCAATAACAGCTGAGGAGATGGAAATAGGTTATATATATAATGCAGAGGCCAGTCTTACATGTTTCCGAAATTTCTCGACGCAAGCGGGCCTCGTACCGTGCTAGTGCCGCGCTCCCGTCACACTCCAGCCTAATCCCCACGACACTAAGAGAAATGGAAGAGATGTAAACTCGGCTCTGAACATCGCCCAAATTGCTCTTGACTGGAACCAGGAATGATTTTGATCATCTTGTATTCCGGCAATCATGTTGTTATCATATCGAAACTATATCGACATGCTTTCACCTTCCCTCGCCCCGCCCGGGAAATGGAAAACAAGTATTATTATCCTAACAAAAACCTCAGTTCGAAGCTGAAATGGCTAAACACCGCCAGAGGCAACTGAACTGCAGTTGGTGTTGCACAAAGCCTTGGTAAGCGCAATACTCGTCACAGATGGCGTCCCTTGCCAAGCTACTAGCAGGAACGGCTCGGCATCCTTTGGGGGTCGAGGAAAAAGCCAGGACCAGCAATTACTGGTCAGACCAATAAGATTTTAGGTACTGTAGCGTCGGCCTCGGTACGACGACGCCACGTTGCGGCCCTGATGGTGAACACCCGGATTAGGATCCATCAGTAGCCGAGTTACGAGTTGCCATCTTCGGTAGTCATCTGACATGTAGGATATGTGCACACTTGCGGATCCAAGTCCGGTTGTGCATGAAACCCATCATGTCGGGTCTTCGGTATAAAATACCTAGGTACTTACTTATCAGGGACCACTCATTGGGGGCCGCTGAGTGTGCCGGGGACCTGGATCCACCGTAGTTGCGCCGTTTTCTTGGTGGACTTTGGCGGCTATGCATCTGTACCACCAGCAGTTCCTTTTCGATACTGGCTGGCCGAAGTCGCGAGCGAGGCTCGGCTTTACGACACTGGAGCTGACGGTTCGGAGTCATGTTCCAGTGTTTGAAATCACGGAATCGTCCCACCAGCAGATACTCACCATGGCTGCGTGATTCCGAGGCCGGAGCCTCGGCGGACTTCAGGACTGCAGACCGCAGGATTGTGCAGTATGGCTATCAGACACCAATGGCATCAACTACTTTTGCGCACCTGAAGGAGTTCCTCATAAGACTGAGCTTTCGCAGATGGTTGTCCTGATTTCACGGCAAGAGTCCAGGCTTTCACCCGATCTCATCTCCTTGCCCACCTGGGCACGTGAAGTCACCGTGGCCTGTGCAAACTCTCCGTTATACTGATTGATTCAACCAGGCGTCTTGACGACAAGCCGTTGAGATCATTCACAATGGCACCATTCCTGGGAGCCGATAGCAACGCCTCGAGCTCAAGCTCGAGGAACCCCAGCCCTCCTAACGGACGCTCCACCGAGCAAGATGGACCTGAGCCAATCGCCATTGTAGGAATGGGTATGTCGATGATCCGACCTAGTATCGAGTGACGGAAGCTGATATCTGATGCAAGCATGTCGGTTCCCGGGCGGATCCGATAGCCCGGACGACTTTTGGCAGATGCTTGTGGACAAACGATCGGGATACTCGGAGCCGCCCGCCCACAAATACAACATTGACGGTTTCTATTGTGAGAAATCCAAGGTTGGGACATTGGGTCTCAAGGGGGGTTACTTTGTCACTGAGCCATACCAATTTGACCCACCCTTTTTTGGGATCACGCAGACCGAGGCCGTGGCCATGGACCCTCAGCAGAGAAAACTGCTCGAGTGTGTCTACGAGGCGTTCGAGTCTGGAGGAATTCCGCTGGACAGTGTGTCCGGTAAGAATATCGGTGCCTATGTTGGAAACTTCACTCACGACTATGCCATCATGGCTTTGCGGGATATGGATTACCCCAAGGCGTATAGTATGACCGGTCACGGGGCGACCATCCTTAGCAACAGAGTTAGCTATGTTTTCAATCTCTGCGGCCCCAGGTTTGTCCCGACTCATCCTGAACGTCAGAAGCTGGCAGAAATGCTGACCATGCACCCCCCAGTTTTACGATCGACACAGCTTGCTCGTCGTCCCTGTACGCCGTCCACATGGCTTGTCGTGCGCTTGCGAGCGGCGAAATCAACGGAGCCGTGGTTGGTGGTACCAACATGATCCTGGATGCGGCCGTGCAGATGTCCGTTGACAAGATGGGTGTTCTTTCGCACAGTGGGTTTATCTTCGCAACATGAAGTAATTTGACCAGGATGCTGACCTGACAAAACAGCCTCAACCTGTCATACCTTTGACGCCTCGGCTGACGGGTACGGTCGCGCTGAGGGCATTGGAGCCTTGTACCTGAAGAGGATTTCAGACGCGGTCCGCGACGGTGACCCGATCCGAGGTGTCATCCGAGGCACTGCTGTTAATGCGAACGGCAAGACCAGCGGCATCACGCAGCCCAGCGCCATCGGCCAGGAAGCCGCCGCTCGTGCAGCGTACGAGTTTGCTGGAAACCTCAGCACCGACGACACATCCTACTTTGAGACCCACGGAACAGGTACCCCAGTCGGCGACCCAATCGAGCTCAATGGCATCACAAACCTGTTCCTCGAGACCAGCAAGCGGGACTCGCTCCTGGTTGGGGCCGTGAAGACCAATGTCGGCCACGCCGAAGCCGCCAGTGCCATGGCTAGCATCATGAAGGTGGTTCTAGCCATGGAGAATGGAGTTATCCCCGCCACCATCGGCATAAAGAAGTTTAACCCGAAGAGTAAGGCCGTCCCAGCCGGCGACGTCGGCTTCCCCTCCTGCCTGACTTCAACGTTGCTAACCAACTCGTAGTCGACTTCTACAACGGCCGCCTGCAGGTTGTAAAAGACGCAACTGAGTGGCCGACCGGATTCAATGTCCGACGATCGAGCGTGAACTCGTTCGGATACGGCGGTGCCAACGCACACGCGATCATCGAGTCGGCACAGTCGTACCTCCCGGGTCACAAGTCTTTCAAGAGACGTGGCGTCGTGACCAAGGCCATCACACAATCTGCGGCGGGGACCGGTGGCAGCAGCTCCCTGAACGTCCACGAGCGGACGAAATTCCTGCTTCCCTTCTCCGCCCAGGACTTCCCAAGTCTCAAGGCCAATGTTGAGAAGCACAGGGAGGTGGCGTCACAATACGACATGCTGGATCTCGCCTCCACGCTGAGCACAAGACGCTCGTTCTTTTTCAACCGGGGATATGCAATTGCGTCGGCTGACAGCGTCGCCGAGGACCTCGAGGCGGACGACATGACGTTCGGCAAGCGAGGAAGCGGCGCACGGATTGCCTTCATCTTCACCGGGCAAGGAGCCCAGACGGCGCAGATGGGCAAGGAGCTGATGGAGACGGTTCCCAGCTACTTGAAGAGCATCAGGGGCATGGACCGCGTGCTGCAGAGCCTCGGGGAGGACGCGCCGGACTGGACCATCGAGGGCGTCCTCCTGGAGCCCAAGGCCACCAGCCCCATCGACCAGGTCCACCTCTCACAGCCGCTCTGCACCGCCGTGCAGGTCGCACTCGTCAAGCTGCTTCGGGAGTGGGGTGTCACGCCAGTAGCAACCATCGGCCACTCTTCTGGCGAGATCGCAGCTGCTTATGCTGCTGGTGCCATCACGGAGACGCAGGCCATCCTCGCTGCGTACTTCCGTGGTGTTGCGGTCGGCAAGCTGACCTCCCAGGGGACCATGTTGGCTGTTGGCCTCGGGCCCGACGATGTCGAGCCGTACCTCGAGGAGGGCATCCGAATCGCCTGTTACAACTCGCCCCAGAGTGTGACGCTCAGCGGTGATGAGGATGCAGCTGCCCGGGTCCAGGCCAAGCTCGACGCTGACAAGGTCTTCTGCCGGGCCGTGAGGACCAGCGGCAGGGCCTACCACTCTCATCACATGAAGGAGGTTGGCGGCATCTACGAGGAGTGTGCGAGCCGCGGGTTCGCCCGCATGGATGCTCTGGAGTTCCCCCAGCACGCAAAGTGTGCCAAGCAGCCCGTCTTCGTCTCCTCGGTCACAGGCGTGCCCAAGCTGAACTTCCAGCCTGGCCCAGAGTACTGGAGAGAGAACCTGGAGTCCCCCGTCAGGTTCTCGCAGGCCGTCACCCACGCAGTCCAAGCGGAGGATCTGGGCATCAACCACATCATCGAGATTGGTCCCCACTCGGCCCTCGCCGGCCCGATCCGACAGCTCCGCGAGGAACTGGGCCTCAGTTCTCGAGACCTTGAGTACTCGGGCACTCTTGCTCGTGGCGAGGACTCGGTGGCTCGCCTGCTCGACCTTGCAGGATCTCTGTTCATCAAGGGCTTCCCGGTTGATCTTGGCCGCGTGAATGCAATCGAGGAGATGGACAAGTCCGGAAACATGACCCTGCGCGAGGGGCTTCCGCTGGTCGACCTGCCGCGGTACTCGTGGAACTACTCGGCTGGTGAGCTCCGGGCCAAGCACCGCATCAACTTGGACTTCCAGCACCGCAGGTTCCCTCGCCATGACCTCCTCGGCAGCCTGCTCCCCGGCACAATCCGGGACCAGGCCCAGTGGCGCAACATGCTCGATATACACGACCTCCCCTGGCTGGAGCAGCATAAGCTGGGCCCCCAGCCCGTGCTCCCGGCCACTGGCTACCTTGCTATTGCCGTCGAGGCTGCCCGCCAGTTCTTCTCGAGGGTCGACACGGTTGGGCGTGAGGGTCCCTTCAAGTACTTCTTCCCGCGCGTCTCCATCAAGTCGGCTCTCAACCTGACTCCCTCGGGCACCCCGACTGAGCTCATGACCAGCGCGCGCTTCAAGACCGTCTCCAATGCTGTATCTTCCAAGGATTGGCTAGAGTTCTCCATCTCATCAGTTGTTGAAGGAGTCTGGACCGAGCACTGTGTTGGTGACATCGGAAGGCTGCCTGTTGACGGTCGCGCTCCTCTGTTCGACGAGAGCAAGGTCCAAGAGCCGCGGACTGCGCACACGTGGTACAGGGGATTTTCCAGCGTCGGCCTCAACTATGGTCCTGCCTTCAATGGGCTGAGCAAGATCCGGACTGACCCGTGGGGCAACGAGGTTGTTGCAGACACCAGGCTGCTCCCCATCGATGTCCCTGCCGACGATTCTCGCTACCTGCTTCACCCTGGGACCATGGACACCGCCCTGCAGGGCATCCTGATCGCGGCCCATCACGGCTCCCTGACCGGGCTGACCAGTTCTTTTGTCCCTGTTGACTGGGAGGAGGTATCCATCTACTCCTACGAAGGAACCGATATGCCCACTGCAGCCCCGGCCGACGCCAACGCACGCCTTCTTGCACAGGGCAAGCAGAGCAGCCTGCGTGCCATCTATGGGGGGTTCCAGCTCTTTGCGCCAGATGGGCGAGTGCTGATGGACGCCAAGAATGTAAACAGCATCACATACTCCGAGGGCCTGAACAAGAACCCTCTCGAGGACCGCCACCCGTACCTCCGCGTCCTCTGGAAGCCGGACGTCGAGACCCTCGAGAAGGGTGCGCTGCCGGACGCGGCAACAAGCACGCGACGGGTGTACTCGCCCTTGGAGAAGGCCATGCTCGCCGTTTATTCCCGAAACCTGCAGAAGGCCGCTGAGGCTTGCAAGGATCCTTCGGCCGCTGCTCTGGCAGACGCAATCTCTGCCCTCAAGTTGGATGTCCCAGCTGAGGCACAGCCCGATGGGGCCAGTGCCGACCTGAGCACCTCCCAGCTGGGTGCCGGCTTCTACCACCTGGAGGCCATCTACACCTCGATGATGTTTGCCCTCCAAGGCGAGGGGGTTCCTGTGGCCACCGACTCAGCCCCCGCGGAGGACTCTCTGATCCAGACGCTGGACCTGCTCGGCCACAAGTACGCAGGAATGAACATCCTCCAGGTCCTCAGCCTGGAAGACGAGCTCAGCCGCAACCTTCCGGCCCTTCTGGAAGGGGACTCCTCCCTCAAGAGATACAGGTCGTTCACCTATCTGGCCGCCTCTGAGGAGCTCGCCGAGGCAGCCAAGCTGGCCTATCCAGAGGGCCGTGACATCTCCGCTGAGAAGTCGACCCTCTTTGAGGATGGTAGTTACGGCGCACTGGAGGGCCAGACCTTTGACCTTGTCATTATCCCAAGCGCTTCTTCATCGCGCATCCCCGCCGAGGATTCCCTTAAGCGCCTCCAGCCTCTGCTCAGCGAGAATGGGCGGGTCTTGGTGAGCCAGAGCAACAACAAGCGCACACCCCTGAACGAACAATTCCGCAAGGTCCTCGATGTCCTGTCTCGGGAACTCGCCCGGGGGTTGCTCAAACCGACTCCTCATTCTCCGGGTGGGAGGAGGCTTTTGCGAGGCTGGAAATCAACATCGCGGTCGCTGATCGGTCTCTGTCAGGATGGACCTTGCTGTCGGAGCCCCCACGGGGCCCTCAGCCCACCCAGCAGGAAGTTGTCCTGCTCTCGAGGGCTGCGACCACCACCACCAGCGTTGCACAATTCTCTGAAGAGCTTCAGCGGGGCGGTTACAAGGTCCAGTCAGCCTCCCTGTCGGATGAGAACTTCACTGCGGAGCCTGGTGCAATCTATATCTCGGTTGTGGAGTTGGGCTCCAGCCTGTTCTACGGAAACCTGAACCCAACCGAGTTCAGGAACCTGCAGGCCCTGGCCGAGTCGGCCCAGGCCGTCTTCTGGCTCACCTCTGGAGACTTGCTTGGAAAGGTCGAGCCCAACGCGGCCATAGTCCAAGGTCTAGGCCGTGCCCTGCAGACCGAGAACGTCCAGCTCTCGTTTATCGCAATAGACCTCGACCACTCCGATGCTGCCGTGGCGGCCAGGCAGACGGCACGAGTCCTTGGTAGGTTTACCAAGGAGACCGAGAGCATCGACAAGGAGTACATTGTGAAGGACGGCGTCTTCCACGTCAGCAGGCTGGCCCAGGATGCGGCCCTGGACCGGGAATACGGCGAGATCATCCGCAAGGAGGCAGTGAGCGAGACATACGACCCCAGGGAGCCCATCCGTCTCGGCATCGACAAGATCGGCCTGCTCGATACCCTGTACTTCAAGAGCGACGACCGCCGTCGTGATCTGGCGGCCGACGAGGCAGAGGTGGAGGTCAAGGCCGTGGGTCTCAACATGAAGGAGTACGCCACGTTCCGCGGCAGCTTCCACTCCGAGTCGCTCAGCCACGAGGGCGCCGGCATTGTGCGTCGCGTCGGCTCGGGCGTGACGGGCGTCAAGGCTGGCGACCGGGTCTGCTGGATGGGCAAGGGCCTCTTCGGCAATATTGAGCGCTTCAAGGCCATGCACCTCCACCAGATGGGCGACAGCGACACGGACGGCCTGGGCTTTGAGGAGATGGCCGGGATGCCTCTGGTCTTCGCGACGGCCGTCTACGGCCTGCTCCACCTCGGCCGCCTGAAGAAGGGCGAGAAGGTGCTCATCCACTCTGCAACCGGCGGTGTCGGCCTTGCTGCCGTCCAGATCGCCAGGATGGTCGGGGCCGAGATCTTCGCCACCGTCGGCACCCAGGCCAAGCGCGAGTTCCTCAGGCGCGAGTACGGGCTCGACGACTCGCACATCTTCAGCTCGCGCGACACGTCCTTCGCCGCCGGCGTCATGGCCGCCACCAACGGCCACGGCATCGACGTGTCTCTGAACTCTCTGGTCCGCGAGCTGCTCGCGGCCTCGTGGAGCGTCATGGCCAACAACGGCCGCCACATTGAGATTGGACGTACCGACATCATGGAGTTTGGCATCCTTGACATGAACGTCTTTAGGCGCAACACGACCTTCAGTGCCTTTGACTTTGGTGTTGTTGCTGATGAGCACCCACGTAAGTCACACCAACTCTTGAACTATTACGGGAAGACAAGCACAGGCTAACACTCTGAACCAAACCACAGAAATCGTCGCCGACGTCATGAAGGATGTCATGAAGTATTTCCGCGAGGGCAAGATCAAGCCCCTGCAGCCGCTGGCGCGGTTCCCTGCCGCCGACGTCTCGGCAGCGTTCGCAGAGTTTGCCAACCCTCACCGCATCGGCAAGGTCGTCGTGTCCTTCGACGCCGGCTCTGCCCTCCCCGTCAGGAGGGAACACAAGGACGCCGTCGCCTTCAGGCCCGACGGGACATACGTTCTCGTCGGCTGCCTGGGCGGTCTCGGCCGGACCCTCGCCCGGTTCATGGCCGAGCGCGGCGCGCGCCACCTGACGTTCCTGGGCCGTTCCGGCGCGGACAGCAAGGACGCGGCCGCCATGGTGGAGAGCCTCGAGGCCCGCGGCTGCAGGGTCCACGTCGTGCGCGGGGACGTCGCCAACAAGGCTGATGTCCAGAGGGCCGTCGCCGCCGCCGGCGTGCCCGTCTACGGCATGGTCCAGGGGGCCATGGCCCTCGAGGACAGGCTCTTCAGCAAGCTCGACCTGCGCGGCTGGCAGTACCCCGTCGACCCAAAGGTCCGCGGCACCTGGAACCTGCACGACTGCCTCGCCGGGCAGCCCCTCGACTTCTTCGTCATGCTCTCCTCCATCTCCGCCATGACGGGCGCGCCCACGCAGAGCAACTACTGCGCGGCCAACACCTTCCTCGACTTCTTCTCCCGCTACCGCGCCGGCCAGGGCCTGCCCGCCACGACCGTCGGCCTCAGCATGGTCCTCGAGGTCGGCTTCGTGTCGCAGAGCCTGGCCATCGAGCAGGGCATCTCGCGCTCCGGCATCCACGGCATCACCGAGCACGACTTCCTCCTCCTCATGGAGCAGGCGATGAGGCCCCAGCGGCCCGGCGGCTGGCGCCTCGACCCCGGTGCCCGCAGCCTCCTCGTCAGCGGCCTCGAGCCGAGCAGGCTGGCCAGGGACCTCGACGTCCACGGCTTCCGCTTCTGGCTGCAGCCCCGCGTCGGGCCCCTGCTGACGGCCATCCGGCGCCGCAGCGAGGGCGAGGGCCGCGGCCCCGGCGGTGCGGCCAGCGCCGTCCTCGACCTGCCCGCCATCCTCGAGGCGACCGTCGACAAGTTTGCCAAGACCTTCATGATACCCGCCGACGACGTCGACCCCCTCAAGCCGCTCGTGGCCTACGGCATGGACAGTATGATCGGGACCGCCCTGCGCAACTGGTGTTTCTCGACCTTTGCTGTGGATATCCCGGCCTCTGACTTCATGGGTCCCGTTCTCACAGCCCAATCACTTGCCGACAAAATCTTGGCAGGCCGCTCGTAAAGGTCGCAATCAGTCGCGCATTGCGGGGACTGTAGGTGTTTTTGCTTTTAGTATGGTTAAAGTACCCCTTTTTATAAAATAAAATAGAAATATAAGTTATTTCCTTCTTAAAACTAAGAACAAAAAAGATTATGAACCAAAAATATTCATAATTATGATAGAACCTGAAAACTGCTGGTTGTAACTAATTATCGAATTAGTCATTATGGTCTTTTAGCCGAGCGGTTTCTTGTGCCAGCAGTCTGGAGGTCCAGCCATCTCAATATCGTCATATTAATCTAGTGTTGTGCTGTGTTCCAACTCTCAAAATCAAAGTCCCAAAGAGGGTCCATTGACATGTCCAGACGACCGTCCAACCTTGGCATGGAGCCAGCCACTGGTGTTGTTTGTCCCGTGTAGTCACGCTCGACTGGCGCGGTTATTTTCTCGATGGCCTGTGAGAACAGACCGTGGATGAAAGTCGCCGACGAATAAATGTCCTGGATCCTCCTCAATACCATCATGAATATGTTCAGCCTGTTGAGGCTCAGTTGCTTTTGTAAAGGATCCGACGACTTGGCCTGGCCAAGGTGCCCAGTCATAGCAGGCACAAGCACAGGAACTCTACAAGAACATTGAAGTTAATGACTGTTAGGGGGGGGGACGGGCTGAAGACTTGCATCACTTACGTCATTGGTCCTATATAATTGACCAGCTGGTCGCTTATGATTCTTTCCAGCACGTTGTTGGTGTTCGTGGCAGCCGTCTGGATCTTTTGGTTCGCATGTCTGGACCAAGCTGGCCCCTCATCTGCATCGATATCTTTGGTGATCCTGCTGCAGTGCGGTCTCCACAACGCAATACTCGCAGCACTGGTGACAGGGTTAGCGGGTTAGCGGGTTGACTCACCGGACAAGGAATAGAGGAACGTCTTACTTGTAGTGAAGTTGAAGATGGTGGAAGTAAAAGGAAATGGCCGGGCTCCGGCTTGCAGGCTGTTCACCAGCTTGAGCGATACAGCGACTGAGTTCCTCCTCAGTTTCTTCAATCCAGGCCCGTGAGGGCAGTTGTCTGGTGGGGCTGTAGTTCTCATACAAGATTGTCCCAAGTGCCTTGCTGAGATGTAGGAGCACTATCCATTGGCTGGCCAGCTGGCTGTAGTCCGCAGGCATGTACTTCGCTTGTATCTGGGGGGCCAAATCGACGACGTCCTCTATCAGGTCGTTGGCTGATGGCATGGGAGCGTCACAATCCCAGGCGTTGATGCGCATGGGGCGACCCATGCCGAAGCTGAGCCAGCGGTCACGGTAATAACAGCCTATTTCATGTTTGTCAGATTACAATCCCACACATCACAGAGGAACGTGGAGGACAAGACCTACTCCACCAAATACGGCGCCACAACTGTCGTTGCCGGTCTGAGACATTCTTGTTATAGTGGCCCCGATCAGGGTCGCGGTTGAGGCCCAGGGTCTGGCACAAGCTGATGGCAATGCCCATCCAATGCCACGAGTCTGTCCGCTCAGCCAGGTCCGAGTACCAGAACGCCAGAAGACTGACGGATTGGATGATAATTATACGGTCTTTTTCGCACCCGTTATCATAGTAGCACTAAGCGCGTTGGCGACTGTTAGTCGATTCGCCAATCTAGATGAGATCTGATAAAAATGGGCCGGTTTGTGCTTGCCTTTGCACGCATGAACATTGACTTCCTCATCTCCTTGTGAGACTGATAGCCGGCCTGGTATACGACCTCCTTACCCACATGCTGTAACGACCAATTAACAAGGACGCACAGTAGCGTTCCAGCAAAGAGCCCGACTTACACTAGCGCCTACGGAAAACATGCTCCAAAGCAGCAGTAAGTTGATGGCGGAGGCGCCACCATTGTGAAAGTTCGTCAGCACAGCTACAGCATCTACCACTGGCAGTATTGGATGTATGTGGTGGAAGTATGCCTTCAACAGCGCCTCGCAGACCGGCTCGCTCGGAAGTGAAAATACGCCCTTGGAACGAACATATGCGACGTCTTGAGGCATCATCTGATGAGTTACGGCCATGCGTGGGAGACCGTAATGTTGTGATGTTACGCTTGGCTCGCCGACAATGTCTAGGATGTAACCTATTCCCTGCTGGTCGCCTTCACACCGATCCTGTTAGCAGAGGGCTCAATAGATAGTCCTGAAGAAACGCGTGAAGATTCACGAAGCAGGCAGTATCCACATGTGGTTGACCTAGTTGATAACTCCAGTGACAATGATGACGCGAAAGGTTCTCGCCATACACCAGAGCCTACTTTCAGCTTGTTCAGTGCAGTATCGGAAAGGCTTTCTCTTGCCACTTGGTACGAGAGACTGTACGTGCTTGTGGTGTAGTATTCCGCCCTAGTCTGTTGTCTAGTCGCATAACTCTCTAAATATATGGACTATTTGTATTCTTTGAGTTCCTCTATTAAGCCGGAACAACAGTAAGTTCCCCAAAAGGGCAAGGCAATGTATCTTCAAGATAAAAACAGTAGGTTTCCCCATGCATGGAATTTACATATATGCTTACCCGTATAGAAGGTTTCGGTCGTGGCCTCGGCCGTACCACTCATGAGAGACGCAGCCAAGGACTCAATGGCATAGTCCTCTGGTCCTGGCATGACCATGTCCAGACTGGACGTGTTGATACTGCTACACGTCTCAATCGCGGCCTCGTAGACGCCGTGATCTCGCGTGCTACCCGAAGGGATGAAGTGTGTGGAAACATGAGGCGCGGCTTGGGGTGTGACTGGGCTTGTATGCAAAGCCGGGGGAGGTAGAGAGGGTTGGAAGGTATCGTCTGGCGAACATGTTACCGCGGTACAGGACTGTGGCTGGCTGCATGCATGCCTTAGCTTTGACAAGCACATGCGGCACTATATGCGACACAACAGGTGGGGGGAGGGAGTAAACTTACGAGCGATTCTTCCGGTCGCTGACCTTGCATTCTTGATCGTCACGCACGCAGTTTTGACACGGCACGCCGACCGAGGCGACGTTGCACTTGACCTTCCGTCGTCGACACACATTGCATGCTGTTGGGGCCCTGGCCCGTTTGGATAGCGGAAGGGCGGCGGGTGAAAGTGATTCTCGCGGCCGTGCAGCTTCCATCATCCAGGTGGTCATAGGGCTGGCTATTTCGGGTGCGCAAGGTTCAGAATGTTTGAATATACTCCATAATAGCACTTGAGTAGAAGTCCAGCCAAGTGATCATCCTCTCCCTAGTGCGACCCCGGCTTTAATACTCTGCTGTCGCCCCCACCCTCCCCCCTGGCGTCTCGGTCCAGGTCCCGGCCGGCTCGCGCTTCCGTGTAACTAGTGTACCGTTTGATTGGGAAGCGAGGCCGCTTTCGAGATGGAGGAGCAACTGGGTCGGGCTGGGCCGGGATGGGCTGGCGATGGGTGTCTGGGTCGGATGAAGCCAGTGTGGCGCCAGCAACATCAGTAATCGCGACGCATAAGCTTAAGCGACACAAGCATGTGGATTCTCGTAGGTGTAATGGTGTGTAGGTTGGTTGTATTGACTGCTAAGCCGGCTCTGCAGAGAGTGCCTCAATACGACCAAAATGGGTGCCTGCCGGGATACACAAGCATGCACATGGGTAAGCTTCAACGTCTCTGCCGTCAAATATCACCCGCATGAGTTACATTAGGATTCAACCGGGATCCAAGGCTTAATTATTCATCAAGTCCTTTTGCTGCGGATGTGCGAGTCTCAGCATGGTCAGCACTACCGGGTTTCGTTGTCAATAAGCGCTAGAGTAGCCAAGACAAACTGCATCCTGCTTGTGTCCCAACCCGTCTGATATCTCTGGGCAAAATCATGAGCACGAATAGCCTCATCATGATTGTTAAGGAGCGGGGGGGGCCGGAGGCCGCCCACGTTATACCCGGCCCGCCAATGGTATTGCCCGCGTGCCACTATCGTAGAC
Organism: Diaporthe ampelina; assembly: GCA_023522825.1. NCBI lineage: Eukaryota > Fungi > Ascomycota > Sordariomycetes > Diaporthales > Diaporthaceae > Diaporthe > Diaporthe ampelina. The sequence continues at coordinate 80,088 of JAMFTM010000101.1, read as the reverse complement.
AGAAGCTTGACAGACGGCAAAATGACGCGAGGGTGGGGGTCAGACGTCCAGGATACTGAGCCTATATCTTTTCGGGGCCCGAAGCAAGCACCAGTACTCCGTATACATGTACACCTCGACAGGGGAAATAAAAAATCAGCAGAGGCTTGAGGGACATAGCTGGAGCCTAACTGTCACAATGAATAACTTGAACTTTTGAACGAAGAGGCAGTTCCTCCAGGTCCCCGACATAGAAGAATTTTTTTTTCCAAGGAGAAAAGAGACTGAAGGCTTTCCTCGTTCTTAACCCGTATCACTTCAGCGTTGTTCGTCACGTACCTAGGCTGGTTATCCGTTCTCTTGCTTCGCAAGTCAGGAACTCGGCATGAGGAGCGTTCTCAATCCGGCGACTTTGCCGAAGTTGTCTTAATAAACTGGATCGGCCAGAGCATGGACTGCTCTATGTATTCTTTACTAATACGACAAAGCTGGATCCTGTGACGTAGCTGAGAAGTCGACGTTGAGAAAAGAAGAAGGCGAAGCTGCGTCTGAACCGCCCCACTCACGTTACACACGCGTAGTATTATAGCAGGAGCCTTTGGGATGTATACGGACTAAGAACGAAACTAGAACTCTTTTTTGATTGACCAGATTACAGCAGGAGTGGAGTCCCGAGGGCCTCAAGTGCTGTAGCCCTAGCGCTGACTCGTTGCCCATGGGACACAAACAGTAACCACACAAATTACATCAGTCGCTCGCCAGGGAAGGAGACTATGGCGAGTGCGGCTGTTCAGACCCTCAATTCTACAGGTATCCGGTAGCACTGATCAATCATAGGTTAAGCGGATTCAATTGTGAAGTCTCCTGTCCGTTTAGGCCCTGCTGAATCCTGATTGGGCTCAAATAGCCACTTCCGCCTAGTGGACCGAGTTAAGGCTTCCGTTCAAAAAAAGCTCCAAGCATCCGGTGCTACTATCCTATCCAAGTTGCCCAAATCCTTGGTCCACTCGTATATCTCACACTGCATCTGCTGCTTGAATGATGCATAGCCCTGCTGAACCATGAGCCTTGCCCGCTGGTCCGGCTTCGCCCAGTACTCAGTCAAGGTTTGACGCAAGGGGGCCTCGGGATATCTAGATATCTCCTTGATCACTTTGAGGCGGTCCCCAAAGTGGTCGATCAGCAGCTTGATGGCGTAAGAGATCTTTTTGAGGGCCGCGTGGGTGACAAGGTCACTCCCATCCACATTGCCGTAACCCTGCAAGACGATATTGACCTCCTGCGCGTGTGTAAAGCGGACAAGCTTTGACAGAGTATCCTGAAGCCATCTGGCCCCAGGGCCCCATCCATGCCGGTAGTGAGGACTGGCCGGGTCCATAATGCCAGCCTCGTCGTTTGGGGTGTCTGGTTCGTACCCTACAGGCACCCCAAGGTCGTGGAGGGTTACCGAAACAGTGATGCCGCGCCTAATCAATGGCGCAATGTCGAAGCTGCTACCAATGGATTCCAGATGATCAATCATGAATTCGTCGAGGGCGTATAGGGGCAGGTCGAAGTGGTTCTCGGTGAAGTAAACCTGACGGGCCTCGGCAGCCAGCTGCCTGGCAGTATCGTTGTTCCCCAAGGCCAGCCGCTGGCGCAAGGTCACAGCAGCGCAGGCCGTCGAGTTGAACTTGCTGTCCAATTGCATGTCGCCTTCCTCGTCCGCGAGGACAGGGGCAGCCTGGACCAGGTTGCGGCGGAAGACCTTGCGACGTTGGTCACCGGGCAGGGCGGCGAATTCAGACGGGGTGCGGCCGCCGAGCAGGTCGAAGACAAGCTGAGCGAAGCTGTCGATGTAGTCTTGCTCGGTAGGTTCCATGGTGGGTGAAGTGCGGCTAGAGTACTTGTGCTGTGTGGGAAAATGATTAAAGGTAGAGTTATCTCAACTGAACGAGCCGCAGAGTCGCGAGCTCTCAGCAGGGCACATCGGACCTTTATAAGTTGAAGGCCTCAGTGCTGGGAAGGCAGCGTCTGGCCAAGACACGCGTCGCGTCGCGAGGTCCAACTCCCAGGAAGTTTAAATCGCGAGCTCCTAGGAAGTTTAAATCGCGACAAATCGCGACTTTGCAACAAAACAATACGACGCGATGTTCATCAATCACGGTTTCTCTGTGTCAGCACTCTTTCAAAGTTCGATCCATTGATTTCGAATTGTTTCCATATAATGTAGCGATTAAAAACTATCGCTCTCAAACTTTATTTGAGGACCTTGCTGTAGTGGCGATCAAGACCTTCAGTGCTACAGGGAACATCAGAACCTGATTCCTGAGGTGTAGCAGCTTTAGAGCCTAAGGGGTCAAAGAGATGTAGGATATCTAGGCACTCCCTTGGTCACCCCAACTGTGGACGGTCCACGGGGCCACAGCTGCTTAGATATGCTATAACATTGAACATTGAAAGCAGCCCTCGCGCAGCGGGGACCCTCAGAGGAAGACTCTCCTCAGGTTGAATTCCATTCAACCTTCCGGGCCCTATCACCCTACCTATGCCCCCACTTCCTGAAATAAACACTGCTAGACCCCGCAGCCGTCCACCGAGCTCTCGTACCTTTCGACCAAAGAAACGCAACTCAAGACATTGGAGGAGCCACACAGGTGCGCGTTGCCTAGGTATACACGGATCATGACACTGGGCCGCGCCCGAATCCCTGATTCTGTTCACTGCGGCGGTAGCGGCAGCGGCAGAGTTGTCGCCGTCACCGGCGGAGGAGATGGACCCCACAGCTCAGCCAGAGAGGGACTCACTGCCGTCGTGGTTCACCAGCAGCTAGGGAAGGGAAAGTTCTCTGCCAGTGCTACGCAGGTACTGGTGTGATAACCTCAAACCAATGATTGAACTATGTAATAGCCTATAAGCCACCAGAGTGTTGCCACTTTCCGGGTCCCAGCGGACTTGTTCGAGCTGTTGTCAGTGCCGTTTTCAGTGGTGCCGCTCGTGCCACCCGTCCCAGCCGGGCCGGTGTCGTTGGCAGGCAGAGTATAGTTTCCGAAGAACTCGAGAATCATCGGAGTCGCGTTGAAGGACGCCGTGAATGAGTTGTCAATATCCATCGCTGGCCAAACATGTCCAACGGTAGCTCCATCATACACATGGGAGACAAGTCCCAGGCTCGACCCCGTGCCAAAGCGGTACCACGTTGCCGCTCTCGTAATGTCCGTTGATTCGTTGGTGGTCCCAAGATCGTTCCGCTTTGCCCATGTCTGGACCCAGTGAGGTATTGTAGGCAGGCAAGCGTCCCTTTTGCCAGCATCACCGTAGTAGGGGATGACCTCGTCACTTCCACCGTGGAATTCCAGCATCGGGATGTCAGGTCGGCCGGCAGAGCATGGTAAGTCGACAGAGTCGGGCTCACATTCACCCTTCGGCATTGTGTAGAAAGCACCAGAGACAGGCGCGAACGCAGCGATTCTCGTGGAGAGAGTTTGGTCGCAGGCCAACAAGCCTACCATGCCACCGCCCTGAGACTTCCCCGTGGCATATATCCGGGACGTATCGATACATAGATTCGACTCAACCTCGTCCAGGATATTTGATACGAAGTCAAGATCGTCCGAGGCGCTATCAGGGCTGACCTGCCATTGTGTCTGAAAGTGAATGTGTCAGTTGGTGACTCCGGGTTGATCACCCGCGCTGACACGAAGACATACATCGACTGCCTCTGGATAAATGACGATATAACGGTCGTTCAAATTGCCATTGGTCAACTGATCAGCGTCGAGCTGGATCTCAGGAGTTTGACCGCCACCGTGGAATGACAGGATTAGAGGCGTGGGCGTGTCCGGTGAGTAGTCGAGCGGTATCGAGAGCAGATATGAGCGATCGCGGATTGTTTCGGTGCTGGTTCCGGGCGAGGAATCTCCGCCACTCTTGGAACAACCGGGAGAAGAGGTGTTCTGAGCTGTGACAATAACGTTGGTAGAAAACATCAAAAGTACTGGTAGGTAACATGCCTTCAACAGCGACATGGTGAAATCTATAGTCTATAGGTGCATAGGGAATAAATGCAAAATTCTGAAAATACAAGATAAAGAGGAATTATTTCAGCAGCAAGCCGACTCAAGAGCCCATCCGGAGCCTTGTATGGTGTTTATTCCAGAGCTATGTGCGCCCAGGGCTTATCCGCTCGCCTGTGGCTGATTTGCGCAGCCGAAAGCGAGCTTGAGATTAGCGAGCAGCAAGATCGAACACTCCGAAACGAAGAGTTGATAGGTAAACCAAAGCTATCAAGTTCGTAGGGCATGGGCTGCTTTTCCGTTGATTAGGTTTTGAGTACGCTGGGGCCAATCAAACGCCAAGGCGGCAGTTGCATGGACGAAGGACGGGAGATATTCATCCGAATCCTGATCTTCGTCAATGCCCCATCATGGATGAATAAGAACTCGCGTGTATCTGCAGTAGGGGATTGCTCCTAGGTGGGTTGCATCATGTAAGACCGGATGATGGTTGTGATAGCCATGTTTAGAACATGATAGCTGCTGTGTTGTGGGTCATTGTGGCCGGTAATGAGAGTCAATTCCTCAGGAAAGTGATATGACGAGAAGAACAGAGCGGTCCGTCATCCGAGGGATGGGACGCGCTTTTGGAACCCTGGGCCCTGTGGTATTGCCCTTGCAGATCTTGGCAAAGTCCGTCACGACCCGATTGGTCATGTTTAACGTCGTTGCAACCCGGGCTTGCCAAACTCCGATGGATCAACATTGCTTCGCGTCCATGTTCGGAACACACATTGGCGTTTCGCCTGGTCCGTGCGAGGAAGGACATCTACTTGGCCATCCAGATGCATCTGGTGAATTCGATCTGTCAACATAGTACCTGCCAAGTAAGCGGAATGCAGCAAGTGCCTCGCTGCACATCTCCCGGGACCCCGAACGTGGGGTGTTGACTCTCCATTGGGAGGTTAAATTGAACCCCCCACGATATCCGGATGTGACTACTATGTACCTACCTAGGTACCTAAGTAGATGGTACCAAGTCACCTTACTTGACTTTGACACAGGCAGCCCGTCTTCACAGCAGCTTTGGAAGTCGTTCTGCCTTATTCAGTTGCGGCTTGGCCTATTTTGATGCTACAAACTCAGCTATCTAAGTGTCTCCGTGTCTAGTCAGGTAACTGCAACTGTTCCAATCGCATGTGTTCTGCAAATATCAAAGTCAGCATCGCAATACTTTGCACATCAAGCAAGAGAGACTCACCTTATGGACATCGGTGCCCCACCATTTAAAGTTCTTCGAAGCACCAGTATAGAACAGCGCAAAGAAGATGACAATACCGGCAATGGCGACAGAGCAGTCCAGGGCAGAGCTGAGCACAAAATTGTACCGTCTCCACCAGATACGTTGCCTCCTCTTGACAAGCAGGCCAAACAGCAAGCCCACAATCGCCCAACTCCCGTAGTTTGTGCCTGACGCGGGAGGGATGTAGTTTAGGCCGCCCAAAAATAGAGGAATGTGAACTTTCTTAAGCCAAGCCGCCTGGGGAAACACGCGTTTCCTGAGAAAGTAGACAATGACAGGTAGCACGGCGCCAACGAGGAAGAACCAGAGGAGGTCACGATACATTGCCCCTTGGGCGAAGAAACGGCCTGGGCCGAGGGCGCCCCAGATCATGCTGGTGTTGAAGTGGGTGCGGGAGAAGGGGCAGGTGAATCCGTTGGGCGCTTCTTTGGTACAGATATTTGGGATATGGTTGAGAGCCCAGTTGAGGACGGAGACTTGGCCAAGACTGCCGATGACGATGCCGACGGACTGCACGAGGAAAAGGTGGCGCGGGGGAACCTGAGAAATTATCAGCTAGCTGATGGTCCAGGATAGTGTTTGAGTATAGGCTAACATTGCAGTAGATTCCGAGCTTGAGATCCTGGGCGAATGCCAGTCCCTTGATACCGGATATGTAGCCCAAGTTGAAGAACCAGATGTTGGCCAGCACTTTGCCCTTCCAGATGTAGCCGGCGAGGATGCGGCAGAAAATGTCAATCTGGATCTTCATATTGGTGGTCGCGTAGACCCAGGCCAGCTGCGCAAGATTCTGCCTTAGCACATTCTCAATCGTTACCCTGAGCAAGTGGGATGACTCACTGGAATGAAGAAGATCGCAGACACGGCAAACGCTAGAAGCACCCCGTACCAGCGCAGTTGAACAGGATAGAACTCGCAGGCGAAAATTCCCAAGCCAAGAGCAAGGGCTGCCGCGACCCAGTACCACCAAAGGGGCACAGTCTTGTAATCAGGCTGGGGGTTGTCCCGAGGAATGTGCTTATGGCCCAACAGTACGGGGAATTGCGAAGCTCGATATGCATCTATGATGCTGTGACGCTTTTCGAGGAAAAGCCAGATAAAGAGTGAGGCAATAGTCGCGAAAGAAAGACCGAAGGTATTGAGGGCGTAGGTGACGGGGAGATAGATCTGTGTAAGTTTTGTTAGGCTACTGGCAAAGGGCTCAATGGGGGTGCTATGATTGGACAGCGCACTTACCTCTGAGTAGGCTGCGTACTTGGTCTCGTTGAAGCCAAAGTCGTGCGTCTTGTCGATCACTCTCGAGACGTTGTAGGTCTTGCCCAAATCGTCGAAGATGGAGTTGCTTTGGATAGGCAGATACGCAGATTGCCAGACGTTAGAATAGTACAGTGCCGGGGAGACGATATAGATCCAAAACACCAGCGAGGCCAGAACGTTCAAGATGGCCCAAGTAGGTACGATAAGAGGAGAACCGATGTAGGCAATTTGGCTCCCTATTGGTGGCGTCTCAGCATCAAGTTAAAGTAGCGCGGTCTAGGTCCATACAACCCACAGTCAAACGTAAAGGGCAGCAGACCGATCCCGCTCTTCATGCCGAACACCTGGTTGACTACTGGATTTTGCGGAGAAATCCAGCAGACCCAGGTAAAGTAGCCGAGCGCCGGAAAAACGAAGTCAGGAAACCAGTACCAGCAAAAAGACGCCGTGAACGCAATCATGAAGAACCTGTATCGCGAAGCTGTCCACTTCGTCCTATCGTGGGCCTGAGAGTCAGCTCAGCTTGATCTATACCCAAACCGGAAAGACAAACGCACTCAGTTTCTTCCTCTTTTCTATTCGGGTGCAGCGCCGCGTTCAGCGCTGTGTTGCCAAGCACACCAGGCCACAGCAATCCAGCCGGCTCAACTACCATGGAGCGACAGATGCCAGCTAACGCGAACCCGTACAGAATCGTGGCAAGCGTGACCGTGAGTTCGAAGCCCCAGCCAGCCTTGAAGCCATAGAATACTCGTTGTTCTGTCAGGACGTCGGCGCTGAGTCGAGTGAGGAAACTGAGGTTGGCCATGATGTATATCAGAATGTTCTCCTGCAAGTTTTGAGCAATTAGCGGATTGTCCTGTGTTGGTTGTCGTCGTCGAGACAAGGATGATGAACCTTATAGTTGAACGGCCCGGGGTTGAGGCTATAGCGATGACCCTTGACGTGGAAACCCCAATCGGGGACCACAATCTCCCATGCTTTTCCGACAGGATAGGCCAGGAACTGGATCGCCGACTGTGAGAGAGTGATCGAAGGTAAGCGGAAGGTGTAGAGGGTGTTGACACCGCTGCCCAGCAGACAGAAGCCGATGCCAATCACCCACATACGGATCGTCAGACATGGCAAAGAAGGTTCGTCGGGTCTGACACCAACTCCTGCAGCGTAGAGGACGTCTTGGCTGGGAGAGCTAGATTCATCTGTCGAAGCATCAGCATGGACGTTTTGTAGTTGGGGGGGGGGCGGGGTTGAAGCCTACCGGAGGAACGCTTGGCCTGGTTAAAAGAGATCGTCGGGCTCATGGGCTCCGGGACATCGACCGTACCACCATGATTGCCCACCTTTTCCTCTGAGCCCACCATTGTCCTCGTCACGAAGGGGCTTGGATTCCGCAGACACAAACTTGGCTTAAGAATAATTTTTCACGCGATTGGTATTGGGTCACAGCGCTGGTAAGTTTGTCAAGATTGTGAATTCATTGCTGCGTGAGGAGGAAAATGACTAGGAGCTACGAGCCGCCGGAGAGCCATCACGGCGTTTATGTAGATTGGGCCGTGACAGCCAGTGGGTACCGTGACATACTGAATGCTTGTGGTATGCTTACTGGTGGCGCTTAGTGATGGATCCACTAGTACTCAAATTCGGGCAGACATCAGAAGATATCAAAAAGATCTGATAAGATGGATGGTGTCGGAATTATTTTCCCGATCTAAGTCAAGGGGGCTGTGCAAAGCTTAGCCGCGATCCGCCCCGTTCAATCCGGAGTCACGGCACCTGGGACAAGGGTGATAATTTCGAGCTCGCCGTGCACAGCCAGCTTCACTTTTATCCGGTCTCTGTTTAGTGGACACTGTGGAGTTTGAAAAGAAAAGCTTTTTTGACTGCTGTCTGGCATTAGGATCCTGCGATCCTCGACGTCCTGGTACATTTGCTTGGTCCCGGAACTACAGTCGAGTTCTTGATACTACATGTGATGCCCAGAAATGCCAACCAGAGCCCACAATTCAGGGCCTCAGTATGTGAATACATCTAAGGGTGACTATCAAGTCTACCACATAGACCAATTCCAGCTTGAATTATGAGTTACAAAATCTATATGGACAACGGACGCTATAGTTTGTTACCTCTACACGTGAGATTAGTCAACGCTGGTAGGTGTGAGTCCCAGTGGGTGAACCATGCGGGCCTCGTATTGATAAGCCCCGCCTGCCCTATACCTTCTTCTTTAGGTAAACTACTCTTAAATTCTACAAATTTTGCTGCACATTTGGAACGTTCGTGCCGTGAAGCCGAAGTGACATCTCAAAGAGACCTAGATGGAACGGAGTAAGACAGGCCATTTTTCCAGCGCATACAGAAATAGACAAAGCGTCCTGGACAACCTTGAAGTGTATGGCAACGCTAAATTTGCGTTGAAAGTTTTGCCTTTTTAGTTTATCCACCAATTAAAGTCAGATCTGCCTTTATATGTTGGTTAGTTAGGGAGTGCCTTGTGTAGGTGGCCCCGCTTGACCTCCAAGTCGTGCTATAAGACGATGCTGTATCAGTTGGTCTCGCGTCCGGGCTAGGCGTCTCAGATGGCATGATTCGTAAAGGTGAAATTATTTTGGTAAAGCGAAGTCTTCCCGGCGTCCTTCAACCGCTGGATGTCCATCTTGGTCGCCGCCTCAGTCTTGGTCGTCGCCTCAGTGTATGTAGGACTATGGATGTGGGTGTGGTGCACGTTAGGTGTGGAAATTTCGTCGAGGCAAACGGATTCGGTTGGCTTTGGGAGGCTGTTGGTAGGTTCTGCAGTGGGCGAGGTGTGTTGTTTGGCGGCCTGAAGCAAGACGTGCCACTGATTAAGTAGACTACTCAGGGGCCTGTATGATGCAAGCTCAAGACATCTGTCAGTCTCTGGCGAGTGAGTGACCTCCTTCTTGTGCGCAACAGAGGAGGAATTGTCGCTCACGGCTGCTTGATCCCTTTGCCCAGATGCGGCAAGGAAAAGTGAGGACTGATTCGGCACCCAAAGTGGCGTAGGTAGTACCAGTGGCATTGGCCACCTGTTAGGACGCCGGTCCGAGTGGATGTGACTCGCATAACAACCCGCCCGCCGCCGCCACGGCTCCCGATGCCGGACCGGAGTGGCTGTCCCTCTCGGAAGTACCCTAGAGTACACATCGAAGATATCCATGATACATATCTCATGGAGACAGGTGTGACTTAACAAGTGAACAAAGAGAAAAGTCCGTTTCGCGACAAATGACAGGAATTTGATCTGCTATGAGGCGAATTTTAATTCGGCTTGAGATGGGTCACCAGTTTGGTTCCGCTCAATCTTTTCAGTCAGGTTAGTGTAGAATGATACCTACCTTTCACTCTAACGTTATGCCTGTTACCCAAATTTGATATTCGTGACCAATTCGTGACAGCAAGAATTTGTTTAGACACCCACGGGCCATTCGCCGAACCTGGCGAGTAATCAGGGGACGGTGCCGGGTCTTCGGGGTTTGCCAAGACCTTCCAGTCTGTCGCGGTGGCCGAGGGCTCCAGACGTGTTCCGCCAGCATCGCGGAGGGCTCGCTCGCAACGGACTCTGCCAACGACCGAATTGGGCTCCGAGCGGGCTAACTGCCAAAATCCGAAGCTCGATTTGGCTCGAAGCGGCCATTGGCAACGGCCGAATTTGCAAGCCGAGATCCGCATATCACATCGACATGTCACAGATATAATTAATGTAGATCGTTCGTCTACAGAAACAACGACGACGATATCATCCAAACACACACCGAACATCACAGCCTATTATACTGAACCGACTTGATCTCACCTCGATGATTTCAACACGTACCACTTCAAGAGCCAACCGCCGCCATGGAATTTTCCCTCAAACAGCTTGTCACCAATGAAGGCCCTGTGTGGAACTTTGTTGCAGTGGTCTTCATACTTCTTGTTCCAAATGTCATCGTATACTTCGTCCGTAAAAGCCGCAACACCCTGGCCATAGTCAATCCAAAGCACAGCTACGAGTTGACCAGCAGCCGCGCCGTTCAAGAATTCACTACTTCAGCAAGAGACATTATTTACAACACGGCGGCCAAGCGCTTCGGTAGCAACCCATTCCGTGTCAACACCGACCTGGGCGAGGTTGTTATTCTTCGACCGCAGCATGCCGACGAGATCCGCAACGACAAGCGCTTCAGCTTCCTTGGGCAGCTTGAAACTGTAAAAGTTCCTTCTACATAGGTCGTTGTGATGATGCTAACAAATTTTGAACAGATGTTTCAGGCTCAGCAGCCTGGGTTTGAACCATATAAAATGGCGGCATCGGCCGATGAGCCGCTGCAAACTCTCGTGAGGTCCAAGATAACGAGGAATCTCGGTTAGTATTCAGAAACCTAGCAAGACGTCCCTCTTTTCCCGCCTTTATTCTAACCCACGAATCTGCTACAGCTGAGATGGTGGTTCCGCTGTCGAATGAATGTACCCTCGTCTTAGGAGAGATATTTGGCGATTCCCCAGGTAAGTGGACCTACCCGCTTAGCAAAGTGGCATATTGACAAGTTACAGAATGGGGAGAGTACAACCTCAAAGATGTCATTGCCAAGATCATTTCGAGGATGTCTTCCCGTATCTTCGTTGGTGAAGCCTTGTGCCGTGATGAGGAGTGGCTCGATCTCATTCTCAAGTACGGCATGGCAAGTGCTCATGCTGCGGAACAGTTGAGAGTCCTGCCGAGCATTCTCCGCCCGCTATTGGTCCGCATCCTGCCTAGCTGTTCCGAGCTTCGATCTCAAGTCGACCAAGCCGAGAGATATGTCGCGCGTCAACTCGCCGCACGCGAAAACTGCCCAGCCGCAACCGAGTATAACGACGCTATTGCTGGGTTTAAGGAGGTCGCCCAGGGCAAGCCTTATAATCCTGGAGCATCACAGCTTATGCTGTCGGTCGTTGCAATCATGACTACAGCTGATCTCGTCACCGGAGCCATGACGGACTTGTTGGAGCATCCTGAGCTGATTGACCCGCTGCGGAAAGAGATAATCGAAACCATTGGTACTCAAGGGCTCAGCAAGAATTCAGTGGGCAACTTGTTCCTGGTTGATAGTGTGTTGAAGGAAAGTCAGCGGTTGAAGCCTGTTCAGGTTGGTAAGTAATGGCAGCATACCCTGAAGTCAAGAAGTCCGCTAAACATCGAGTAGCACTGATGCACCGACGGGTCATGGAACCTGCTAAATTAAAAGATGGGACAGAACTCCCGGCGGGTAGCAATATCGCTGTTTCGGTGGAGCGTATGTGGGACCCGGCCGTCTACGAAAACCCTGAGGTTTTTGATGGCTACCGTTACTACAACATGCGGAAGAACGGTAAAATAGCCGGCACTCAGCTGGTGAACACCGGCATCGACAGCCTGGGCTTCGGCCATGGGCGCCACGCCTGTCCCGGCCGCTTCTTCGCGGCAGACGAGGCGAAGATCCTCATGAGCCATCTTCTCCTCAAGTACGACTGGAAATTGGTTCCAGGGCAGAAGCCAACACAGCGCGACTTCGGTTTCTTCTCTTCGCCAGACCATACCGTTAAGGTTGAAGTTAAGAGACGGAAAGAGGAAGTGGGACTTCCTTAGAGGAGGTAAAGAGTAACTTCTACACATATACCTGCATCAAAGGAGTAGAAAGGTGAGCGGTTATATATGATTTCCTTAAGACATGTACGTATCATGGACTATTTTACCTTCAAAGACCCATGCCTTCCGACTCCTCTGTGGTTTTGTTTCAGCTCCGTGACCAATCTCACTCTTAGGCCATTTCTATCCATCTGCCAGAAGATGGACTTGTGGAAGAAGACCGAATATATGTCGGTCCAAAGGCACGCTGTTCTGGCCATTCAACTCACCTTGTTGCAGATACTTCGAACATAGCGTTACCCATGTTCTTTTCAAACAATAACTGAAGTGTCCGTGAGAAGGTAAATACGTTTTCAACCAACCTCTTCACCACCCTTCAACCCTTCAATCGTGATAGACTTATCAGAAAAGCTCTCCCAGCGTGGCCAGTATGACATACAGGGTTGGAACTTAGGATATCAAGGTGTGAGCACAGAGAAGATCACAGTATCTGCCTCTCTCATCTTGTGGGATGATGGTACCTAGGTAGCACGGGATAACCTCCTTCGGGACAACCAGCTATAAGACAGTCTAACATAGGATAATCGATTTTGACAGTCGACGAGCGGCTATTTGATCATGGGATGTTTGGCTTGATGTTGATCATCTGTAACTTTGGAGATACAGGGCTTGGGAAAAACATTCTTAGACTTGTCGACTGGATGGTATCCGTGGGCGGCATGTTGCAGCTGTTCAGTCAGTGTGGACTTCGACCATGCAAGTGCTGCTCATGGCCAGTGTACAGAAATTTCTTTCTTATCTGGCCTTTGCGGTCTCCGGCTTTCGTTTCTTCGTCACAGACATTGGTCTTGCGACCGCTCTACCTTTCGTACCTCGAACGCCCCTCATACAACCACCATTTGGAAATCCTCTTTCTCTCCTCCCACCTTCTTCCGAACTTTAAAGTGGCTCTAGCAACCTTTCATCTTTCAGAAGAAAGTGGCCCCACTCGTTCAAAGGTTCCTCTTGCCATTGCCACTTTTTACGAGTGCCTTCCAGGCTAAGACTCAGCGCAGTTCAGGCTTCAAAACGATGACGCTGTCCCTTGTCCCCTTCCAGACCTGTAGACTCCACAAACATCAACACACAGGAGGCGACAGACCAAATCGAAAGTCTTTCATCTGCAACACACCTTCACTACGGACTCACATACACCTGTCAACATCACGACCAAGGTCCCGCAAAGATGTCTGATTCCACTCAGGCCCTCATCGCGAGGTATGTGCTGCCATTCAAAGGTCTCAAACTTTGACGATCTTGCTAAAGACAGTACCTAGTGCGTGGGGCGATACCAACTTCGCCGATGCCAAGGTCATCATGGGGCAGAAGACCTGGCCCGTCCACCGCCTAATCATCTGCAAGCAGTCGAAGTATTTCGAGAGAGCCTTCGAGGGCCACTTCGTGGTAAGCACAGTCGCCACAATTACGCCGTTGGGAGACCCTGTTGACAGCCAGCTAATACCCACAGGAGGCCCAGACCAAGACCATCGACCTCATGAACTGTGACTTCCTCGAAGAGGAGGTCGACGGGCTCCTCAAGTACCTCTACACCCGCCAGATGGACGCCCGACAAACCAAGAACGCCGCCAAGACCTTCATCGTCGCCGACTACTTCCAGGTCCCCGAGCTGCGAGAGAAGGCCGCCAACGAGGCCGCCAACGAGCTCGAGCGGCTCATCGTCAAGAATTATTTCATCACCTACAAGGACCGATGCCACGTCGTGTTTGGTCAGTACCAGGGCACTGACCTGGAGATGGCCATTGTCAAGGTCATCGCCAACAACATGCATGTCGTCAAGCACAGCGACGAGGCAGGCTGGGATGAGCTCACCACCGCATACCCGACCCTGGCCAAGAAGGTCCTAGACGTCCTCTTCCCGAAGCCTGAGCCGGCCCCCGCCATCAAGCGTACTCTGAGTGTCGCCTTTGACGATACTCTGTTGGCGGCACACCCGGCCCGATCCTCACCAGCCTCGCGCTCGATGCGTCGTGCCAGTCTCAGGGCTCAGGTGCCGCCGTACATGTGAAGTGGGCAAACAGCACGGGGGAGACATCGGATTGGATTGGATCGAGACATACGCGTTGGATTTTGAGTTAGAATTCTGAAAGGCTATGCGCCCGAAGGAGACATCACTGTGGCTGGAACAAGTCTACGATGCATTACCATGCGCTGAATTCATGATATTGCGGACAATCACCACGTTGAGAATTGCTTCAGCATAGGCATTAGATTTTAGGTCGATGCTATGAACCCATTGGTTCCTTAGAAAATGGTGTGACCTTTGCGACGACAGTAGGACTCAACCCGTCAGAACCTCCAGCCCCAATGCATTGTAGCCTCCTCCCTGTGAATGATCAACCCCAGTGACTCCCAGTGAACCCCTTTCTCTCCTTTCTTCCCCAGGTTCAGTTGGAGACTTGCTGTGCAGGTTCGGCATATGGAAACAGCGACTCGAGCATGATGTTAACGCGGCGTTTACCCATGGTGCGAAGCAATATTGTCGGTAGCCCCGAGAGAGTCGTGATCAGCAAGAAGTTGGACAGGAATATTTGGACGAGGAGCAGTCCGGCCGCTTTCTGGTCGCACTTCCAGAGACGGGAAAGGCCCCAGCCGATCATCGCCCAGTTAATGAACCAGAAGATCGCGTTGAGAATTGTGAGGGTGATCGAGCATGTTTCCGCGCGCTTTCCCATCTTGATTGGATTGTGAATGTCGGTCGATGCGAAGTTGTAGTATTGGTAGTAACAGTAGTAGTAGCAGTTGTGGTAGCAAAATTGGTGTCGTCGTAACTTGTGGCTGGATGGAAGTCAATCAACAATGCAGTAGGTAAAGTTGAAGTTTGCGTTCAGTCGATTGTTGACAGGAGATGTCTGGTTAAGCCCAGGCGGCTGCGTGATGTGATGTGAGTGTGCTCCTTCCCATCCCGCACACCAGCCTTCACGCGACGCTCGACGGTATCTGGAAGGTACATGATACCATGACAGAGCCCCTGTGGCTTGCTTGCCCCTAGTGTGCTGCCTCATAGGAAGCTGCCCCACAGGATGCTGCTTCCCAGGAGTTCGCTCTCCCAGAGATTATCACCCAGGAGCTTGATCTCCAGAAGAGAGATTATGACAAAAGGATTCTGTAGGGGGAGTTATGTAGAGATACTGCAGCCGAGCAGCGGACACCCGAGCAAAGATCGTACCTACCCAAGTGCTCGCGTAACAGCCTCGCAGGTCAGAAGGTGCCTGGCGACACCCATTTCGTTGCTCTCGACTTGTCCCCTTTTCGATCCTGTTCCCTTGATCACATGTCACCGTAACCCTCGAAAGCCTCCGTCGTCGAAGAGCAAATCTTGACAGCGAGCACCAGCCATGGCAGCCATACCACCGCAGAAGTCACCACACTTCCGAGTTATGTCATCCACTTCTCGCCCAACCACTTCTTCGAGCAGATCGTCAACCTCCCATGGGCTTCTGAGTCAATCGTCCATTTCTCGTTCCTTTTCGACCGGGCCAGACCTTGGTCGAGTCTTCCACACCCCAGTCACCCCAACGTACAGCACGGGGACCACAACAGGCAGCGGCCGTCGCTCACGTGCAGCCTCTTCCATCGGTGCAAGTGAAGGCCACCAGATCATCTGCGCCGTGAGCGAGGCTCGTGGTGTGGCCCCATCCGTTGGCATAGCCTTCGTCAATGTCTCGACTGGCGAGGCGGTTCTGAGCCAGATCTGCGACAATCAATCCTACGTCAAGACCACCCACAAATTGACCGTCTTCGAGCCCAGTCGTGTCCTCATTGTATCCACTGCTTGTGCTCCCAACCCCAAGAGCACCCTGTACTCCACCATCGAAGAAGAGCTGCCGGGCGTACCAATCGTCGCATTGGACAGGAAGTATTGGTCCGAGACGAGTGGCTTGGAGTTCATCCAGGCCCTTGCCTTCAAAGAAGATGTCGAGGCCATCAAAGTTGCCATCGAGGGCAATTTCTACGCCACCTGCTCGTTCTCTGCAGTGAGTCCCCTCGGACCCCGGGGTCAAGGTCGGAAAGCTGATTGCCATAGGCCATGAAATATCTCGAACTCGAATTTTCCCTCCGAATTTCCAGCCACTCTTTGCGCATCAGATACCAGCCATCTGAAGGATCCATGATGATCAGCCTTCCCACCATTCATTCTTTGGAACTCATACAGAATCTCCACAACCCTTCCTCCAAGCAATGTCTTTTCGGCCTGCTCAACGAGACCAGGACGCCCATGGGGAAAAGAATGCTGCGGAGTAATGTGCTCCAACCATCCACGCAGGTTGAGGGCGTTCTGATGCCCCGCTATGATGCTGTTGAGGAGCTTTGCACCAAGGAGGACATGTTTTTCGAAGTTCGCAACGGCCTGAAGGGGTTCAGCGACGTGGAAAAACTGCTCAGCAAATTGATTCTCCTTCCTACAGACACTTCCTTGGACGCAAGCGAGCAAGCCATCAACCAAGTATTGATGATCAAATCTTTTGTGGTCGCCGTACCTACCATCTTCAATGCCCTCGCGTCCGCACGCTCCGAGCTACTCGTCAAGATTAGAGAGCATTGCCGCCCCGATATCACCAATCCCATTCTTGAGCGGATGGCAGAAGTCATCAACGACGACGTCACCTATGTCACTAAGCCCCTCGACCTCCGCAACCAGAGGGTGTACGCGGTGAAGTCAGGGGTGCATGGCTTACTCGATGTGGCCCGGACAACCTACAAAGAGGCGACTGAGGATCTACACAAGCATGTGCAGGAGCTCAACTCTGAACTTGGACTTGCGGCTGACCTGAAGTACGACAACCGTCGTCGGTACTGGCTCAAATTTCGCTGCTGCGATTTCGAGGACGGTCGCATCCCAGGGTCCCTCATCAACTTTATCCGGAAGAAAGAATACCTGGAATGTCAGACGCTGCAGATGGTGAAGCTCAATCAGCGCATAACCGACTCGGTGGACGAAGTCGTTATGCAGAGTGACAAGGTCGTCAGACATTTGCTGAACTCGATCAGAGCTGATATTCCCCAGCTTTTCAGGGTTTGCGAGAGCATCGCTCTTCTGGACATGCTCGCCTCATTTGGCCAGACTGTGACCACACGAGACTATACCCGGCCCCAGGTGAAGGACGCACTGGCATTGAAAGCAGCTCGACATCCCATCTATGACTCGGTAGGCTATCACTGAGCACACTTTGGTGAAACATTCCCATTGTGCGCTTGTGTCTAACGTGTCAACTTTGGACAGACGCTGGACAAATTCATTCCGAATGACTATTACGCGACAGAGCAGCATGCATTCCAAATCATCACGGGCTGCAACATGAGCGGGAAGAGCACGTACATCCGCACTGTTGCCATGCTACAAGTAATGGCCCAGATAGGCTGCTTCGTCCCGGCGCAATTCGCATCCTTCACAATCGTGCACAACCTGTTCTCGCGGACATCCACGGACGACAGCATCGAGTCAAACATGTCGACCTTCTCCGTCGAAATGAGAGACATGGCCTTCATCCTGCGCAACATAAACGACAAGAGCCTCGCCATCATCGACGAGCTGGGCCGCGGCACCAGCACGCGCGACGGCCTCGCCATCGCCATCGCCATGGCCGAAGGTCTGATCCAGAGCAACGCCCTCGTCTTCTTCGCGACGCACTTCACCGAGCTGGCGCACGTCCTGCAAGACCGGCCCAGCGTGCTCAACCTGCACCTCGAAACCGAGACAACAACCGCCGCAGACAACATCCCGCAGATGACGATGCTGTACAAGGTCGGGTCCGGCGTCGTGAAGGAGGAGAGCTACGGGATCAAGCTGGCGCGCGCCGTCGGGTTCCCCGATGCGTTCCTCCAGAGGGCCGAGCACGTCTCCGCGTTCCTGCGCAGGCAGGCTGAGGCCAAGCGGCAGAGCTCCGAGGCGCGCCGGCTCGCGCGCCGCAGGCGGCTGGTCCTCAACCTGCGCGAGACGCTGCAGCAGGCTCATGAGAGCGACATGGACGAGCACACGCTGCGGGGGTACCTGACGAGGCTGCAGGATGAGTTCATTGCGCGGATGGACGATATCGAGGCTGGCCGTGAGGCTCACGGTGATGGTGATGATGGTGCTGATGAGATGGAGTCCCAGGCGGAGTCGCCCTCGTCACCTCCGCGGCGGTGGGAGGAGGAC
Source organism: Diaporthe ampelina (assembly GCA_023522825.1). Taxonomy (NCBI): domain Eukaryota; kingdom Fungi; phylum Ascomycota; class Sordariomycetes; order Diaporthales; family Diaporthaceae; genus Diaporthe; species Diaporthe ampelina. The sequence goes on along the minus strand of JAMFTM010000101.1, from coordinate 61,774 downwards.
GAGGTTGATGGTTCTGGTGGGACCGCGTCGAGTGCGATTCTTATTTCGGACGATGGCAGTTCCAGCTATGATGATATGGACCTGGACTGATGGGGGTTTTTTGTTTTGTTTTGTCCAAATCTTGCTGTTTTCGGCGCTATAGTCAAGCCTATCGGCCTCATTTCAAGTCCCAGCTCACATGGAGACGGGTGGAAGGGGCGGTCACCCCCAAAATACTGTTGATCTCAATGCACAGTTCGAATTTGCTATTTCATGCTCAGGGGGGGTATTGCTTGCTTAAACTACCATCAAACAATGAAAAGCGCGGAAAGAAGAATCTCAAGCACCGCTCGCTCGCTCGCTCGCTCGACCACTTCCCCACTCATCATCATCATCGTCATCATGACCTCCAGATATGCGTATCCCCAGACTCAGGGAACTCGAGTTGCTACCCTCGTTGTTGCTCCCATTCCCATTCCCATTCCCATTGCCAGATGCAGCAGGCCCAGGCGCGGAAGTAGAAGTCGACTCAGGCTCCGCCGTAACCCGCGGGGCCCCGCCGACGATACTCTCCCTCCCCTGCTCATACCGATAAAACGCATCGTCCCCCCTGTCCGACGACCCGGCGCTAGAATCCCTCGCCAGCAGCGGCGGCGGGTCCTTGTAGATCCACGGCTGCTCGAGGGGCACCACGAGGCTGGGGTTGACGAACCGCAGCCCCTTTTCCTTGTCCTCGTCGACGGTGCTCTTGCGGCGGCGGAGGACGGTCTGTGGGGGGTGGCGGCCCGGCCCGCCAAAGACCTCGTCGTGGACCACGCTTCCTTCCTCGTTAGAGGGGGAACTTGTCCCGCTGCTGCCGTTGCTGCGGGGCTGGCGGTGGCGGATGGAGCGGAGGGCGATGTAGTTTGTGAGGGGCTCGAACTGGCGCTTCCAGTAGTACGAGTACCACACCGTGCCCATGAGCAAGGGGATACACAGCAGGGACGGGTACCAGGCGAGCTGCAGGGAGAGGTAGCCGGCCATTGTGATCTGGAAGACGATGAGGCCCAGGACGACGCGGTAGGAGATGATGCGCCACGCGCCGCCGGTAGCGTGCTGCGGCTGGTCCATGGCGTAGAGGAGCTGGTACTTGTAGGTGAAGTAGCCGAGGGTGAAGTAGGCGACGCCGACGGCGAGGATGATGTAGCCGCGCGGCAGGACCGAGTAGACGAGGCACAGGATGAAGATGAGCAGCGACGTGGGCAGGTAGAAGCCGTAGCTGAAGACCGGGGGCACGGTGAGCGTTGCGTAGTCGCGGGGTGTCTTCGCGCCGAGGCGGTTGATCGGGTAGAGGGAGACCGCGCCGAACTCGAGCAGGCGGAAGGGGAACAGCCCTAGGCCTTGGAGCATGATGAAGTTGAGGTAGAAGACGTTGAGGTTCTGGATCTGCCGGGCGAGCTGCCGGGCTATGTAGGTGGTGTCCTTGAAGGAGGAGCGCAGGACGGTCCAGATCTGAGTCGCAGTGCCGAAGACGGTGAAGACGAGGAAAATGTTGAAGAAGGTGAAGAAGAAGTTCTTGGACACGATGGATAGCTCTACCTCGCCCTGGGAGAGCATGCCTTGGCTGTTGGACAGGTAGTCGTAGAGGAACGGAATGGCGATGTTGAGGAGCGAGACAACGGCCGTTGGCAGACCGGTCTGAACAAGAGCCTTGATAATCTCATGGTCGCTGAGGAATTCGGCGACGCCTGGGAAGACCTTCTTGATGGTACAGAGTGACATCAAACTGGCGATAGTAGCGACGGGAAGGAGCCACAGGACCGAGAGGATACTAATGAAGATGGTGATGATCCACGCCTTGATGACCCTGCTCTTCCTAGAAGCATAGGTGTTGCGCCAGACGACGTCCGAAGGTGCGGGCGAGTATTTCGTCAACAGCTGACCGGGTCGAGGGTCGATCAGTGCCTGGGTGGCCATCTGACAGGCTGCAATAGAGTCCATCGTCACAAATGCCTGGTCGACCGGTTCGTACTCCTTCTTGCGAGCGATATGAATCTGCTCATCGAGCCGACGCAGCTTCTCCTCGTAATAGTCGATGGCATCGACCTTCTTGTACCTAAGATTGAACGGCCCATACCAGACGAGCGTTTGCGGGCGGGGTCGGTCGACCCAGTGGTGATGGGAAGAATCATTGCGTTGGTCACCCAAGAGGCTGGAGCGCTCTCCATCTTGGGCCTCCTCGTCAACAACAGCCGTGTCGTCATGAGGGCCGACAGCGTTGCTGACGAGCCTGTGCCTATCGTCAAGACAGTTTGTAGACTTCTGGCCCAAGTAGACGCTCCAGGTCTCCTCTAGCTTGCGCAGGGTTCTAGCTCTTGCGGCGACGAGGTCGTCCAGCTCCTTCCAATTGCGGCACAGGGTTACGCTCTCGACTTTGCCAATCTCTAGCTTCTCAACCAGCTCCTTCAGCTTGGCCTCGTCACGAAGCTCGCGGGGCATGCCAGAGAGCTTGAAAGTCCTGTCGGTGATTGTGCTCTGGGTGCCTAGGTAGTCTTGTCGTATTTTGATGACCTTGAAGGTCTCCTTATCCAGGAGATGTATGGTCAGGAGGGTGAAGAAGTAGGTGAAGACCAGGTAGGCCCAGAGGTACCCCATATCGTAGTTCCAACTGTTGTCGCTATCATCGTCGGGAGGCGGGGGCGCAGCCTCGTCGGCGTTGTAACGCCGGTTTATGGGCTCGAGGACAACGGCGGCGAAGAAGAAGAGGATGGCAAAAAGCTTGATTGAGAGCTTAAAGAAGGCGAGGAGCTGGGAAGAAGTCTGGTCAGGACACGAGTATCGTAGCGCACGAGAGGAGCGCGATGCGAATAGAGACATACAACAAAGGCATCAAGCCCGGCCGAGGCCAGTACCTGTTCCTCGGTGATCTTGTAGAGGGCAGGCATCCACCCAAAGAAGGTATCTGGCAGAACAGGCAGGCCTAACTGAGGGCCAAACCGGCGGCGTCTGGCGGCGTATAATGACTTCCATCGTGGGCGTAGGATCTGTTTGGATATCATTCAGCATCAAGCAACTGCAAGGAACCCGGGCTGAACTCGATTGGACTCACGCAAAAGGCAATGAAGGCACTCAACCCGAGGGCCAAGGAGATGATCAGCTGGACGTAGGTGTCCTTCTCGCCAGGCTGGACAAACTCGTCGCCGCTGCCGTCACAGCTGCCCTTCTTCCCCTTGTCGGGGTCGTAGTAGTCCATGACTGACTGACTGCCGTGTCGGCGTGGTTGAGGATGTCGGTTGTGGTCAGAAGTAGCAGAAGCAGCAGTAACACAGGAGCAGCAGTGCCGCCACTGGGGACAGGATATACGGGGACAAAGACAGCGACCAGCCCTACATTGTCCTCTGTTCGCGACGCGTCCTGCAACGGAGCAAGAGGGGAGGGGCCGAGTCAAGAACAATCGAGAACAGTCAATCAGTCGGTCAGTCGGGTCGTCGGATGGTATCCAGTATCCAGCCAGGGCCAAGTCAACAAAAATTCTCGTGTCGACGAGAGCTCCAGTCCCCAGTTGTCGCAGCTCCCCTTGTTCGTGGCACTGGGGTCGCTGGTTGACTGGCTGAGTGGCTCTCCAGGACCCTCCAGAGCTCCTGCCCATCGCGCGCCGTGCATGAGCATGCGGATCCCATACTATGACGTGGTTGGTCCTGAACGGGCCTGGTCCCTGCATCTTGCTGGCCGTTGACCTCCGTTCTGGGAGAGGGGTCGCGCACTAACAGCAGCCGGGCTGTAGAAAAGCCGACCTCCAATATGGCAATACTTAGCCCGCCTCAGCCACAACTGAGCCACCTTCTGCACACCCCGCCAATGCCGCCGTTCGACTGTTCGGCTGTTGGAGAGTTTGCCTCCACCCACTCCTAGAGAATCTGACAGGGTCACCTTGCCAGGCTTGCTCTGCTCTCCGTCCCAAGAAATCCAGCCCAACGGGACACCGCTGCAGACCAGCAAATGCCAAGTCCTGCGCCGTCATGGCATCGAGCAAAGTTGCGGCTGCTTAGCTCCTCTGCCTCTTGTACGACGCGTCTCGCCTCGTCATCCTGTCTTATTCCATTTGCCTAGCCGTCGAGGTCCCTACTCACGGCTAAGTTTGCTGGCCACGCATCTATTTTGGGCTTACTGTTGTTGTGGCCGGCAAGATTTGGCCGAGGACGAAACATTGGCACATGGCAGGATGGATGCGACGGAGGCAACCTGGTTTCTGACCCGACTTTGCCAGTGCGCCAGTGCGCCAAACAGAACAAGAGTACGCAAGCTACGCCACCCACTGGTTCCGCGTATCGAATGAAACCAACCGAAGACCGAATTCAATATGCGAGTACGCAGTCAAGCAGTGCCCAAACGAGGCAGCCTGTGACACGCGCCCCTCTTGTTCGGGCACAGCCGTGTGGGTGGCGACTTTGCCCATGCTTCTCCAGTATTCCCAGTCCTTCTGCACCTTCTGGTCTCAACGTGCCTGCCTGCCAAGGTGATTACGCAGCTCTGCAATCACAGCATAGCCCTCTTCTCACCGCGACAGGCCAGTCACATGCAATCATTTCAGCCTTCAAGCTCTCTCCCCCAAGCCAGACGCCTCTTTAGCTCTGTCACTGCCCGTGGACCCTTGAAACCTAGGTGGGGTCTGTCTTATTCTGCATCCCTCTGGCCCTGTGGTCAAGCTTAAAATCAAGCTGCCTTCTGGTACATGCATCCTCCTTGACCCCCAACGACGTGGCAAGTGGACGTCCTCTTTAAGAACAGTCGTCATACCCTACCTTTCGTAGGTGGCTGTCCTACTTCCTGACCCGTTTCTTACTGTTTCCTGCCTTTCTCTTTTCCTTGTTCATTCCTCTCTACATCTCCAAACCACATCCATCGCCGGCACTGTTCCCACTTCATGAACCTCAAAATGGGGTCAGCCGGCAACTCGCTAGATTCCGCCCTCGACACCCAGGGTCTCGCCGATGAACAGCGCGGCCTCCTCGAGCTTATCGACAAGCTCCAGTTCGCACAGCTCGACAATGTCAAGTTGCCCCAAATATGCGTCGTTGGCGACCAGTCTGCCGGAAAATCCTCAGTACTAGAGGCCATCACAGGCACACCATTTCCTCGAGATGCCGGCGCCTGCACCAGATTCGCTACCGAGATCCGCTTACGAAGAGCGCCCGAGACCAGCCTGACTGTCTCCATAATACCAGACAAGAACCGAGACCTGAAGGCACAGGAGGCTCTGCGGAGTTTTGGCGGCAATGTCGGAAACCAGATGAACTTCGAGCAGCTCATGAGATATGCCGTCGACTTGATCGCACCCAAGAACATTCCTGGCCGCTTCGCCGCCCGGGACATTCTTGTTGTTGAGAAGCGAGGCCCCGACATGCCCCTGCTGACGTTGGTCGATTTGCCCGGTCTGGTACGAAATGCGAACAACGACCAGAGCTTGGACGACATCAAGACCATCGAGTCCCTGTGCGAGCGGTACATGAAGAGCTCGCGCACCATCATTCTTGCGGTAGTCGGCGGCAACACGGATTACGTTCAGGCCCCGATTCTTACCAAGGCGAGACAATTCGACCCCACCGGATCCAGAACCATTGGTGTTCTCACCAAGCCCGATCTGACTGAGTCCATTGGTCTTGAGGACAAGTTTATTGATCTTGTTCAAAACAAGGACAAGGCGAACTACTTTCAGCTCGGGTGGTACGTTCTCCTCAATCCCGGCCCTCGCGAGGCCGGTCAACCTTGGCCTAACGCACACGAGCGCCGCCAGAGGGAGGAGGAGTTCTTTGGCCGGGGCAAATGGCGCTCTCTACCAGAGTCCATGTGTGGCGCCGACGCTCTCAAGCAGAAGCTGAGCACGCAGCTGCAGCGACACATTGGCCGCCACGTCAAGACGCTACGCCGACAGATCCAGAAGGCCCTGGATGATACCGACGGAGAACTCAAATCGATGGGCGAGGGCAAGGACACGCCGGAGGAGATGCGGATAGAACTCGTGGAGCTCTTCAGCGCGTCCAAGGAGCTCGTCATCCCTGCCGTCTATGGTTTCTACAAGAACCCGCCTGGGAAGAACTTCTTCCGCTCCACGGCCGACCCGCGGGGTACACCGGCTCAGAACTTGCGGGCCAGGGCCGCCGAGGAGAACGACGCCTTTAGCAACCGAATCAGGGAACACGGTCGGAAGTTCGGCTTCTCGCATGCACCGCAAGGAGGCAAGGACTTGTCGGAAGAGCAAAAGCAAAACTACGTCCGCCAGGAGGTCCAGACATTGCTGAATCAAATCCGTGGTTCGGAATTCCCTGGCGATGCAAAGCCCCGGGCGGTGTACATGCTCTTCCAAAGCTACTCCGAGTACTGGCCTAGGTTGGCACAAGAGCATAAGGACAACCTCGGTGTTGTATGCAATGAGTTCTTGGCCGAGCTAATCGACTACTCGTGGCCCAAGCGGATGCGCGAGCCTCTCCGGCGCGAATTCCTCGACCAGCAGCTCAAGCAGCTCATGGAGAAGGCTCAGAAGGAGCTGGAGCTGCTCTCGCAAGACATGCACCTCGAAGTCCAGCCGTACGACCCCGAGTATGAGGAGAAGCTCCGCGCGTGGCAGGCGAGGTCTCTGAGCGAGGAAGGTGCACCGCAGTGGTCGGAGGCGCAGGAGGTCCTCGAGAAGATGCTGATCTACTACGAGTTGTCAGCAAAGTCCTTTATCAGAAACACGATTGTGCAGGTCATCGAGCGACACCTCCTGCAAGGCATGTACAACATCTTCGAGTCCCTGCACGTCCTCAAGATGACCGAAGAGACCATCCTCGCCATCGCGGCCGAGAACAAGCAGACCCGCGAGCGCAGGATGCTGCTCAAGAGCCGCAAGCGCGCGATCGAGGAGGCCAAGGACATCTGCGCCGGCCTCGCCATGCGCAAGGAGCTCAGGGCCTACGCCAACGAGGCCGACGATGACGAGGAGACCAGCGACGAGGACGGCCCGCCGAAGCGCCGGCCGAGCAGCCGACAGCAACCAAGCAGCGCGTCTGCGCCCCCGCCACCGCAGACCAGGGCATCGAAGAGGCCGCCCGCGCCGCAGCAGCAACAGAGCCGGCCAGAGGTGCACACCAACGGGATCGTGCCGGGCTCCAACAACCCCTACGCCAACGGCATGAACGGCGAGCACTACCAGTCGCCAACACCGACGCCCACCCACAACAACAGAAGAACAGTCGAGATCGAGCCAGAAGAGGACTTTTACAGCGCGCCGACGGGGGCGCCCCCGCCGCCGCCTCCCCCGAGGCCCGACAAGGTGAGGCCCGGGTCGGCCAGGGATAGGGATCACGATGATATATACAGCGCAGACAGCGGGAGACGTGACTCATCATCAGGTACGCAGCACCAGCGACAAGCTTCCAGGTCCGCGGGATACTCGCTGACGTCCTCGCAGCTCCGCGAGATGAATATGGGGGGTACCCGGCGGTAGGCACCGCGCAGCAGGCGCGGAGGGGCGGGCGGATCCGGGAGATTCTGGGTAGAGTCTGAGGGGATGTATAGAAGCAGCACTGAGAGTAGGGCATTTCATGATCTATTCGACGTTTCTTAGAGATTTCGGGTTCGGGCTTTGTCTTCTGTATGGTGCTAGGGTGGGAATGTTTTTGGACTCCGGATGAGGGAAGGACTGTGCGGTGTGGGTTTGGATTTCTAGCGACTGCATTTGAATCCATAGATTCCATTTTGACCAGATTTTGGACTCGTGCAAGCTACTGATGACTTTCTAAACTTAAGAGTGACATTATGGTCGGAGACCACTTCTATACGATGCGAGACGAAGCCGTAGATAGCCAATACCACAATGAATCAAGGAACATACTAGCCCAGCATAGCGTGTGACTACAATATCTTTGAAACTTGAATGTTTCCAAGGTGACTGCCATCGGCGGTCATAATTTTATATGTGCTACAGTGTCGCATATACATCTCACTACAACACAAATGCGAACAAATCCGCAGTCTATTCCATAACTACAAGCTCTCTCTATACGCAATATCATGCAACCCCAGATATCGGGCGCGTAAGCAAATCAACATAAAGCTCAAAGAACCGCACATTATCAATCCCAAACACCACAGACGAGGTCCCCACCACCCCAAGCCCCGGATACGGATCCTCCTCCCAGACCAACCCCTTCCCATACTCAGCACTAAAGTCACAATCCACATCCACGTACAATTCCCTGACATCGGTGTCCAAACCGCCATCATAAAGCGTCGCAAGCGCAACAGTATCATAAACATACGGCCACCTCTCCACACCCGCAAACAACCGCGTCACAGCCGTAGCCGGCTCATGACTCGCAACCCGCTCGTACGTCTCGTCGGAGATGGCCACCGTGTCGGTGACGTCCAGCCCGACGATCTTGCGGCTCCTGAACCCGGGGGCACGCAGCACGGCCCGCGCCGCCTCGGCGTCGAACCACCAGTTCGTCTCCCCCGCGCCGCGGTACGCGTTCCCGGGGGCGTACGACTGCCCGCCCATGATGACTAGACTTTTCACCAGAGGCACAATGTCCGGGTCCTGGGTTATGGCCAGCGCGATGTTGGTCAGGGGGCCGAGGGCGAGGATGGACACCTCGCCTGGGTTCGCGCGGACGGTGTCGATGATGAAATCCACCGCGTGCTGGGTTCTTGGTGTTGTCGTGCTGGCTGCGAAGCCGTCTGGCGGTGCGACTAGCGGCTGCGGTCCCGGGAACTGGTACGCGCCGACGTATTTTGTTGCGTTGCCGAAGGTGGCGCGCTCGAGGGTGTAGGCTGGGTAGGTGTGCAGGATGGGCTGCGGGGCGCCGGGATATACGCCGACTTGAGAGGAGACGCCCATTCGCTCGACGGCGCGGAGGGCGTCTGAGATGCCTTGGTTGAGCCACTGGTTGCCTGTTACTACTGTTATGCCGAGGAGGGAGAGGGAGCCGGCTGCGTGCAGCTGGGCTGCCATTGCGAAGGCTTGGCCATCGTCGCCTATTGTGTTGAAGTCTGTGTCGAATATCACTTTGAGCGGCGCGGTTGTGTTTGTTGTTCTGGGCTTTGTGTGGGGGCTTGCTGTGGCCAGTCCTAAGGAAAAGGCGGCGCGTAGGAAGTGTGAGGACTTCATGTTGAGCTTTTTTTGTATTGCCCGACAAAAGACTCAGGGTCAATATGACTTCCCAAATCAGAGAGCTTTCCTTTTTACTCTATTTAAACAGGCATTTATAATACATACTAGTAGAGGACATTCAGCTGCATTTGTCATAATACTACTAGCCTGCTCAGGTGACCGGCACAATTCCCCTCCTTATCCACTTCCAAGTGGGCACACTTCTTTTCCAACTTCTGCTCGTCTTACTCTTTGCTTGGCAAAAGGACACCAGATGTGCAGCAACGGGGCTAGATTCTTTAAATGACCTAGTGCCCATGACGTATGGCTTCACTACCGTCGGAAAACATAGTAGGGTGACATTATAGGTCGAATTATGGAAATGCTTATCGTCGCCCCGCTTCATCTGCTGTCTTTTTGACGCTGCTTGCCCCTGTTCGGACAGTTCCTGCGGGAGCAGCCAATCATAGGAGGCGAAAGGTATCCCATGCGGTGGCAGTCAGACGCCAGATCGAGACTTCCTCAAGTTGGAAACAGGTCGGTAAGTAAATAATAAATCTAATATACACTTTAAGTACATATCTAGGACAGACCTGATTGGTTCAACAAGCGATGTTCTGGTCCTATTTCATGGTACCTAGGTAGTACACCAATACTTCTGACTGCTTGGCATGTCTCCACTAACAGCCGCCTGTATATTTAGACGGGAGAGGGCATATACTCTGCGTATGGGATAAGACAAGCTAAGAGAGCTTCGAGTCTCTTTCAAGCCTTATTTTGTCCTGCTCGACCCATTCAGTCCCGAGATGCCTGTAGGATGCTTATTGTTGAAGAAGCTGCTGCCCCAGGTAGGCTACCTATAACAAGGTTGGCACACTGACCTTTTGCTGTACCTTTCTTTCTACTAGTACATCACTTCTTGAATTAATACTAAGGCGCATATAGCTCACACATACCCACAGGCAGCTCCTTAGACTACGGCAGGGGCTTATGTTGGCTTCCCCGGTCTACATGCACCTTGTCGTAGCAGTTCCTCATATTCCACTGGCTAAACCACTGGGTACTGGTCCTTCACTTGATCGGATGATTTGGGTGGAAATCTAGGGACCATCTTGGCTAAGCAACCAAAGTCTCCCTAAAGGAGCAACAAAGCATCTTGATGTTGGATATTGATTCAGAGTTGAAGGCCACAGACAGCGCTGTGATCAATCGTCCACTCAAGAAGCCTCATGGAGGTGGCCACTGAAAAGTCTTGACTGACCCTGCAGGGCTGCATCCGGACTGTCAATATAGGCAGTGGTTGACACCACACGTAACTTCTTTCAGTCAAAAGTCTAGCCTGACTTATTTCTGACCATACTCTAGTGTCCCAATAGTCACCATCACATATGAGGTAAACAAAATGTGAAATCAACACCCGCTCTACTTTGTAAGCAAGATCATGCAGTTACACAAATTCAAACACGGTGATTAGTGGCCGCGACACCTGCCGCATGTGTGTCATAGTATTCTCTCTATACTACTGTACGCTAGGGGAGAATTGTAAATATAGTCGGGTCACCAAATGACTTTGATATCTGCCTCAGATCCGCATGGCTATAGCCCGTGAATCCCGGCGCCCCAGGCGGCGCAAATGGCACAAGATGGGGCAGCCGCAGCCTGAGTGCCTCGTGCCCTGCGTCGGCGCACTGCGCCGCGAAGGCAGTGTTGTTGGCAGGCCAATGAGGGTATGGTTGAGCAGCCAGACCGGCCGCGGCCCCACTCAGCATGAGCCCGGCAGGAACAGGGGGGTTTGGATATACTAGGCCGGGGGCTGACCAGAAACTGCCTGTGGGGGCCCCAAGGCCTGGTCCTACCCGCAGAGACCATCTGCCTTCGACGATCCAGTCCCATCGGAGACGGTCAGTCTGTGTTCCCGTCATGGGCGGATTGGCTCGAAGAGGATGTATGATCCTGTAGTCTATGTTTTTGATAAATGCAGGGGCGTTCCGAAACCACGGCTGGCATGGGGGGAATACACCTGCGCTCCGCCATCTAGGTTTCAGGGTAAGTTTTGTGTTCAATCTTGAAAGGGGGCTCTTCATGTAGATCTGTGATATTCCACGCAAGAGGATCGAAAAGGTGAACACTAACACTCTGAAATAAGACTTAAGACCCCAACTATTGTGTCTTTGGGATGGCACCAGGGGTTGAACACTCTGAACTTGCTGACGGACTTGCTGCAAGGTCCCCCACCGCTGCGCAGGGGGAACCAGCCCGGGCACCGCCGGGTTCTGTCCCGTGTCGATATATCTGGCTTTGTGATAGTTTTGCTCGACTGAGGTAATAACCCAGGCCTCAAACCTGCACACACTCAGAAAGGCTTGCAGGGCATCAGCGTATAGTTGTGGGTCCCCCAAATCGAAAATTGATTGTAGATCTGGAGGCCGGTCTAAATTTTCAACGTTCATTCTCGGCAGCCCCTGGAACAAGGCCTGTAGGGTTTGCATGCGTACAGGATTCGGTAAAGCCAACAGCAGGTTGTAGAGACTGTTAACGTTGGGACCCGGTGCCCCTGGGGGAACTGGGGCCTGGTGTACTTGCTGCGGTAGAGGGGTTGGTCCCGGGGCGGCCGGCAGTCCTGCCGCCGGTGCTGGTGGCGCTGGCGGCGGTATTGGGAGCGCCAGCGGGGCAGCCATGTTATCGACAGTAAGTGCTTGAGGTATTGCACGGTTTGCGTGTACGTCCTGATCGTGAGGTTGTTTCCTTTTCAACAGCACGGGTCGCCGCGTGGATTGTATATATGACTTAGAAGTCAAAGGCATGTGTAAGCACAAAGACACGAATCAGTTTTACTAACCCGTAACCGGCCATGGTACTCAGTGATTATATGTTTTTGGAAGACGGCAGAGGGCCACTCCTTTGACACCCCCCAGGCACTCAAAGGAGATACCCAGACAAGGTACACTGCACAAGTCGTAATACCTGTGACTAGCCGAGAAGGCCAAGTTGAAGGACTTTCAATAGCCCAAAAACTACGAGTAGTAACAAACACAAAGGTTGGACTGCATGAATTCCAATTCCTTTACACAGGAGTAGCGTGCTACATTGCTATTGTATGAGAATCACTACTTTAGTCTTTCTACATGCCCTGATTTCCCAGACCCGTGAATGCCCTGTGTGACGCGAAAATCATGCCTGTATTTGGCCCGTTGCAGCTTTTTGTGCCTTTGACGGATGGAAGGTCGAATCTTGATGAAGCTGGCAAATTTTGGCCGTGGTGGGCCGAAAGACCGTGCTACCCTTCCTCACTGCGGCTTATCCGCCGACTCAAGATTCACTCACTGGACTCGAACGTGGCCATGGCCGCCTCGGTTCAACCCCAAATTCATTTGACAGGGCATCTGCAATCCTTTCCTGTATGGCGACAGAGCTCATTTTCGATCGCCGAAGCTCCCCTACTTTCCTCCAGCCACTGTATCCATGCGACGTCCGGTTGTGCCTCGAGTACACGTGCAGTCCCGAGAGGGCTACCCTCGGAGATTCGTTGAACTGGTTTTCGGTTGATATTTGAATGGCTAGATGTGGCCTTCTGTCTGACGGGGAAGAGTGGTGGCTCTTCCTGAAGGGCTTCCAACATTAGCAAACGCGATGGACAGCCTACAGAGTAGTCCCTCTTACCTGACCCAGATGACAGCGCACTGCTGGTTGGTGATGGGAAGTGACTTTCCCGTAACGTCCTATCGATTGTTCAGAATAGCTCTTTCTGCGACATGTCCGTGGATGTAATGACCTTGTCTCCCCTGCCACAAGCAGCGGCAAAGCAGCGGAGCACTTCGACTTCTTGATTCACTTTTGCCTCGTTTCGAGATGGGGCGTGGTGTAGGTAGATGACTCTTAGGGGCTCGCCGTCCGCAGTGGTGGTGTCCAAGAAGCCGGCTTGGTGGAACGCAGACATGATGTGACTGGACACTAGCTTTGTTGAGACAGTGTGGAACGTCTGCTGCCGGGCTAGAAGAAGCTTGGCTTCGAAGTTTTGGTGACAGAATCCCAGTGTCTGGACTCCTTGGTGCAAACAGTTGTCCTTCCGCCGACCATGGTGACTTGGGCATCAGTGAATGGTCACTACCAATACTCGGTGGTGGTAACACCCTACCGGGGGGAGGGGGGGTTCCTGATATGGGCACACAATGTATTTATAAAATAACATTCAAATAGAATTAGGATATTATAGTAAAATACTAGTAAAAGGCTAACAAAATGCTATTATAGGGAAAATCTGGTAAGGGGTTGATATTATATTAGAATTAAGACTATATTAAGATTAAGACTATATCAGGGTATATTAGGAGTAGCCTCTAATTAGCTAGTTATAAGTTAGTAAGTAAAGAAGATTTTCATATTTATATTTCTATAGCTTCTAATAGGTTAATAGTAGTTAAGCTAAGGAATAGCTAATAGGTAGTTAGGTTAGGAATAAAAAAAAAAAAAACTTAACCTTAGTGGGGGTTAAACCTCTCTTTTTTACTAGTATTTTAGTGCTTAATATTATATTATAGTATATCAAGACTAACAGTATGTTACTTTTATTTATGTTATATAATGGAGATAAAATAAATGCATATTAAAATAGTGTATGTATATTGATATTCTTGTAGTACCTTATTGTTATGGTACTTCTATGTTGTTAGATACCCCCCTTCCCCCCGGTAGGATATGTGTATAGGAACTGACTCTAGGGTCTGCATTCATAGTTAAATGGTGAATAGTGAATTAAGACCAAACATCCTTCATATGAGATTGCCATGCTTGACAAGCAAGGTGGGGTTAATGCATTTCCACAGCGTGAGTCTCTCGCAATGTCTCAATTACTTGAGCAAACTTGCCTCTCAGTAGGTCAAGGCCCGTAAGGAGACCGTCATCCATTGACGCGAAGTTTTGGACCAAGTGGTACGAAAGCACACGAGGACATTTCCAATTCGCATAATTCAGTTTCTTACTACCCTTCTGGAAGTCTCTATGGACCAATAGGCACCAAATATCGCCAATTGCCGTCTGTGCTCGAGTAGACAGATCGTTTAAAAGAATGATCTTAACCACAAGCCATGCTAGTACCATGATCCCAGCGTTATTAAAGAATGAAGACAGTTTGTTGAGAGCTGAATATTATGATTGAGGGACATAGAAAAATTGACTTTATTCAACTCTTGCTATCTATTTATGGGATACATCAACTTCCCCAAAGCTGGCGGTACTTGATTGTCATCTTAATTGCTGGCTAGATTTGGTTCAATGCAATCTACCATCACCTTTGACTGAGAATTGATTCCATGGCAGGAATTTCTGGAGTGAAGTGCAGTCTGTCTTTTCCTTGCCTTTGTTCAAATGTTGTGCTGAAACAATTAGAACCTTGATACCTAGACACTCTAGGGCTGTGGGTCGGACGGTGTGCCGGCGTCTTCGAACTTGCTGAAATCCCATCCGTATTGTGAAATGCCGTGTCTTCCACGGAAAAACCTTCTAGCAGCTGCGAAACTAAGCAGCGGCCCGTGAGGTGGGTGACGTCCAAGATGTCCTCCAGTAATACCCTGAAAAAAGATCTCTGTTAGTTTCAAGCATCCATTGTGGTATTCGACAGGGCTCTCTGTGATTAGTGAAGCGTCTTGGTGTTACCTGGCTCCAAAGCCATATCTGCCAGGGGACAGACTTGGGGCCACTCTCAGACCGCTCCGGGTAGGTGACTTACTTGGGTCCTTCGGAGATCATCACTCGGTTCATAATGGCCAATACTTGGCTCGTTGAACCCGATTTGACTCATAAGGGTCCTGAAATCATTCCATGGGATGCCCGCGACACTCTGATCGCTACTAGACACCATGATGGACTGGAGGAGATTGTACCAACGCGTGGGCAGCCGGATCTTTGGTCGCTCTACGACGGGCTCAGGGGGAGGGGCTTGAGCGGCGGGTATGGGTTCTGCTGCCGCTGCCGCCTCTAGGAGTTGCCTTTCGGCTCTTCGGTCGATTTGTGGACGTCGTGGCCCGCCCTCGCCTGGTAATGCTCTGCGGATAGGAGATATCTTGGTGATGCCTATGAAACAGACGGTCAATCACCAGAGCATGGACTGAAGGTTCTGGACAGGGGAGCATAAATGCGGCAATATTGTGCAACAAGCGCTGGCGGTGACACTCTAGAAAATTGGGGCAGGCATAGTAGATACAACCGCATGGATAACTAAAGCCACTCGGAAGAAATTGTTCACTCACCGCCAGGGCTAGTCCTCTTCTCCGGAGTCCTGATTGGCGGAGGTCGAACTTGTGGCGAGTTAATAGAAACATTCCGGAGCGGCGTGACCGGTGGATCTGGTGCAGGAGGCTGCGGAGGCGTAGAAGAGGGTGCGATGGCAGGCGGCGGCGGCGGAGGCTCCGTGGGAGTAATGTCCTCACCGTCTCTTCTAGTGGTAGACGGACGGACTTGGTTCAATACCTCAACTAGCAAACATTAGTCACCTGCTACGCAGTGCGGACTTTAACATTATTGGAGGTTGTAGGACCTCAAATACGGGACCTGGGGGGTCCGTCAAAGGACCAGAATGGTGCTTACTCGCGAACTGGGAAAGCGCTCCTCTGCTTTGGAGCATTGGTTGCAAATCTGCCCAAAGATCCTTCAGTGTTCTCTCGGCTCGCTGCCTTTGCCCTGCCTTGCGTCGTACTTGGCTATTTGAAAATATCTTGGCGCCGCCGGGGCCGACGAGGGAGGGCTATATACGATTAGTAAAGCATTTTCCAAGTGCCACTTCAGGACAAAATAGGATCAACTATGGGCATGCTAGAGCCTTATATCTACCTCTATTTATATACGCAAATGTCACAACGGGAGTCAGGGTTAATTTGGAGGGCAAAGAAATCTCATTGACTTACATAATCGAAGAGGACCTGGGGGGATGAGTCTGCGGTGGAGGGATCTTGCGAGGGAGGAAGCATATGTTTCTTCACGATAGTCACGAAAACTTCCACGTCGATTGCGCGAAGATTGTCAGAAGGCTGTTTATGATCTCTCCAGCTGTCGTACTTTTGGTCGTAGGGATCGATGAAATCGTCGTAATTGGTGGCGTCCCAGATCCTTCTCAACATTGTCCAAGCAAGCGAGGCGTCACAATGTTCTTCTGCTTTCCACCCAGCATAGTTCGTCATCCAACGCCCTCCACCTTCTTCGTCTATGAGGTGAATAATTTCACGTGCCCATGCGAGCCTATCGTGAGGAATATGTTGGTCTACACCCGGTTCTGTTATCGTCCGAAGCAAGGATACTAGCTGTGCGTGTCTCGTGTTCTGAATATCATTTGCTGAGCCTCTTTGCACCAATCTCGACTCAGCATTAGCATCTCCCCCATTCATTCTGAAATATTGTCTCATTGGTGCGGAGCAGGCAAGTGTTCTCCTCAGGTCGAGAAGGCGCACTCGATCGAACGTCAGCCTGTGGAGAAGGGCCAAGCTGTCGGCAAAGTCGTCCGAATCTGACTGGGCCTGGCTTGAAACTGATTGACAGGTACGCATAATGGTTTGCCAGGTGTCTATACCTTCGGTCAAGATATAGAGAGCTTCTTTGAGAAGTGTTGCCCATAGCCGGGCCTCATTATAGTTTGCTGAGAGATCGGCCTGCCCGAGGCTGCTTAGCAGGAGGTTGCATAGGTTGTTGAATTTGTTACGACGTTTATCAAGTCTTGAAAATGAAAAGGGATGGCTTACCCATGAGTGCACTTCACCATTCTGACCCTTCAGCACGTAATCTGAGTGGTCGTGTAGGTCAGAGAGAAGCTGTAAAAATTGATCAGGCCGCGCTTTCAGACCTTGGAGCCTCGACTCGTAGTCGTCACTGCGCTTCGAAGAGATCGCATTTATGAGAGCCCCCACATCTTCGCGTGTGCTTGTATAAGGCATAGTGTTGAGAATAAATCCAACATAACGGTCGCGATTCTCTCTGAAATGACGCATCTGCCTCTGGTAGTCATCGTCATCCCGTATTGCAGAGTCATCAGATCTTGGAGGCTCAAGCAAAAATGCCCTCCAAACTACGGGCCTGGTTTCGTTAGCAATGGTAACAAAACGCCCGTCATTCTCCGCACTCATAATATCGGTCACCATGTCTCTCAGGAAAGCGTATATTCTGAGTTGGATCACCATCAATGCTTGGGCATGTCTCGCTAGCCAGAGTCCGTCATCCATCATATCTTGGAAGTCTTCTTGAGATGATGGATGGTGAACACTGCCGTAAAGCACCGCACCAGTTTGCACCTCCGAGTCAGTTATTGCTATGTTGGCCATGGGATGGTCGAACTCGTCAGCTCGCCTTGGTTCCAAGAGGCCTTCCCGCATAGCCATTTCTGAGTTTTCACGAAAGTGATCGACGTAGGCGAAATCCTTCGGATGTTGCAGCGCCCTTCCCATCACTGAATTATTTGAAGTCAGCTAAGACTGAGCCAATACAACCATTCCATAGAAATCGGGTGAGTCAAGGGGTTCCCGTGTGGCCAGATCCTGTCTCAGGTCGGCCCAACGTATGACGATAACTTGAGCCATGGGCCATATGTGGGAGAGACTATATCACAGAGTGACCATTACATTATGGAGAAGTTGCTTACTCAACTGCAAGAATGTTTCTGGTTGGCGGGTAAGTCTGTCCAGACTGAAATTTGGCCATTGAAGGAACTCGGGATCTACAGAACGGGGCGGATTCAAAGTCCTGTTTTTATCGAGCTGATCCCTCCATGGCACAATTTGCCTGAATTACTGTGGTTAGCAGCCCAGACAAGCAAACGAAGCTCAGAAGAAATACGATGGGGGAGGAAAAGAAGCGGGGACATCGGCTTAAGTTCATTCACGCAGTGATTGTCTACTTTGGGTTGGAAGGCAGAGGCGCAATGATGTAAAGGCGGGACAGGAAAGGATTAAAATTCTACCCCCAGAGCCATGATTTGTGTTTTTGCCCATATGGAGACGTACTTACGTTAAATCAGGACTGTCTTCCGTAGGCATCGAAGAACCTGAATCTCCAGAAGATGGCCAGTGCTCGTTTATAAAATCTCGCCTCTGTTGGATCGTCATTCCCATCCAGCGATTTTCAATACGATCTGTGTTTTGACCATACAAGAACCGGAACCGATTCCATGTTCTGGATACAAGCATCGCTTGCGTGACCATCGGTATTCCATCTGGGTTCGGTTCAAAATTCATTTTGGCAGAATTATTAACTTTTCAATCAGTTGAATGCTGAAGCAGATTGGGCCCGGTCGATGATCTGTGCCCTGTGCAGGTTCCGTCGGTCCCTGCTTCGATGGATTGGTCGAGTTGCCCGCCTTTCATGTCATGAAGAGCAGACGAAAACCGGTGAAATTTGTTGTGAAATCAGGACCTACTATCATAACAGCTTTCTTTCAAAAGCAGATGACCGGATTGTTCGAATTCGCAGACGGGCGATTCCCTTTATGCAAAGCCGTTTCCGTCTGAAGATCAACTGTTCCCGGACAAAGCTCCACATGCAGTTGTGGTATCGTATTACCTACGGTGAGCGCATGAAAATCACAATGTATTCATGTATTAAAGTCTCAAACCGGCAGAAATGATATTCCCCATCACTGATACTCTTTTGTTGGGTGATTCAAGCTTCATTCTCCCGCTGAGAAACTCGACATCCTCGAGCACAGCCAGCCGGGTCAGACAGGACCGACGCACGTATGGGGGGGAGAAGAGTTATAATTGATCGGAAGGCAGAAGCCGCCAAAAAATGATCAAATCTTACTGCTGGAATTCAATCAGCAGCTTGAAGGCATTTCGGGTAAGCGTTCTCTGGCAAGCAGACCGCTGCCCGCAGCCAGAGACCTCTGACACCAACGCTTCCGCGCCTCTCAGTTGGGCATCTCGTCTGCACAACAAAATCAATAAACACCATGCTTCATACTATGAACATGCCCATTGTATCGCCCCCGCCTTTGGCTGCGAATTCTTCATGGATTCCGCACTTTCAGCATGGCGTCACCTCAAACATCGTCCTTTCCTGGTCGGCCTATCTCAACCGCATTATGGTGGTGTGGCACGACCTGACTGACCGATAATTATTGATCAATATGGACTATGGTCAATATCTGTTTTGATCCCACTTACAAGATAGAGTCATTCAATAAGTCAGCAAAATCGCTGTATAGCCAATCCAGAGGAAGTCGGCCCTCAAAGCCTGCACCTGAAGCAGACGTAATTTGGCCCCCATCGTCGTTGGACCTGTCAAATATCCTCCCTATGGTGACGTCGGACTTTCCGAGGGACCCCACAACCATGAATCAATGCTGTCCATGCGCAATACGCCCCCATTGATGACCGGCTCTGCCGGCCGTAGATCGATCCCGCAACGATTGGGGACCCCGATACCGTAGGGTGGATCGAGCCTCGATTGACAAGCGGCCATTCGTGAAGGATCCGGGAGAGATTGAGCACTCGCAAGGGAACTTCGCCATGAGCCCAACCAAGGAACGCCTGGAGTCGATTCTGGGTGACAGTGTCGCTGAAGAGGAGGCAGCAAGCAGGAAAGTTGTGATGTCCGAAGAAGCTGCAACGCGTGTCGAGCTCGAGAACCCTCCATCCCCTCAAGCAGCTCTTCGAGGCTTTCCAGAAGCTTGCCGCCTTGTCAGGCTCTACATCCGGAACTGCCTCCCGGCCTTCAGTTGTCTTTTCCCATGATCTCGTGTGCACCTGAACGCCAATGTCAGCAACATTTTATTGAGCACTGCTGGCGCCACGAGGTCTCAACATGTTCGGGACCTGCTGACTCCAGCTTCGTGATGATGATACTATCCACGCCCAAAGACAGACCTAACGACCCTGGTCTCGGCTATTAAATTTAGTACTATCATGATTTATTTTCGTGCAGATCGTGTGCTTCGATTATCACTTACATCAAGTCAATCTCATCATGTTGTCCACCTTTGATATTCCATGCCCATCTCCTGATCTCTTGTCAACCTACCTAGGTACTCATATAGATCCCACGAATGTCAGGCTCGTAGATTACATGATATGCAGGCAGTCGGCTCAAAGTCCAGCTGCCGCATCATCCACTAGGGTAGGGCTTTGGCTGACTGGGTAAAAGAGGACAGCAACGTGGACAAATGAAAGTGAATGAGAGATCATGTTGGGAAAATAGCCCCCAGGGGGGAAATGACACTCGATAGGGAAGGTCTCACAGGCCCAGGAGTCAATTCGAGTGCATAGCAGGAGAGGCCGGCAAAAGCACTGAAACCTGCAGGCCGTCCTGGCGCTCAAAAGCTGACTACCAAGACTGATTGGCCTGCTCGTCTTACACGGCCAGGTCGGCCACACAGCGAGGGATCAAACGTCCCCCCACGTTGATTGGCTGTGAATGACTGCGATTTTGCCCTCGACCCCCTGGCCGGGGCGATTGTGGGCCAAACAATAGCATGGCGCACCTAAGGTCGAAACCATCGTCAACAGAATCGCCCCCCCCTCGGCCGTGTGCGACTAATCCTTCACCAACCCGCAGCGGCGACTCCTTTGTTTCATTGGGTCACGCACAAATCCGACAATGTTGACATTGAGACCGAGGACCCTTTCTTGTTGATAGAAATAATGCATCAATTGCTGCACTTTTCGAGAAGCCACCCCCTTTATCTCTCCTATATCTTTGGGTGCTCATCTCATCTTTTGACATCGCGCTCATTTCATCCTGCCTGGCTGTCACCACTTGCACTCACTCACTTCAGTCAAATCCACCCACAGCGCCGGCGCCGACTTCACCTTCATTTAAGATCCACCCATCTGCCCACACTTCAGCAACTCATACGCTCATTCAGCATTCGCATTCTTTTCACACGCTCATTTCGACCAACCCGTAACACAACACCCACCCCCGGTATACATTCCTTCGCAAAAATGGCCGCCACGCACCGACTACACCTCTCAACCGCCCTCCTGGCCCTGCTGTTTTCCCACCACTCGATCGCCGGCGAGCTCGTCGCCCGCCACATCCAGCTGGTCTCGCCGCAGCCCTTCGTCTTCAACGACTTCGGCCCCACCAACCCCCTCAAGCCAGACGGCTCCGACTACCCGTGCAAGAACCCGCAGGGCCAGGACCTGAAGGTAGCCGGGGGCGGCGCCCCCACCGAGATGGCAATCGGCCAGGACCAGACCATCTCCTTCAACGGGACCGCTGTGCACGGCGGGGGCAGCTGCCAGTTTGCGCTGGCGGAGGGGCTAGCGCCGACTAAAGATTCAGTGTGGAAGGTGATTCAGTCTATTGAGGGAGGGGTGAGTAGTAGCCTTGCAATACCTATGTTGATGCCTTTGTTGACTGACTTGGTTCTTTCAAGTGCCCGAAATCGAACATCGAAGGAAATCTAGAGGACGGCCAGTCGCCCGACGAGTACACCTTCTCTATCCCTGAAGACTTCGCCCCAGGCGACTACACCTTCGCGTGGACATGGATCAACCGGATCGGAGGCCAGCCAGAATTCTGTAAGTAGATCTCTCCCATCGTTGCCTGATCCACAAACACTGACTGGAAGGCTCAACAGACATGAATTGCGCCCCCATCACGGCAACAGGAGGCTCCGGGTCGCGACGCATAGTCAAGGACCGCCGCGCGCCATACGACCGGAGGCAGCAATCAAGCTACCCAGACCTCTTCCTCGCCAACATCGGCGAAGCCAGCAACGGCTGCGACACGACAGAGGCCCTGTCCCAGCAGGTCGCCATCGAGTACCCGTCCCCGGGTACCAACGTACTCACCCCAGAAGGCGCAGATGGCCTCTTCAAGCAGCCCTGCGACGGAAACCCTCGGAACAGCGGCGGTGGATCTGGCGGCTCTGCCACTGGTGCTGCCGGTGGTGCTGCGCCATCTGCAACAGGGGCCGGTGCGGCGGCGACTGGTGCTGCTGCCTCTGGACAGACTGGATCGGGCGGTGCGTCGGGCAGCAAACCTTAGGGAGGGGCGTGTACTGATGGACACCTGATCTGTGTTGGAGGAACTCGGTTTAGCATTTGTACGGGAGGGAAGTGGACACCGTCTCAGGCACTTGCGTCTAACACGCGGTGCAAGGTTGGGCCCCAGGGTGTTGGCTTAGATGTGACTATTGACTAGTTCTTGGAGGCTTTTGTGCACTTAGGCTGAGCCTAGTTTTTGAGGCGGATATCGCCAGGTTTATTGTCTGTAGCACAAATATTTCGATCCATAGGCCTTCTTGTTCTTGATGAACTCAACTGATCTCGTCCGGATTGATCTGTTGCCACATGTGACTACAGCCACGAAAACCATCATCTTACATCGGTATTACTAAGGCTACTGTGGTTTTATTGATAGTCTTATGAGAAACTGTGTTTGACGATTGAGGCGCTTATATGGCTGGTGGGCTTCCTTCACCTCCAAGGCTCTGCCTTAGAGGCGACGGCTGCAAACTAGTCCATCACGGCCGCGGGCTAGTCCTGAATAGCAAGAAATGTTCGAAATGTAGGCTTCTTCAAAAAGCGTTCCCATTCCATCAGAAATACGTGAACGGACATATTTCGAAAAGTTTTAACCTCAAGTCACACAGACACACCCAAGACCCCGCGACAACCTCACCTCTCAAAACAGATTACTTCGCCTATCTCATCAACGACACATCCAGAACACATCACCAAACTCCATTCCATAAAAGGAGACAGAATGTCACAGTTCACAAAATTCTCAGAACTAGCCCAAGAGCTACAAGACCAGATCTGGGACATGGCCATCCGCGACGATGAGCCAGCCGCCCAGTTCTTCACCATCTACGACAGAGACTGGACATTCGCCCAGTGCCCAGTGGGCCTCACAGCGCCCCATCAATCATGGATCGACGGGAACAAATCAGCATACGCTACCGACTCAGGCCTCTGGACAGCCTGCTGGGGCTCCCGCGCGCGCATGCTGGCGCGCTTCAAGCCCGCCGAGACCAGCGCGCTCATGGCTAGGATCGCGCCGGTGAGACCCCAGGCAGCCCGGAAAATCTGCCGGCGACCGACGGCGTCCGTGACCATGCCGTTCAAGCGCGAGGGCGCCAGCAGCCAGCGCAAGTGTTACCTCACCATCAAGCCCATGGAGGACCTGCTGTATTTCGAGTTCGCCGGCGGGCCCGTGCCCCATACGGACAACTACTACTGGAAGTTCTTGAAGGGTATCCCGGAGTTCAGGTGGAAGCTATCCGATGGCGGGAAGGCGAGGGGCTGGCACGCGCCGCTCCACGTGCGCCACATCGCCGTCGAATACGACCCAGACTGGCGGGACAGCCGTTCATATTTCGCAGCCCAGATGAGACCACGGGCTGGGGACATCCCCGGGCTCGAGATGTTCTGGCTCGTCGACTACTCGCTGCGGCGCAGGTTCCGCGTCGACTTGAAAAGCAGCCGCCGCGACCGCCGGACCTTCCGGGCCGGCGATGACCACGAGTTTGTGGAGGTTTTGGAACAGGACAAAGAGTGGTGGGACCAATCAACAAACTACACCAGCGCAGGTTTTGTGCGTAGTTACGGCAAATCAGCGGCGCACGACTTGGCGACGCAGATGGAAGCGGACGTGCATGTGGATCAGTTGATAGCGGACATGGACGCCGCCTTCGATGCATACCTCGGAGACGATTCGGAGGTTGACAACCACAGCAACTCTTTGGACGTCCAAGGGGAGGATGGTGCGCACACTGGATGGGACGGGACTGCAAAACGGACGCCGTCTCGATTCGGAGTTCTTGCCTATGTGAAGCGCGGTTCTGAGCGAAATCTGCCTACAGCACACGAGTGGTTCCAAAAGAACACAGGTGCCATTTGAGTGGCTGCATGAAGCCGCTATGACAGTGAGTGGTCGGCAGAATGAGGTAAATCTCGCACACGCACACGCAGTGAGTTTCGTCGTTCAAGACTTCCTCCAGTCCCTTTCCAATCCAGGAGTGGTTTCATAAGTAGTCGCTGGAGAGAATCAAACGAGTTAGGGGACTAGAGGAAACTATTGATGCAAGAGAGATCCGCAGAGCTCAGGAAGAACTTCTCTCGATCAGTTAGAACAATCAAGACATTATTTCAAGGAAAATACAACCTCACATAGCCAAATTGTCCGTCCCATGCCTGATCGCTTGCTGGATCTTCCATCCGTCCCGCCTTGATGTGTGTGCTGTCATTGTTGTTCGATTTAGAGCGTTTCTTTTTAAATGGTGCTGGAGGTGGAGGTTGCCTTTGAGACATGCCCACCGCTACATCTTCAAAAATTGCACGATGTCACAATGATGCCCGTGTGGCTTGCCTGTCTAAGGAGTGTTGTCTTCTAGCAGGTTGTCTCACAAGAGGTTATCTCATCGAAGTTATCCTTGAAGAGGGTATCCTGAAGCAGAGCAGTCTATCTCCCACGAGCTTGGTCCATAGGAGCGTATCTTATAAGAGGTTTGGAATTTATGCTACAAGATTTTAACCCAAGGGAGGCTAGCCAATCCCCCAAACAACCTACTATCAACTCGAACCAGCAGACCTCCGCCTATAAACCCCATCAATACAATAATCCTTCTGCGGCCCACTAACCTTATACCCAATCCTCCACTCTTTAAGATTCACAGCATTGAACACAAACTCATACTTGACATCATAAAAGTCCTCGACACACAGATGGTCCGACCTCGCCAGCCACCCTTTGTTGTCGCCGCCGTCACCACCACCATAATCCCCCCGGGCGTGGCCCTCGGGGACAAGGAACTCGATCTCGTGGAACAAATAGTCCGCCCGCATCTGCTCCTCCTCGCGCTGCGGGTCGTTGCGCGCGAACCTGTCGCCCGTGCGCGCGAACCACACGCTCAGCTTGTCGGCCTGCTCGTCGTACCGCCAGATGTACCGCCGCGTCGCGCGGAAGGTCATCCCGTTGGTCGCCGTGAAGGTGCCCTCCTCGACGTAGAGGTACTCCATGCCGGGGTCGTCGTCGTCTTCGTCGTCGACCTCATCGTTATGCTGATCGGAGGCTGCTTGATCGCCATTGGTGGTGGTGGTGCCGTTGACAGCCGCGCACTTCCTCCCGTCCGCGGTCCCCTTCCGCAGCAGGAACCGCGCCGTCCCGCTCCAGTGGCCGCTCGGGTGCGAGGGCAGCTTGGAAACAAGATCGCGCTCGAGCTGCCACTCGCCCAGCAACGACCTGAACACGGCCCTCGCGACAAACTTCCCCTTCGCCAGCCCCGCGACCGCGGTGTCGTTCGTCTGCCGTAGGCTCCTGTCCACCTCGGCGTGCTGCGCGGCGGTCAGGCCCTTGGACGCGTAGCGCGCGGGCGTCAGGATGTCCATCGGCAGGCCCGCCGGCGGCAGCGGCGGCGTCTCGCCGACTGTCATGAAAATGCCCAGGTCCAGCGCCGCGGCGAACTCCTGCATGAGGAAGGGGTAGTCGCCCATTGGGAACTGCGAGGCGCGGTCGTCACCACGGAGGGCCGCGAAGCGCTGGATCGAGGTGTCGGACGCGAGGGCGTGCTGCATCGAGGGGCTGAGGCGCCCGCCTGGTTGTTGTTGTTGGGCCCACAGCTCGGTGAGAAAGCGCGCCTGCATCTCCATCACGCCCCAGTATGGGCTGCGGTAGAAGCCGACGAAGCCGAGGTTCGAGACATCGGGGTGGTGGGTGCCGTGGAACGCGAGCAGAACAGTGTTGTCGAGGTTTGAGGGGTCGACTGCCAGTTTCTGTTGGACTTCTGGTGGGAGGAATGCGAGTGAAGGGGCTGCTTCGAAACCTGTTGCCAGGACGATGGCGGCAACATCGCTGAGCTGTGTGCTGTCGCTGCAGGAAGAGGTGGGATTAATAGTGGCTGTATTACCAGAGATCGAGAGCAGCTTGCCCTTGGAAAGCTCAATCAACCCGGAGCGGACAAAGTCCATGTACCAGTCGCTGACGGTGAGGTAGGGCGGGCTGGCCAGGTCTTCATCTGTATGAGCAAGGAGCGGCGAGAACTCGGACTGATCACCGCCAAGGACGCTCTTGTAGATCCCGTTGACTAGCTGAGCCGCTTCCACACTGATATGGCCCTGAGAGTTTGTGAGAGGCTGCGGTCGGTTTGTCAAATTGTATGAAGGTAGGTCGAGGGGTAGGAATGGTGCCGCAGGACTGGCAGCAACAGGGGATGTGTAGAGTGGGAAAACCCATGCCGGCCGTTGAATAACGTGGTGTATCTTGTACTTCTCAACCCCTGGGATGCGCTTTGGACCAGGAGAGTTGACCGCAGAAGAGAGATGTGAGCCGATGGTGCCTGCGATTTCTACGCCAGACATCTGCCCACCAACCACGAGGATCTTGCCGCCGTCCCCGGTCGCACCTGGCAGCAGGGTCTCGAGGTCGCGATACTGGCTGCTGTGAACCACGGGGATGCCATGTGCTTCTCTCAGCCCGGAGACATTAGGCATAGCTGGTTTCCCGAAGAAGCCAGAGGCGATGAGGAGGTAGTCGTACTCGTTCTCATCAACGACCCCGTCCTCGGACCTCGCAGTCACCCGCCATCTCCTCCCAGACTCTTGATCCAGGGGAAGCGTCTTTTCCACCTTCCACCCAAGCCTCAGCCGGAATCGATCCTCCTCAAAGGCGCAGTACCTCCTCAAGTACCTCTGCAGGTACCTCCCGACCTGCCACGCCCTCGGAAGCTGCGGCGCCCTGCTGTCCCAGGCCAGGTCGCTGAACTGCACAGTATTGCGGCTCTGGTTGAGGACCATAAGTGGGTGCACGAGACCTGCGCCATCTGTCTTGTCGACGGGCCACAGACCACCGATCCGGGGCTGGGCGTCGTAGACGGTGACGGAGAAGCCGGGGTCGGAGCCGGAGGCGTGGTGGAGAAGGGTCTTGGCGGCCACGAGACCCGAGGGGCCGGCGCCAACAATACACACCGTCTTGGGTGCCATGAGGTGATTCAGCAGCGAGAAGGTAGGGCGGGATACTCGGAAGTCCAGCCGGGGAGCCAGGGCCACGACCTCAACCGAAGGACCAGATACTGGGGATGTGCGGCTCAACGGTAGCTCGGTTCAGCAGAGTTTCACGAGTTCGTCAGCAGAGGGTCATGGCTGAAGCAACACGCCTGAATAGGTCTCAAAATCGTCACTCAATATGAGCAGCAGCACCGAGACATCAGCGTGGGATCTCACGTAAGGTTGTTAGCGCTGTGCGATGCTGGCACGGGAGAGACTACGACTGAGATCTCAAGGTGAAGTTGCCCAAGACGTCAACAGCTGATGATTACATAAGCGGGTGTTGACTCATCCAAGTCAAGTCTCCCTTCCCAAAGTCGACCACATCCCAACACCTTCGTTGTTGATGTCTTTCGACCTAGAGCCTTACCTTTATTACTTACATGACAGTCTAGGATAGCTGTGTGCGTCGTGGCGTGTTCATCTCAGGCATGGTTCTGGTACGTAGGCCATCGCTGTGAACTCAATGTTACGCGAGAAGGAAAGTACTGAGAACGAAGAGCCGCTGGCGAAATCACGGCGTTTATATAGGCTGACATATCACGCCGCCTAGTGGGATCTGTGACACATGGCCACACAATCCGGTCGTCTTGCCCCACATGAGCATGATGTCCTGGCTCTGGGCGCTCTGCTTCAAGCACGAAGACGCCAGCGAGTTCTTCCGAATGTATGCAAGGGGGCTCTTGGGCGTAAGATAGACACCCAGGTCTTCGCCGAGACCGATGGCCAGGTAGATGAGTACTCCGACGAGGGCGTACCACCACTTGAGCGTGGGTGCGAGTGGTGTGGGCGACATCGACCTCCTTGTTGCCATCCCGAAGATGCCGGTAGGCATTCTCTGTCTGATCCTCAAAGGAGCGGTGTCTCCTGTTTCTCGAACTTCAGGCATGGCCAACGCCCAGTCATCCACAGAGCTCTTCCTCAGGCGCCGAGCAGGCGAGTCCACCGAGAAATGCCTTTGGTATCTCACTGACGAGGGCCGCCGGGACCGACGCGCTCGTGGCGTCAGGTTTCAACTGTGAATCCCCTGCTGCACAATGATGATGTTGAGGTCCTGGAATACGGTCGCAAGCTCCGTTGTGAACTGCTCGGTCTGCAACGGGCCTACAAGAGGCGCAGCAAGAGGGCGCAGCGGACGGCGACAACCCCCAGCGAGAACAAAACCAACGGCCAGGCATGAGCAGTGCCTGTAGTTCGTCAGAAGGATAAGTCTTCGAGCCCGAGATGAGCCCAAGAAGAGCTTTTACTCCCTTGGCCTCCTCACTTTCCAAGAACCGCAAGCCATAGCCTCTGGCGGTACTTCCCTACATGATACGGCAGCTTTGAGCCGGAAGCAGCTACTCAAGCTCGTTGCCCCGAGCCGCCGACGTGCCCAGGTACGGGAAACACACAAGGCCGCGAGTCTGAGACAGAGACACTGACCACAATGTCTCGACTTGGGGGAGTACGGGAACCATGACGTTCGACTCACCTGACAAGTCCATAGCCGGACAGGGGAAATAGATCCACCAGGCCGAACATATTCGGACCGCCTGTCATCCTGATTGACCTCTTCCAACTTTTGATGAACGTTCATTCGGCTTCCACCGTACCGATTCTCGGCGCGGCACCCATTAATGTGAGCAGCCAGCCATCATCCGATGGCAGATTGCAAAGTTGCACAAGAAATACGCCAGCACGCCTGGGCCGTAGTAAAGACGGATGACCCACTGAACGGACCAGATTCCCGGGGGCTGCAGCACCAGAGGCCTGAAGGGTTGCGTACCCCCCATGTAGTTAGCAGAGAGTCGCGTAGCCCACCCACCAACTGTGATATTGTCGTCCGACAAGAAAGGGCGGCGAAGGAACCTCGGTCAGGTCACCTCAACGTCTTAGCCGAAGCGATTGGCTCGCCTTTCACCCTGTACCCTTGCATCCTACTTCTGCACGGCAGCATGCCGTGTACCTCATGCGAGGGAGCCTCCGCCTTAGGAAGGTCCCTAAGTGGCCAGCCGTGAGATTTGGGTCTGACGACCACGTGCTTGCTGCAGCACCGTCCAACCCGGGTTTGAGGTTCGCTCACCCTGCTTCCGCAAGCCAGCCAGTGCGTGCGAGGCGCCGGTCGCATCCCAGCTGGGTTCCCGGGCACAGCATATGCTTGCACAAGGATGTGTCTTGGATTACGAGCCGCTTCAGGCAACCTCCCAGGACCCTTGCTTGGGGATGAGTCTGAGTCTTTCCCAGGCGGGCGTCGATGCCGAGAGCTCGCTCGAGATGGGGACAAATGCAGCTTTCTCATACCGCAAACAGCACGAGAGCGTTTCTGACCCTGAGGCTGCCCAGGCCTCGTGCGCTAACCAGGCGAGCACCACATGGGCCACAGCGCTGCAGACAGCAAACCCACGAACAGACATTACGACCAAATGTCGCTGACAGCCGGGCCGCTCGATTCCCGCATGGCAATGGAGCTCCCGAAGACCGGTGAGTCAACGCCATGGAAGCTTCGTTCCGTCCCATTACCGTGGCGCCGAGCCTTCGCAATATGGAAAATTGGCGCAGGCCGTACGGGGAGCCGCAGCAGGCTCATGCCTCTTCCGTCGCACACGGAGGCGGGTAGTTGCTTCGTCGGGGCTTCCTGGGCGTTCTAAGGGCGTCAGCGGATGCGGGTGCCAGTCTATCACTTGAGCCTTTTGTCTCTCTCGGGAATGTCCGCGTTGCCCGTTGTTCTTTGTCTGGATCGGTGATCATGTATCTTGCCGTTAGCCGATGCAACGCGGTGGCGGACTCGTCGGTTTCTGAAGTGTACGATCGGCCACGCGGACCGTATGAAGGCCAGCAAGGCGGCGAGGCGCCTTGCTCGAACATTGCGATAGCTCGAGACCGACCTGAAATGCCGTGGATGCGGACAGCCACCAAGTGGAACTGTTGCAAACTGCAGCGGATTCGAACAGTCCACCGAGTTTGCCAGCGGGCCACCGCCCAAGAACTCATCGTTCTACAAGCTGAAAAGCCCCCAAGGCCAGGCGTGGATGGTACAGCATCAGGCTAGCTGACACAAACCACATGAAGGCCTATCATTGACCAACCATGACCAACACCTTGTAACGTAGCGCCGAGCCACGTGTGGACGGTGTTGGATTCCGCTGTCACTGCTGCAGCCCTGCCTCTCCAGACTCCGCTGGACCGGTTGCTAGTAGTAGCCTGCGCTCGTGTGTGTCGAACAGGCCAGGCAGAGTCAAGTACTTGGACCTCGCTTGCACGCTGGTCGGGTCAACAGCCAAAAGCCACGGTCGGATTAAGCTTCCCGTAGCTCGACGGCGACGGCTCGCGAAGAGCTTGAGCGATGCTTGGCGGTCGGTGGTTCTTGGGCGAAAAGCTTCAACCGAGTAGGCTTGCCGGCGCGGCGCGGCGTGCGGGGCACTTCACCCATGCCAAGATCTTGATCCGGCCCACGACGACTTCGACCCCCGAGCGACGAGTGATTTGAGGGGACAGTTTAATCAGTGCGTCTTCGTGTATTCGGTCAGTCTTCTTTCCCATCTGGGCGTGGCAGGACCTCTGCGTTCTCCTCGCCCGGACAATTGTAGGCCGAACCCAGTATTCATCCTGGCAAAGCATTGAGTGGCTTTCTAGCACATGCCCGTCAACCAGGGCACGATTAGTTGTGGCGGTGACGGAACGGAGTACAGGACAATTGTCAACAAGCTTGGTCGCACCTTGCTGATGGGCCTGTGTGACCGTTGGATCTCAGACATGCCGCATTCAAGTCCAGCGGCGTCAGATCCCAGGCCCAAAAGGGGATTCGGTCATCCAGGTGTGCCACAACGGGCTTGTTGTCGGCTGTGGCATCGCACACACACTGCGCACAGTCGAGAGGAGACGACGTTCGGTCAGTCTAAGCCATAAGAAAGGAGCTGGCGATGGTCATGCCTCGTGTGCACCAGCCGAGGAAATGGGCGTCATCTTGCTGCGATTGTCTTAGATCTGGTCGCCATCCTCCTGCCACGCTGCACGAAGAAATAGCCATGTTGCCGGAGGTGTTTGCCTGGCACAGGTGATCTGTGTGGACGTGGTAGGGAGCAATTGAAGGGACGAACTAGCAGTGGTCGGGATACGGTACGACGGAATGACCTGCATTGGATGGGGGCTAGCGATTGGGAGGGTACTGTCGCTTCCCAGCAGCCGGGACGAGGAGCTGCATGGGGCAACTCAGACAGTAATCTAGAGGGAAGGAGCACAGGCACAGGCACAGGCAGGCAGGTACAAGCTGCCTCGCCAGGCAGGTTCGACCATGACAGGGCAGCTCGTGGTTATTGGGAGATGGCGATACAACGCACAAGACATGCCAACCAGAATGTTTCCTAGAAACTCAAATAATGGTGCGATGTCGGCCATGCAATGCGGCTGGATGATGGAAGGGCACAGAAATGTATGCAGGGACATGACATAGGATGCCCAATTGAGGTGGATGCCCCGATGCTGTGTCCCGGAATTCAACCGTCCCTACGCGTATTGCCAACATCCTCGCCGCGACTCTGGCGTGCCATCCGATGCGCCGAGGGTCTTGAGGTGGTGGGGACGAGCTGCATGACGTGCGATACTGCCTGCTCAGTATCTGACAACCCAAGGCTATCTATCTCGAAGGATTCTTAAACAGCAGGTTGACGATGATGCCAAGGTAAAGAGGAGAAAGAAGGACCCAGGTCACCCGAGCCAAATCGAATCGAAACCCCAGTCGCCTCCCCACCCTCCTGCCCCCACCGAGGCGCTAAGCAATCCACCTCCGCATCTGGGCATTTTAGCAATTCTGGGGCAGGTCAAGGATCACCCCAGGCTTATTTGCGGCTTGCAAGTTTACTGCCGTTCTCCACTGATATCGGCTGCTCTGCCTGTCATCTCTGCTGTGGTTTGTGCTGTAATCTGGGGGAGCCCCGCGTGGACCCAGGCACTTGACCTCCTTCTTTTCATTGCTAATCAGTGCTCTGAGATGCGGGTGGCTTTTGGAGGCTCAGTGAGTGACACGAGGGAGCCCCAAGTTTGCGAGTTGTAGTGGTAGCCGTATCTCGAGTACCTTTGTACCCCCGTACCTACCCTCGGTAGTCTGGTTCCCTACGTGCTCTGTCCTGCCCACTGCCATGCGTACCTGCCATTCTAGCCCGTCAGATCTGAGCTTCCAAATTGGTGCCCAGATCCTGCCGGCAGTGTTGTGACGCCCTCCTACCACATCCCTTCCCCGCCGTTGCAGAGCAAGGTACAAGGTGCGGGTGCAAGGCCAGGGTCACCTTCGACATCCTGGGCATGCCAATCCCCCACACCCACGCATCTTCCCCCAACCGTACCACAAGCAGGCCCGACTGACTGAACGGATTGCGACTCTGATCCCTTCAGTGCCCACACGCATCACCGTTCTCGACGGTTCCTTCCAATCAGTCAATCTGCCGACAATCCTGGATACCCACACACTCTTTGCCTTCCCCTCCGTGTCGCCGAGGCCAAACACTCGCTCACCCACTCTCACTCGCACACCCGCCCTCTTCCGCCTCTGCGCTACCTACCACATGCGGGCACACAATTTGTCACCACCAAACGGCGTCGCCTCGAGTTCATGCTGACGACACCATCTGGTTTTTCAAATACAGCTGCTCGTCCCAGATTCCTTCAAAATTGTTAATGGTCCAGATATCCAAATAACGACGAAAGAGAAAAAAAGGGCCAATTCACAGCTCAAGACTACGTTGGGTAAGTAGCATCGTTTGCAAGCACGCAGTCAGTCACTGGTCCACATCCCAAGGTGAATTCCCAACCTTCACTGTCTACATTCACTCGTGTTTTATGGGCCCGCCCTGGATTATTTATCTCCTCTCCCGTGCCCCAGTCCCTCTCGTCAGACTCCCAACCAGCCTTCTCCAAACCCGACTCTCTGGGCAGCTCTGCTACTGCAGATCCCTTTCGTCCATCGAGCTACCCCAGTCACCCGAGTCTATTCGCTCATCCTCGCTCTCTTCCCCTCACTGACTTCATGACCGTCCAGCGTCGGCATTCTTCTCTTCTTTCTAGACTTTTACTCAAGTGGGCGACCACCACTTGTATCTCGTGAAGATCGAGAGACTGTTGCAAGGAGACTGTGAGTATCTCCCAAGGTCCCTGCATCTTACCTTGTCCTCTATCCATGTCATCGCCTGGTTCCCCGTCAACGGCACTGGAGCCATGGGGTTCTTTCACAGCATACTGAGGGGCCCCATGTGGGGACTTCCTCCAACCCATTACTCGCCTGGTGTTGGAGCTCTCGTGTGAATCAGCAGCTCCCAGCACATCTGTACTAACAGATCGCAGCCATCGTTCGCTCTCGTCCAGCTTGCGAGGCCGCAAGAACCAACCGATTCGTCATCCTGTATTTGATGTGATCACTCGGCAAGATGGCCACCAACGGCAATAATCTGTCCGACAATGACACGGAGAAGGCCACAGCGTTGCAGCAGAACTTTGTGGGCACTCTGCGGGATCTGCCCCCGGACCCCGATGCTCATTTGTCCGAGGCGGAGCGGGCCAGCATCGACAGGAAACTGGTTTGGAAGCTCGACCTGGTCATGATCCCGTGGCTGAGTCTGCTGTACCTGCTGGCATTCCTGGACCGCACAAACATCGGGAACGCCAAGATCGCCGGCCTGGGCGAGGACTTGAAGATGAACACTCAGCAGTACAATGATACCCTGACCATCTTCTTCATCTCCTACGCCTTGGCCGAGCCGCTCACCAACATACTTCTGAAGCGCCTGCGCCCATCCATATTCATCCCCATCATTATGTACGTCATTACACCCCCACAAAACACATGCTGCCTCTGCAAGACACCTGCTAACCATAATGTAGGGTTCTGTGGGGTGCTTGCATGGTCGGCATGGGATTTGTCTACAACTGGTCTGGGCTCATGGCTGCCCGCTGGTTTCTGGGTCTCACCGAGGCCGGCCTGTTCCCTGGAATCAACTACTACCTGTCCTGCTGGTACAAGAGATCTGAATTCGGAGTGCGAGCTGTTAGTATCTGACCCGTGCGCTTCCGATCACAAGATGATTTTGGCTGACAAGACTTGCAGGCTATTTTCTTCTCGGCTGCCGCTCTTTCAGGATCTTTTGGTGGCCTGCTCGCAGCGGCCATCGAGAACATGGCAGGTATTGGAGGCAGGCCTGGTTGGGCATGGATCTTCATCCTTGAAGGCCTGGCAACAGTTATCATCGGCGCCGTTTCCTTCTGGTTGGTCCACGACTTCCCCGACGAGGCCAAGTTTCTTTCAGACGAGGACAGGGTCCGGGTCATTCGCCGCTTGAAGCTCGACCAGCAATCGTCAGCCGAGCACGAGGACTTCTCCATGACATACTTCTGGCAGGCGTGGAAGGATTGGAAGATGTGGCTCGGCATGGCGATATATATGGGCTGCGACATGCCCCTCTACGGATTCAGCCTGTTCTTGCCCACCATCATCAAGAATGCTGGTGTGGCTGCTCCAGACGACGTTGTCAGGCAACAGCTATACAGTGTTGCGCCCTACGCATCTGCTGCCGTCTTGACCGTCATCGTCGGGTTTGTTGCTGATCGCACACAAGCCCGCGGGCTCTGCAATATCTGTGTGTCGTCCGTGGGTATCGTCGGCTTCGGCATGCTCATCGGGAGCGACGATCCATGGGTACAGTACGCGGGTACCTTCCTTGGCGCAGCGGGCATCTACCCCTGTATCGCCAACACCATCACCTGGATGGCGAATAACACCGAAGGAGTCTACAAGCGGGGCGTGGTCCTTGGCTTCGTCATAGGCTGGGGAAACCTCAACGGCGTGGTATCCTCCAACATCTACTTCAGAGGCCCCCGATTCTTCGAGGGGCACGGCGTCGTCCTTGGCTACATGATCCTCTTCCTGCTTGGAGGCTCGACCCTCATGACCGTGGGTCTCCGGATGGAGAACAAGAAGCGGCGCAATGGCGAGCGCGACGGTTGGGCCGCCGGCAAGACGGAGCTTGAGATCGAGAAGATGGGTGACAAGCGCCCCGACTTTTTCTACACGACATAGTCCTGCACCACGAAGCCGCCATCGACGCTCATGGGTGGTGGCTGGGCGGCGATTTTGGATGGACTGCGAGTTTTGCGATGCGTGTGTCCTGAGAATTGCTTGTTTCCGCAGTGGTCGGACGCTGCCAGATGCTGCACCTCCGCAACAAGGATGGGTATCATCGCAGTCAGGCGTTGGCGGCGTCCTCTGGTCGAGGGGAGGGGCCTAGCCCTCTTTATTGCGTTGTGCTTTGCTTACAGACCGTAGCGTGTCACCACCAACCACATGGAAGTACTGTGACCCATGGAAAGGAAGAGGGGCTCCACCTTTTTTTGCACATGATTCCCCCAACCCGTGCGACTGACTTGGCTTTTTGTTAGGAGATATACTTTGGGATGACGGGAGTGTACATAGATACTGCAGTCTGTCCAAATGAAGATTCCTCGAAGGATCAACTCGGAGCCGTTTCATGGTTCATGGTATGAAGTACTTGTGATTGTGTTTGGCGTGCAATTTGAACCTGAGTTGGGGCATAGAGTGAGAGGCCATGGCGTCGTCGCACGCAGTCACCCTGCATAGGGACAACATCGCCCACGCGTTCGTTGTATGATGTGCGTATTTCGGAGAGTATATATGAGATTAATACAGGGCGAACTGTCTCGGGAGGGATACCCAGACTCCCATTGTCACTGGAGGTCACGATAGGCTGCCGTACCCGAAGTAGCCGTCTGGTAAGTAAGTCACTCTGAGCCAGGCAAGCCAGGTGGGTAGGTAGGTGATTGGGGAGATGCATGTCTGACAGGTCGGGAGAATACAGCAAGCATGTGGCAGGTGAAACAGCAGCACATCCAGGTATGTTCGAGACGGTGGGCACACGAATGGGGGCACGAGAGGGTTCACTGATTGGTGGGTTGGGGACAGGACAGTTAGTTTGGTGGGGTGGGTGGTGAATGGCTCGTGGATGGTGGCACTGCGCGACCTGAACTTGAAGCGTGAGCCGGCGGGCGCGTCACCCGAGGCTGCCCCGCTCGTTTCTGTGTGAGCTACATTTGGAGGAGCTTGTGCTTGGGGGGGATGCTGCTTGTGTTTGCTTGACTCCTCGTACAGAGGCCCTACTTGGTGTTCACAGTCTCAAGAAGGGCGAGTTGCCGAACACTACTGGGACGGTAGCTGGAACCTGGCAATATCTAGTGGGATAGGGTTGGCAATGACCCGGTTGGTAATGGTGTAGCTGCCCCTGAGGTGGACCTCGAGGCTCTTGATGATCAACCGCCTCATGATGGAGCGTTCCGAAGCGAGGTCCATGGCTGGAATCTTGAGGCCGGCGTGTGTTCAGAAAGAAATGGACTGTGAAGTGATGAAAGAAATACTGTGGCTATAGCTATCAGGGAAGGGCAGGTGCTGAGCACTGACGTGATTCTGCAGGGCCTCTATCGGGCTGTAAAGCCCTAACCACACGCCCCGGGCCGAGGGACAACCTTCCGGAAGCTCTCAGCATTCTTCGGCGCTGCACTGGGAAAGCTGGAATCATTTCTTGGAGCACCACCAGTTCAAAGATATGTAACCTCGGTATTTCCAATTCATAGGCTTGGAAGTTGAGTGCACGCTAATGATTCTTTCCTGAGTTTTGCGGCCGTTACCGCGTGATACCCGTTTGTCTCAAGCGGTAGGGCCACCTGTGATAAAAACGACATTGACTGCGGCATAGCTGCAGACCAAATGCTGATTTATTAGTAATTAAAACCTCAATGACTGTGACAGACGACTTCGGGATGTTTGGAGGAAAGGGAGCACTTACGCAGCAGTCGCAGCAAGTACTTCTACTCGCCGAGCCTGGGTCATCAAAGCAAGGGCGAGCGAAAAGATAGCGGACGACGCAACTATAACCCCAAGTTTGACTGTATCTGACGATACTAAAAACAGAATGAGGATAGAAAGTAGGGGCAGAAGTGAAGCCACAACGGTTGTGAAGATATCAACGGCCGATGCCAGCAGTGAGTCTTTGTAATTATATATGTTGCCGTCACCAAGGTCCAGGGACTCGGGATCCTGTTTCAGATATCAGCGACTGCAAATAGTACAGTTCCACTTCCTTTGCACGCTATGTAAAGGGTACGGCTGACCTTCAACTTCTCTCCTAAAATTCGATGATAGAAGGGGACCAAGGTGTTCGTAAACCACCTTGTTGTTATATCTCCAGGACCGGCAGACTTGAGTGCGACGAGGTCCTCTTTAACATCCCAGGCGCCCATGTCAAGTCCACGAATGGGGAACGACCCCATGGTAGGTCTTTCGAGCCATTCTCTCAGGAACGAGAGGTTGCTTTCGTTGGGGGTGTCCAGCTTTGAGAGCGTGGCATGTTTGTAGAGACGATCATCTGGGACTCAAAATTCCAACGTAAGTCAACCAACACGTGAGATGTGTCTGCGCCCCACGATATGCAGCACACAACACAGCAAAAAAGCACGTACTATACTCATCAAGCCTCTTGCTAAGATGTTGCCAAAGTTCCCATTGTTCTTCATCCTCGTCACTGTCGCAAGTGTGAGCCAGGCGCCACCAGTCTTTGGAATACATTTGGCGGCTGGGATGCACAGCGTCTCGTTTAATCAACTTTTCCAGGTCCTCCTGCAGATGTATAATCTCGGCTTGCCTATAAAGAAGGTTTTGATAACTTAAGGCCTTGAAACCGCGCAGGATTGCAAGTTGGTCGTACGTTGCCATTAGTTGTCCGACTTTGGCGTACCCCTCCATAGCTTCTTTTCACTTTGTGAGCATGTAAGTGGTTTCGTTCTTATTCAGTATACGTCCCACGTCATACGCGGCGCGTTCATACAGCGAGGAATATTCAAAGACCCAATGTTTGAAAAACAAACAATGCCGGTAATAGCTGTAGGTAAGCATATAAGCATGAGAACTACAGGCATGATTGCAGAGACCGACTCAAGTGCACCGAGGACTATATCAATACTTTCGGCTCTTAGACCAGAGCGCCGCGGCTCCGGTTCCGCTTACTGAACCTGCAGCTACTGAAGTGGCCTAGACCGGCAAGGTCGCCGCAGTTCACCTGACCGTTCACAGGAGCGCCCAACCTTGGGCTCCGCCACGGACACTAGAACATGAATGCATATCACTTCGCCCGAGCAGCAAGAGGATGGAGGGCGGGGCACGATTCTTAGACGCCCGATGTATTGGGGGGCCGCAGCCTGCTTCCAACTTGCATGCCTAAAGCCATGGGCTCCGAATTTCTGAGGTTGCCATTGGCTAACTACTTAAGCAGGTAGTAGTTCCTCTGCATCATCCCCTCCAGAGATCCAGGGGCTCTGGCTAATGCCACCTACAGCTGGGGCTGTCCAGTACCCACTAAAAGCTGCTGACAGCTGGATACATGCCTGCCAGCGAAACAAGCAGGGGACGATGGAGCCCGTTCTTCTCGAGCTGCATGACGCAAAACACGCGCGAGTAAGATGCATCGGCTTCTGAGGTTGTGGTAAGCAAGGCCTCGGGTTTTTATAAGTAGAATAGGTCAGAACATGCACTGCCAGTTGAAATTCCTGCCAGGTCTGAAAGTCGTGAGCATCAGAAGCTGTATTTTGTTTCCCGCCAGATCAAATCTGGTTCTTTCACAAATCGATTTCAAGACCTTCGGATTAAACAATCATGTTAGATTATAGCAGCGACAGCAGCGTGGAGGAGGAGGTGCTTCGGGAATACGGGATGACACGGGATGAATGGATGGAAGCCAGAGAGCAAGGACAGCACTCGCGAGGGAGCCGCGTTCACAAGGTTGACAAGGTTCGTCTTGGTGGATTTGACTGCTTGTGCAGACCTTTTATGACCTTCTGACGTCATCTAGGAAATTAGGAAAAGGATTGCGAAGAAAGTTGAAGAGCAAGACAGTATTGAAGGATGTCTCCGAGTTCTGCATCAAGGGAAGGGGAGGAAATCTACCTAAGAGTCATGGTGGATACGGGTGCAACGGTCAACGCGATTACCTACGGGATGCTTATCGATTACGATCTCGAGAGCCGAAAAATTCGACTGGACGAGCCACACGACCTCGGTCTTGCCGTCGGGAAGTTTGAGTGCAGCGAACAAATATCCTTGCCGTGGATGGGGAAAGGGAATGAAGTGCACGACACGGCGACTTTCTATGTTCTTCCCCCCGGGCAGGCCAACATCAACGATAGGGTCATCCTTTCGAGGGAGTGGCTGAACAAGAGGGGCCTCCTGTTTGACAGAGACCCGAGCCCCTCTCTCAGGCCACTATACACTAAGAAGCCGACGGTAGGTACGAGATTCGAGTCTTGTTAGCGTGTCAGCGGGGGGACGGGACGGGGCGTGCGCTAATCTGTTTTACACCCCACCAGGCATCCGAGATAACTGCAAAGGAACGGGAACGGCAACGGGCGAGGGACGACCAGGCTGCCTCAGCAAAGGCCAAGGACGCTTACCAGAAGAAGCCACAGACGCAGCAAGAAAACTTGTCCAAGGAGGCCAGGTGAAAAAAAAAAAGAAGAAGAAGAAAAAAGGGTTGATTCGGTTTGGGTATGGGTCTGGGACAGGGTTTGTGTGCCGTTTCAAGTTGCGTCCAACCAGTTGCTTCCATGGGCCCAGTAGGGCAGAACAGCCAGCCGGAGAAATTTGACTAGCTTACCTTCTTCAGCCGGCTACGTCTTTTCAGTCTCGGCCGCAGCGCGTTGGGTCTGGAAGGCCAAGAGGTGCTTTACGCGTTACGCGTCACGTCGTATGGTCCGAGCTTGGATGGTTTGTGACCCCCGGTATCCGGGAAGTACGCGACCTCGTTCTGGAACTGTAGAAATCCGC
The DNA here is from genome assembly GCA_023522825.1 of Diaporthe ampelina. NCBI lineage: Eukaryota > Fungi > Ascomycota > Sordariomycetes > Diaporthales > Diaporthaceae > Diaporthe > Diaporthe ampelina. The sequence goes on along the minus strand of JAMFTM010000101.1, from coordinate 21,873 downwards.
GGGTGGATAGTGGAACCATGGCGTAATGCTTGACGGGTTTGGGTGTGGTTGAGTCGTGAATAAGCTCCTGGTCCTACTGCAGCACCCCCCGGTCGTCGTGGATGTTCCACGGCCCATGACCCACGACAAACTGGAACACAATTCTCCTACTCCGTACGCGCTCGTCCCTGCCGGCGGACCCCAGCGTACTGTCAGCTCTGGAGTGCTCCCCTTTCGTTGTCTTCTCCCACCCCTACCTCCCTGTCATCTACCCCAACTCTCTTGCCAAATTTCCTCCCAAATCTCCTCCCAAATCTCCTCCCAAATCTCCTCCCAACTCTGTTGCAAATTTCCTCCCAACTCTCTTGCCAAATCTCCTCCCATCTCTCTTGCCAAATCTCCTCCCATCTCTCTTGCCAAATCTCCTCCCAAATCTCCTCCCAAATTTCATCCCAACTCTCCTCCCAAATCTCCTCCCAAATCTCCTAAGAGGTAGCTGCCCCGACAGGACACCCCCCCCCATCCCGGCCTCAACCCGGGCCCAATGGTGTGGTGGGATGGCGGTGTGATCCTCGCTATTCTAGATGGTTACGAACCCAAGATGGAGGCGCAGGACTCGCCAGCAGCCTGGTTTCTGCGTAGGCATTGCAGGCGCGGATAGACGCACGCACGATGCAAGTCCGTGGCGTTGGCAAGAGACTGTTTGGGTCAAGATAAACCTGATGCCTCACCAAGAGGTAGTCTTTATCAGAGCACAGATTCAACGGATAAGGAGCCTTGGACTTAGATAAGCCTCTGATACCTAGGTAGTGTTCTAGATTAATTTGAAATGTGCTTGTAGTCAAAATATACTCATGCCTGATGGCCGTTGTGAGAATTACAATTGAAACCAAAAGGTTTTGGTGAATTTGACAATGATTTTGACAGAGAGTTTGACAACGATTTTGACAATTATGCCCGGATCGGGTCACAGGGAGGCATGGGTATACGACAGTGTGAACAGCCAGACCATTCGACAGTGTGGAGCATTGTTCCTCGTTCTGGCAGGGGCGATACTTGGGCTGCTCGCCTCAACCCGTCGTCTCACACCCCTCCATAACCAGTGCCTCGTGGCATCGACATAACGAGAGCCGCAGGAGAGGTCACAGTGTGTGTTCTATTCTTGCTCAGCCATTTACATGTACTGATTGTGGGTGGACCGGGCTACTCAAGGGGAGCGAGGCCTTCCTTATTGGAGTATAGTGTACATGACAGAGTCGATGATTGCAGGTGTCCTTCCACACCTCACGCACTGGCAGAGCACGGAAACGGAGCTGACTGGCTGGTTTATACGCATCCTTCAACCCGGCTAGCGTCATACAAGGGTCGGCTGGGATATTCCCTGCGCAGCCATTCGACCCTCTCACCTGTTTTTCCTCACCCTCCGTGCCGGGGGTCTTGGCCGAATTGATTCTTAATTGCCCCTTCGCACCCAAATCTCCAACCACATCATTTAGGACTTACCTATACGCTCTTTCCGTCTGTCAACCTCAAATACAACGATCTTGACTTCACCAAAATTTGGGCAGACAGCAGATTTTACATTCACTTTCCCTTGCTCTTCACCGTCCGACCGTCTACCAACTTCCTCGAAACCTGCTCACAAGGTTATTACCGTGCGGAGCGAGACAGATGATGCCCGCCATCACATCTCTCGGCTGCTAGACCAACAACGCAACAACACGCATTCACCATTAGCAATCTGTGTCTTTCTCGTCGTTGCTCTCAGTCGTTACTCTCGGTCGTTACAAACCTTCTTTTCGCCAACCCATCTATTACCCTGCCTTCACTTCGACCCGTTGCCTGGCCGTCTGCAAGCACCCATCGTCTCCCGCCGTTGGGCTGATGCAAGTTAGACTGTGGATCTGCAACACCAGTATTGCTGTCATTCCTCGTGGATCCGGCCTTGTAGCGCCAGTAATCCCGGGTGGTTGCAAAGCCACCTTTCAAGCACAAAGCACGAATACAAACCGACCTCCCCGTGCTCGACTACGTTGCACCCGTGACTGGCGGTTGGACACCTGGGCTCCCCTGGCCTAGGCCCCGGCGCCATGGTTCAGCATATGACCGACCTGGATCGAATGTTAGCCAAACTTGCCATCCAGAAAGCCGAACCTTGCCCACGAGATATTGCCGACTGTCTGAAGCTGGTGACGGACGCACAAATATTTTCCATTGAAAAGGTCGAAGCGTATGAGGACGAACTCTGGGATGTCTGCCGACAAGCAATATTCGCCATTGGTGCAAGACCCCCAACAGCGCCCAGCAGTGCCATCCTAGTTTCCCCACCCAGCGTAGCGGATCAGTTACTTCGCATCCCGCACAGTGATGCGGCGCTGCACGCTGCTGCACACGACAGCCGGGACAGGGTATGTAATATCGCGCCTGGGAAATCTCCGACCAATCTGACAGGAGTGAATCTTAGGCCCTCGATGCCGTCATTTTGGCAACACCCGGCGACCACCACTATGCGAATGCCCGATACACCAACGCAGAGCTCAGTTATATCCTTCAGAAGACGGTCGAGAAAATAGGACTTCAATACACCGGTGGCAGTGTACAAATTAGGTGGAAAACCGCCGACCGTGGTGCCCGGACCACTAACTTTATAATTGTCAGCGAAGAGGAAGCCGCGCGAGCGGAAATGAACGTGGATATTCTATTTGGGAAAAATTATAAGGAGGACACTCAAGTTCAGCAGCAAGACTTTGCATCTGTGGGCATCGAATCGGCACCATCGTCAAGCCAGGACCAGCCACACCCCTCGTGCGCTTCTTCAGTCACTGAAGCGGCCTGCTCAATGTGTGCTATGCGGCCGACAGCTTCCCAGAAACCCGAGCCTTGCAGCGACCAGCGTTCACAAAACAACCAAGGCCACAGAGATGTGTTAGAAAGAGAAGCAACGGCGTTCGTGATAAACTGGCTTTCTGGAGAAAAATTCATTAGGAGCGTATACTGTTTTGTTCTAGGTGCTCTGGTTATTTGGCTCTGGTATTGGTGGGGCAAGCATCTTCTTTGATACCCTAGACGGCGCGAGAAAAGAAGCATCTTGATTTTAGCATGGGACGGCGAATATTGTATTATTTCTGTATTTATCTGATCAAAATCTTGCATTTGATGTGTACACGCAACTGCATCATGGCGCTGCTTCTGCTTCTGCATTCATAAAAGCAATAACTACCAGTTACATGCGTTCTTTCATTCGTGGCGATCACATCGTTGATCCCCAAATTACCCCACCACCACCACTGGATCCTTGTCGTTAGCCCCCATTGTGACGCCCCAAGCTAACCGGAGCAACTACCGAGCCAGGGCCCCGCGTCCACAACGGATGCCCTGCGAGACTCGAGATACGCGAGATCCACACCAGACGTCATGTCACCCGATTCGAGGTTGCCCGCGACGGGCCGCGCAAACAAAAATTCCTTGTGTGAGCCACATGTGTGCCTCGGGTCTGGGCGAGACACGGCTGCACTTTTGACAGCCTTCAACCGTGTGTTGCCCCCCTTTTTTTGGGCATCTCTAAGGACCGACTGAGACAATATCCCTGAACTCACGATGGCATCACAGCAACACGCCGAACCGGGCACTGCCGCCGCCGACAATGACTTCCTCCCGGTGCTGACGTCCGAGACTACCCAGGACACCACCAGGAAGCCGGTCGATGCAGATGTAGACGGAGACCAGATCTCGGCCGGGTTCTCGGCCGGCAGCCTGGCCCGGACGATCGGGCTGCCGACACCCAAGCTCGAGCGCGATTTTCGCATGCAGGCGAGCCTCGAGGGCAAGGTCGCGCTGGGAAAGAGCTGCTGGGGCGAGAGGAACTGGATTGGGATATGTGGCGGCGAGTGGAGTGCTACATGGGGGAAGGGGACGGTGGTGGTGAGTTTCATCCAGATATCTGCTTGATATTCTCAGGGGCCGGCCTGGTCTGCCCTCTCTCACCTGATCTCATGCACTGACAACACCTGCGCCTAATCCACAGCCCGGCGGCCAAGACGCCCAGCTCCTGACGGAGAACAAGTCCACCTTCGTGGACACGCGGTACCTCCTCGCCACGGCCGACACGCCGCCCGCGCACATCATGGTGCGGACCGAGGGCTGGCGGGCCGGCCCGCCTGAGGTGCTGACGCGGCTGCTCGACCCCGTCGAGGGCGACAAGGTGTCGCCCGATGAGTACCGCTTCCGGATATTCATCCGGCTTGAGACCGGTGATGAGAGGTATCGGTGGCTTAATGAGGGCATGTGGATTGGGAGTGGTGTGCGTAGGGGCTTGGAGGGTGAGTGTTTCACCGACTCGTTCTGGGGACCCTCTGGCTAACATTTGTCTACAGTGATTTACGATGGCTACAGACTTCTTTGAGCACTAGCGACTTCGAGGCAGTGTAGTCCTTGAGCGCTGTTGCATTCTGGCTTGGTCCTGGGGCCGAGCGGCACCCAGTCCGTCAGAGACGGAGACGGAGCCAGTCTCTTTCAAGCCTGCTTTCTTGGCGCCGGACTCAAATGACAATAGCATTGTGGACAACAAGAACATCGTCGTGCCCAGAATGAAATACAGCCCCGCTGGTCTTTGTGTACTTGCTTTGTCATAGCAACGCTCAGCGCACAAGCTTCATGAATTTATTCATTGTTCTACCACAGCAGGCGGCTGTCGGTGCCAAGACAAAGGCATTTAAAACAGAGCCTTCCCACAAATTTGAGCCAACAGCGGCTGCCGTTGAGACGAGCACAGTCAATATTTACATTATCTTTCATCATTTCCACTCCCACGAAACGACTAACTAATGCGATATGGAAGCCGTTGGATATACGCCGAAGACTCTGGAGATCGTCGCCAGGCGGGCTGATCCTGACGTCGCGATAACCCCCTATCAGGAATCCTGGCCCAAGACCTTCACAAAAGTCGCAGAAAGCATGAACTCGGTCCTAGGGCCCAAGGCACTCAGGCTGGATCACGTAGGATCCACATCCGTGCCCGGCCTCGCGGCAAAACCCATCATCGATGTCCTCCTCGAGGTGAGTAACCCGGCAGACGAAGCGTCGTACCTACCAGAACTGGAGAGCCTGGGATTCACCCTGCTCTTCCGCCAGCCCAAGTGGCATGGGCACCGCTTCATGTTTGTAGAGGAGAAAGAGGCCGAGGTCAACGTACACATACACAGGTCAGGCTGCCAAGTAGCCGCTGACTTCCTGACGTTCCGGGAATTTCTGCGGGATAATGAGTGGGCGAGGACGGAGTATGCCGAGGCTAAGCGGAAGGCTGCGGATACGTCTAATGAGGAGAAGGGCGGTCGGTTGCGGTATCAGAAGGAGAAGGCTGAGGTGCTCAACCGGTTGAAGGGTAGGGCTCTTGGGGAGAAACCTTCGCCCCCTTGTGCTAATTGTTGTGTTGGATAGGCCGAGCAGTTTGGCATGTATTATAGAGTGTAATTAGTCCAATCATGACGCATAAAATGCAACCGTTGGGTCTTTCCTCAAGGTTTGGTTGGCAGAGCAAATACGTCAATAGTCAAGATATGTGTAATATGTGTTTGTTTCTCATGAGAGGTATGTATATATAGCCAGGTATGAAGGAGTCTTGGTATCCAGGTATGGCTAGAGGCACTTTTGCCCCTTTCTCAAGTCCCAAGGCTGAATTATATCACCACAGTCTGGTATAAAGGCACGCCTCTGCTCTAGCCCCAGCCTAATGGAAGCTAGCATCATCCTTAAAATCAACTTCCTTGTACATAACACGGCTGACACCAGACCACCTTGGTCAGTGCAGCCGAGGTGTCATGCCAATTAAAGATATAAAGTTCCACCACGGTTGATCTCTTGACTAGAATTTGTTCTCTTAATTATGGGTTCCCCAGCTAAGATCTTCATTGTGTCAAAGACTCTTGTTAGGGGTCAACTGGTCTCTAGGGTGTCTGCTCTAGAGTAGTCTCATGGTAATAAGCCTCTGAATTAGGCCAAGACGCAGCACCTTCTCTCAAACATCCTTCATGTGGTGGTGCTCTTCTGGTGGAGGAGAGCGACTTCTGCAATACCATAGCCAAGGTGGATATCGTGGCCAGCCACACCTTAATTGACATAGCTGGATTCATAAACAGAAATTATTCTAGAAGAGCTAAGGGGCTCCTTAGGACCTTTGTGGAGATCCCCGACAACATCAAGGTGGCCAACAAGCTTATGAAGCGGCATAACAGCATAGCTCTCACGTGTATGGGGTGAATAGGCAGAACCTGGAAGTGAATACTAAGACACCCACAACAGACATCTGGAGTCCGTCCGGAAGACAAACAAGAACACCGGATTTAGATTTTTCCATAGACCCCTCCAAATGTATTTCACCCAAGTAAATGGGCCGCCTCGCACCGCCCAGACCACCTGCAGCCCGACCTCTTTCAGATCTAGCAACAACGTCCGTCAACAACCCGACCAGAAAGTCGCCGACACTTTCAATTTACCCAACCTGTCTCAAGTCCACAACACTTACACACGAAGATGGATCCCATCCAGCAGACCGAAGCTGCCCACAATGGTATGTGTCGATCTCCATAATCCCCAGGCCTGAGGTCAAGATCCTGATGGTCCTTCTCGTTCCCAGTTGACTGCGACGTCTGTGCCGACGCACCCGCCAACAAGATAACTCCTTGTGGCCATGCCTACTGCTGGGGCTGTCTCAACCAAATGATTCGCACAGCCTGTGAGGACGGGCAGACCTACCCGCCTCATTGCTGCCACTACAGACTGAACCTCGACAACCCCGAGGTCATAGACATTCTGCTTCCAGAGGTCGCGAAGCTGGTGGAGCAGAGCAAGCAATACTACGGCACTCGGGATAAGCTCTTCTGCTGCAACAGTGGCTGCAGGAGATACATTGCCCCCGACCAGATTGACAAAGACACAAACATCGGCTTCTGCAAGGCCTGCTGGGGAGGCACCTGCTCCCTCTGCCGACGACACCCACACATTGGCAGATGCAAGAAGGACTTCCAGAAGGAGGCCATGAAGCATTATCACATGTACAGAGGGTGGAAGACATGCGAAGTGTGCCAGAGGACATTGGAGAAGTCAGACGGCTGCAACCACATCACGTAAGTATTCATTGCCTCGAGCGCTTGAATAGGGAGACACTCGCCTCCCGATACACATACAGAGACAGCTTCGCGCTGACACAATACCTCCATTAGCTGTCCCTGCGGAGAAGAGTTCTGCTACATCTGCGGCCAACACTGGCGGAACTGCGATGACCCTCAGTCAGCAGACCCCGACTACGAGAAGAAACTCGCGGCGACGTTGAGCCCGTGGTTCCGCTTCCCACAACAGCCGCGCTGCTATGGAAGGGATTTCCGCACGAATACTTGCCTGCCGCAGACATTCTTCTGCGCAAAGTGCGAGAGCAGGTGCGGAGGCTCGGGGGAGCCCTCCTATCGGTGCCAGGATTGTGGCAGGCACGTTTGTAGAGGCTGCTACTTTCGATGCATTGTCGATGGCCGGTATCACAATCCTGACTGGAATGCGGTTCCGGCGGAGGAGAGGGGGCTTGTTGAGGAGGGACGCGGTGCGGAACAGCCTAGTGCTCCGTCGTCTGAGTCACGTTTTGGCTTGGAGGAGGACTGAGACTTTCTTCGCCAAGGACCAGTCCAGAGTAGGGCATACACACAAAGAGTTTACCGCGATGCCAGCAGACGAATAATCTAGAGGCAGATGTTTACTCTGGAACATCAGATGGCGCAAGATAATCATGACAATAAGTTCCGCGAAATCTACAACGATGGAGCCGGTGCGCTGTATGCTGTGCTTGCCCTTCGTGATAGCATCCATAAGCATGCCGCCTTCTCTCAGATCCCACAGATTACCAACCTCAGTCAAAACGAAATTGCTGTGAGTCTCTATGTATCCGCTCACACACTCTAGTCAGAAAATTGAAAACTACACATGATCTCGGGATTCGCGCGCAGGGGTGTAGGGACGAGGGTGAGACCAGAGGAGATAGTCATTGTGGGTATGAGACGACGATGCGCATACCCGGACGAAATGGTGTGAGAGGCTGCCACAAGTCTATCAATCAGCCTCTTTCAAAACCCACTATCAGCTGAAATCCGTCTGTTGAGCGGGTGCACGCGAATCACAAGGTCATGACTCTCCAAAACTGTTATCAAACCCGTGATAGAGTAACATCACTTCCGCCTTGGAATGGCTGGAGCCTTGATGCCAACGATCATAATCTCTAGCCTCTCGCGGCCAGATTGTCCTTCATCTGAATGTGCAAGCAGCTAAATCGCATGTGTAAGATCTACTTGGTCACTAGATCAGCTTGACCCTCAAAAGCCCTGAGTTGATCTGAGTCTCGCCATGCACAGTCGATTTCGCAGACTGATACCATCTAAGCCCTCACGCGGATCAAAAGGCCGGCGAGATGTAAGCTGGCAAGGTTCAATGCTGCCAAGTCTCATCACTGCTGTGTAACCCAAGAACCATACCTGTTCGCTTCCACTCACACTGCCACTGTGGCTGATTCCACGCCCCAGCGAATCACATGTGTTCGCCAACAATGCTCTAGCCACTCTTTACCATCCTGGGCCACGCAAATGAGGGGAAGTCGAGGCTGAGTGGGTAAGATAGGCAGACACGACGGCGCTCAAGGTTGAGGTTCTTTTGCGCCTCTTCAACGAACGCGAGAATGACTTGTTTCCCACCATCCAACTGCCTGTCGCATGCAAATCAACCACAGAAACAGGAATCAGTCCACACTCCACAGAGCCCTAACAGCTGACCATTGCAGTATCAAAGCGCCATAGAAGCCTGGACCCAATTACACCAACCGCTGCCCTAGGATACCCGCAGTAATCCGAGCAGCCCGGGCCCGATATTACACCAGACTGGTAGTCAGACATTCTCCACCACAGCTGGAAGCATCGTGCTCGCCAAACTCCTTTGTAGAGTCTCGGGAATTTCGACGTCTAGTTAATAGCAGATAATTTCGGGGATGTCGTGGGAGACGCTGGTTGCTGTGGTGGCGGTAGGGGCCGTATCGTGTGTGTACTGGTGGTTTTACCACCCGTCTACTGGCACACGACCATCGTTCCTCCGCCTGTCGGCAAAACGCTCCCTCGATCCAGAACTAGGTGAGTATGCCTAGCATATGCGTGATGCAGGCTGAAACACACTTACAAAGGCCAAGGTCTGCGCTGACAACTTGCTTTCGCAGCACGAAAGAAACTTTTCGAGACAATTCTCGACGAATTTGCCAACAGCCGCTGTTTCAGTTTCCCCTCAGACATCGCACCGAACGTTTTCGTCGTATACGCGCACAATAACGAGAAGGAGGGAGTCGCCTTTGATGAGTGCGTCCGCCAACTGATCACCTGGCTGGGAAGGATTCATGCTCAGACACTCTCGGATCAGTCTCCACTTCCCCTTTTCTCTCCCAGAGTCGAAGGGACTAGGGCTATCGGCAACATTCTCGCCAACCAGATGTGCCTTCTGCCGCCAGGCCGTGGTGAGACACCGGTAAGATCGAGTGTTGACAAGATCATTGTGTGTGGCTCCGAGGTCCTAGAGGCCTACTGTCGCAAGCCCTCTGCGCGCGCATACATTGAAGACATCATCCAGATCTGCACCTACCATGTCGGAACACCCGAAGAAACAAATCTGGAATCATTTATCCGCGATCGTATTGACAAGGAGTGTGAGAGAAACGATTTCCATCATGTCCTCACGGAGCTCGCGTTCATTGAGGCCAGGGTGCGTGCAAATTCTGAGACACATGACTTGGTCCCCGTCGTATTGAATCAAATCAACCCGGACGAGCCCCTCGAGCAATACCTGCCGTGCTTCCGCGGTACTGATGTCAAGCTCAAGTTGAAATCGAATGAGCCAAGCTCGTTGCGCACACTGTTCTTTAAGTTACTCAAGCGGCTATATCCCGAACATAGAGATTTCATTTGTCCATTCGAGAGCTTCTACACCTCGGCCGACAAGCGCGCCGAGCTAGACGGCAGTGGCAGTGGAACAGTAATTGAGAAGGATTTCAGCAACATCGTCAATCAAGGGATAGAACAAGCCCATGAGGACTATCGCAAGGCTTGCGGCGTCTTCGCGGGGAATTCTATACTTCAAAAGTATACCGCGAAGCTCAGCGACAAGACATCTCAAATTCTAGAGCATGTGAGCACAGCAAAACAAAGTAAAATATTGGATTGGTTGTCTACTGTTCCATCATCAGAGATCCACGGAAAATACCACGATTCTGGTACCAAACGTATCCAAGGTACCTGCGATTGGGTGATAGAAGATGCCGAGTTCTGTCAGTGGCATAAATCTGAGAAGTCCACACTTCTTTGGTTGAATGGGGACAGTGAGTCACGCGTAACGACGTCAGCCGACGACATGAGTACCATACAGCTAACACATCGTGGAAGTGGGGACAGGCAAAAGTTACTGCACATCGCGCGTTATTGATTGGGTGAGGAGTGGCCTGGAGACCTCGGATAACGACGAAGGTTTCGCATTTTTCTATTGCAACAAACAAGAAACGGACCGCTCGCAAGCCAAGGGGATCCTACGGAACATTATACGGCAGTTGGCAATCGGCCCATTCAAAACACGCTCCAGTGATACCGCCGTCGAGAAGACAGTAAACGACCTTTGGGAGAAACACAAAACGGAGGGCATTGGCTCGACTTTTGCCGAATGGGAGCAATGTCTGGTAGCACTCATCGAAACCTACCCGAGAACGACGATAGTGCTGGATGCGTTGGATGAATGCGGATACGACGACTCCTCGCAAGGTGAAGAAATGATCAAATTTCTAGTCAATTTGGTGAACCAATCCCCAGGAGCGAGGCCTGTCAAACTATTCGTCTCAGGCAGGCCTCAGGTTGATTTGCGCCGACACTTAGACCGATATCCTACTATTCGAATGCAAGAAAAGCGTAACGCCGACGACATAGCAAAATTCCTTCGAATCAAGATCTCAGAGCACCACCCCTGGTCTGAGTACTCTCAGGAATTCCAAGACGAGATAGTCCAAGGGATTCTAGCCATGTGTGGGGATATGTTCCTGCTCGCAAATCTTCAGGTCCAGCAATTACGAAAGTACACATTACAAAGCGTGCTGAAATGCCGCGTCAAAAAGCTCCCCGGCTCGCTGAACAATATTTATCAAGATATCTACAGTGCTGCGACGTCAGACCCGGACGAGAGAAGGATTCTGGACAAAGCCTTACGATGGGTGCTTTGCGCCGCTAGACCGTTGACCACGAGGGAGCTCCTGTCCGCCATCAGTCAGGACTTCGGGTCCAATAGAATAAAGCTGCCGAATCAGGATCTGAACGAGGGAATGATAAGGCGATGGGCACACAACCTACTCAGTCTAGAAGATACCTTCGACGCCAGTTATTCCCCACAGCCTGGCGTCTGGAGGCTGGCACACCAGGCAGTGGCCGAGTTTCTCCAGGAGAGCAGTGACTGCACATTGAGCATCGCCCACTGTGAAGCTGGGAAAGTTTGCCTGTCGTTATTGATCGATACCTTTGGCTCGGACAGCCCAGGGTCTCGAATTCGGAGTGACTCTCGAGAAGCTTGTGACAAATATGAAAACTTTGAATGCCCCTGCGTCGCAGATGAATCAACTTTTTCCAGCCACCTTTCACGTCCCGGTGCCTTGGTGGGATACGCCGTGTGGGCCTGGCCGACACATATTCGGGCACAAGATAATTGCGAGGCCCCCGGCGTCGACAGTCTATCTGGTACATTGCAGAGCTTTCTGGGCCAACCCGAAGAGGGCAGTTTGGCTTACCGGAGATGGATATACCATACTTTCAGCCTCGAATGTTACCCCTGCGAAGTGCCGCCTGCATGGTCGATATTCCATTTTCGATGGATGTGTTCTACTAATCGTTACAAGACGGTTATGGCACCGATGCTATTCGCAGCTTATTTGGGAATCTACACTTGCCTTTCTGACTGGTGGGGCTCCGCGGATATCAACTACAATAAGTTCTATCATCCACACACCAGCTTTCGGGCATGTCCTCCTTACTACAACGCTGCCAGCAACTCATGTCAGTCTTGGTCACCCGTTTCACTGGCCTGTTTTCACAACGACACTGCTTTCATCAAGCATGTCTTGGAGAGAAATGCCCAAGTCAATACCACGGCCACAGAAGATGTGCCGCCAATCGTGGCTGCAGTGGTGGGTGGCTGGGTGGAATTAGTAGACCTTTTGATCAAGTACGGAGCCGACACATGCTCCCCGTTTACAACTCGGCACGGGCACATCTTATTACTTGCGATTCGAAGTGACTCAATACATGTTTTGGAGCTTCTGGTTCAGCAACCGGGGATGGGCGAGGCACAGGAGATAGAAGGCATTTTAATGTCTCTTGAATTCAGAGAGTTCCAGTCCGCACAGGCTATAGCAATTCTCATTGGTAAGGGCGTTAACGTAAATACACCCTTGAAAGTGGGGACACTACTATTTGCTGCTATCATCAAAGGATGGGATGAGATGGTGGACCACTTGATAAAAATGGGTGGGAGGTTCAATGCAGTGGTGAAGTGCCAGGATACCCTTGACGCATTTTTGACCAGTCTTTACATGGCCAGCCCGGCGATAATCGCCTCGTTCGTCAAAGGCGCCGTCCAGGTCGACGGCCAGGTGCTGTTGCGAGCATGGCGAACGGTGGCCTCCGGATACAACAGCGGAAAAAGCATAGAAAAGCGGAATGAGCTTCCTCTGATGCTAGTTGAAAACGCTTCAGACTTGGACGAGACATGGGAGGGTCGAGGCGGCGAGACAAGTACCTTGATTGAGGCAGTCACAATGGGCGACCGGGACTTGGTGCGACTTCTTTGCAAGCACGGCGCCAATGTTAATTTGCGCGTGGAAAATGAGCATTACGATGACGCCCTAGAAAGCTTGTTCCACATGATCCTGATAAAAATGGAGGAGGGATACAGCGGTCGGTTTTACGCAGAGCGCAACATAATGAACTTGCTCGTCAGGGAGGGCGCCAGCTTCGACAACTTGAAGGGTGACCGCCTACATAAAGCCCTCGCAGCTGCAGCGTTTGCCGGTTGGGAGGAAACAGTGAAAAGCTTTCTTCACCGGGGTGCAAGCCCCTACAAGCCTTTGTCTCATTTGAGTTGGAAGACTTTAGGTTGGAACACCACTCTGCATGCGGCTGTAGACTCCACCTACCCAGAGACGCCCTTCATCTTCCACACGCTTTTGAACAACGACGCCACCGTCATGGATCAATACGAACGCTATATGGCAGCTCGTTCCGTGTTCGACAAAATTTTCGCAAAAGTCTTTCTAGGTGACGTGTCTTCGCCAGATGGATTGGAGCATCGAAGGCGAAACCCGGGCGACTTGCTGGCGATAGCTTATGTGCTTGCCAGGAACCACGCCGTCTGGGACATGGATATCACGCAGTGGATTGAACTTCTCAAATCTAGGAGACCAAGTGTCTGGGAAGAAAACGCCTGCGGTTTATTAGACCTAAAGGAGAAGCTAGCTCAGAACAAGGCCAGATTTTTCGAGAAGTTCCCTCACACAAAATCCCTCGTTGAGTGGAGGGTCAAAGACGACGCAGAATCATTGAAAGAGTGGCAAATTCTGCTAGGAGTCCGCCTTTAGCCACCTAGGTGGTTGAGATAGTGGTATGAAGCAGTACAAGAAGATACCTTAAGCCCTCACAGAATAAAATGGAGGTGGGAAGAGATTCAGCCAGTGACGACTATTCATGACAACCAGGACTAGAAATGTTACGGACAAGGAACATGTTTGAGGGGATTGCCGGAATGAATGGAACGGATGAACGTGCACTTTCTTGGAAGAACTTGCTCGAAAAGCTGCCAAAGGTCCATCAGACCGTCCGCAAACTTGCTTGGAATTTTTAGACTTGGGCAGCTGCATCAGATGAAAGATTCACTGGTTCTGGCCTTCTCATTCTGCTTGTATACTGGAGTCGCATGATGGGGCAATATTGGGATCTACTTTGACTCACTAGACCATCTGCTGTAAAGAATGCATTTTCAGCTTCTCTGAATCGTATGTCGTCCAAGGTTCGTGTACCTAGGCAGCTGCGCGACGGCCGACCCTTATGGAGCCTTGATCAGGCCCTCATGGACAACTGACCAGCTCCCATCTTTTGGGAATCCAGGGGCGTCCCCCTCTGAGCCCTGCCACCCAGCAGCCATGTAAGCCACTATTTACATCGTTAGCCAAGTCTGTCCAGATCCAAGAATTTGAGTGAAGTCCGTTGCCCTTACCAGCATGGAGGAAGAACGCATTCCCATCAAGGAACGGCGGCGGCGTGCCGCCATTCCCACCCCTCTCCGCAAACCCAGCATCATCAAACACCCACCAGTCAAACGCAGTAAGGTACCCCATCGCACGCTCCGGCTCCCCAAGCCTCGCAGCATTGATAGCCAGCACCGGCCGGCCCCAGCCAAACACCCTCTCGTTGACAGAGCCCCACACCTCATGGACCTTGTCGGCCGTCTTCTTAGCGACCTCTTCGTCTACTGCCGGCGTGCCGGTGCTGGGCAGGATCCCGCGCAGCATGGTCAGGCTGCGTGGGTCGGAGCTTAGCTCCGGGTCGTCCCACCAGGTGCTGTTGGGCCCCTCGTACGGGGTGTACAGGCCGTCATCTGCGATGGGGAGGGGCGCGAGCTGCGAGGCGACGGTGGTCCAGTGCTCTGGGACGGTGGCGTTGAGGCGCTGCTTCCATGTGGAGGCCTGGTTGAGGCCGTATTGCCAGTAGGCGAGCTCGTAGGCCAGGTTGCGGGTCTCGAGGGGTGGGGTGTTTTCTGTTACGCCGTAGGACCTGTTGCCGTGTTAGCCAGACCTGTTTCCAGATTCGTGTTTTACGCGGGAGACGGAAGGTCATTGAAGAGTTGGCGTACGGCGGGCCGAGGTCATAGTAGCCTGTGGACTGGTTGTACCACGCATAGGAGGCCATGTAATCTGCAGACGCCGTCAAGACTTCGTCCCAGCGCTTGAGAGTTTCTTCTGACGGGTCCGCTATGTAGGCGAGCTCCGCCAAATACATCGGATGGGGCTGGGTGGAATCGCTGTCAGCCTCCGCATGCTCCGTGTAAAACCGCCAAGGCCGGGGGTGCTCACCTGCTGCCATAAGAGGAGGGCGTTGATAGCGCCGGGCGCACTACTTCCCGTGACGAGTTGAGTCATTTTGGGCCATCTTGCGTCAAGTCAGCCATTGATCAATGAAGTCGAGGCAAGGTTCTGAGTTGCTTTGATCTGGTTTGGCTTACCTGGCCCCTTCCCAGCCCATGCTCTTCGCCCGAGCTAGGGATGATGGGAGCAGAGTCTCGTATAACGCAGGGAAGATGTTGTCAAAGTATTTCTTCCGGCCCCAAGTTACCCAGTGAGCGTTATGCAGCACCACGACTTCCATGTGGAACTTGCCGCTGTGATTCACCGAGCAATGCGTCAGCCAAAATCCGCAGATTGCATGTTTCTGACAACCGCCTCACGGGCACTTACTACCACCCATTATTCATCAACCCTGACTCCTGCGGTGATTGTCCATCAGCAGCACTGTTGACTCGGACATGATATAGGGACAACACAATCCTGCGCTGGATCTCGGTTGCGTTCGGGTTGGTTGACCCCGTGAGATCGATGAAGCCACCCTCTTCCCAGTAACCGTTCCATGCTGCCGGATTTCGCTCTTGGATGTCGGATGGCAGGTCCGGGATGTGCTTCTCGGGCGAGAAGTTTGCTGTAAAGGATATCGTCGAGCTCGAAGTGTTCGAAGCTACTGCCTGCGAGAGTGTGTAGCGGTGTGCTGTGATTGCAGACGAGTTCTGCGGCTCATTCCTCTTCAGGCTGAGTGGGGTGTCTTGGGGCCAGCGCAGGTTGACGAAATAGCTGGTCTCTTGCATCTCATGGTAAATGTGAGCCGAATCGGGTCCCTCGGATTGATCGAGTTTTGTTGAATGGTTCAGTGGGAAATCATAGGTTCCCACAAATACCTCGTACTTGTACTTCGTCGTGTGCACCGGAGGGTATGGAAAGTCAAGCTCAACCTCCAGATCTCCTGAGGAGAGGAGAGGCGACTCAATCTTGAAGGCCACACTGTCTGACTCGAAATCACCTTGGGTGATGACCTTGACGGCGGTCCCATCCACCTGAAATGACGATGTGATAACCCCGGTCCATAAATCGAGCTCCTGCTTGGGCTCAGTGATGAACGATGCCGATAGACTAGCACCCTTGTATTTGAGCCCAATGCGGCCGAGATTGATGCGGTTGGGATTAGCAATCAGCCACTGCGAAACCAGCGGAAGGTTTGGGTCAGGATAGTCGTAGGACACATTTCGCCCGTGGGTCTCGAGAGGTCGGCCGTGATAGTCACTCAATTTCTCTCTGCAGCCGTCTCAGCTTTCGACCAGTAGTCGGGACGGATGAATATACAACCCACCCATTGGTTGGCAGAGAGTCGTTGTGCCATCCCCAGCTCGAAAGTGTATTGAAAGGTAGAAAACTCTGACATTCGACTTAGTCTCTATATCGTGAACTATGAGCAAGACTCAGGAGAACGCACCTGCATTCCCGTATTGTCTACGTTAAATGCGAAGTTCCCATTGCCTACTTGCAAAGGAGTTGTGGTGTTGTCTATCAAAGTGGTTCGAACAACGTTGAACTGAGAAAGAATTCCCTGTCTGCCTGGAATGAGTTGTCTCGTCATTGGCCATGCTGAAATGTCCGGATGTCATACCTGTCTATCATGGCAGATACTGCCAGTGGCAGCATCGCCGTCACCCACAGAATCATCTTCATTGCTTTTGATGAGTTTCACTCAAGGTAAAGACTGTCACATAATCATTTGCTCAAAAGCAGACGTTCTATATTGGACGATTCTGCCACCTCCGCACTCAATGTCGTGAAAATAACGGTGCATGTTGATCATGGCCCACTTGCATGCACCCCGGATGCCAAGCCGGTTGTATTCCGAACGAGGTTCGTCCGTGACGCCGGAAACGCGGTGAGATGACCCGAAGCCGAGCACTGCACTGCTGAGTTTTGCCTCCAATTCCGGGGCGGCTTTGGGGAGACCAGTGGCGAGTGCATTTGCCATGCAGCTAGGATCGAAATTGCGTGAAAAGTACCGACGATAGGTTTGCAATAAAAACATTGAATGACAGGGCTAACTGGTCCTAGCAGCCTGGATACCTACAATAGCGGACCTCGTGCAATTCGTTCGTTATGTCATTGGACCCTGATCTACTTAACAAGTGCCAAGCTTAAGCTCAACCTCAGGCTCCACAGCATAGCATGACGGTCATGCTTCACTTGCATCGCTCGGAACGCTCACTTGTGCAGACCAGAAGGTGATTGTGACATTACACGGCATGCGATGTTGGTGCCCAAGCCACCACGCGAGCTCGGCGACCCCATGATATCCCATGATATGCGCCCGCGGGCCACGCTCGCCGACGTGTCTCTAGGATTGAGAATATCCGCAGGTATTGCCGCTCACCGAGAGCGCCTCTTCGCCAAAGCTGCATCACTTCCATGTGGGATACCAAATCTGTCAGTCCAGGAAGGGAATAGCATCAACGCCACTGCCCACCCGGCCTGTTGGGTGGCTTCCGTTCCACCACACCACATTGGCTTAGATAGAGGACGGGCCGATCCTGCATGGGATGTTTCTAGTGAGTAATCCCGGGGCAGGCAGGTGTCATCTTGGAACTTTAGAGGCGAGGACGCCGGGAGGATGTTGTGGGATATGAAAGACAAAACACGTGGGCCTTCGACCAGCTTTGAGCGCTCGCAATAAATCGCCTCCTATATTCACGTTTGGAGAGGTCCTGATTATATCGGCTCAGATGCTCGCATAGACGGGCGAGATCCACTGTGCTGAGATTAGTGCCTTTGTTGGACAACCAGACCAGGTCACTCCACAATCTCACCGTCCTGCCCACCAACAGCGCCGTCAGCCATTAGTGGCAGCCGAGGACCGGGCTTGCTGAGCTCTAAGTGCTGTAGATCCAACCGAGTGCTATCTCAGGCAGTCCGACCTTATTCTTGGCGCCACTAGAGCTTGCTAAATCCACCCGTGCTGCTGCAAAATTCGCTTGCCACTAATAAAAAGAGCACCTTCTTCCATCATTCTTCTCAACTGGGAGGTTGTATTCCTTTCCTTTCGCCAAGCGCGAAGCAGCCACTCGGCTTCTTCTTAACCACTGCTCTCATTGAGGGTACAGGCGGTCTAGAGGAGTATTGGAGCAAGTGCTTCTGGCATGCACTAGTATCTGTTCTTTATCATAATTGGTCTATGATGATAGCTCTTACACTCCAGGAGTGGGACGCAGACTGAGATCATCATGTTTTTCACATGCTTATTTTTGCAATGCGAGTCACTCCTCCAAATCTGCACTGAACTTGGGGTCTGGAGAACACAATTGAAGTCGACTCTTAATCAGTTTGCTATCTATGTTCAACTCGCCATGCGGCATACTGGATTGCCGTGGTCAAAGACGGTGTCAGTCGATGACCAAAACCGCCAGTTCTGGTCATCTACTTTTTGCGTCTGCCAAGCTTCTGACTCCTGTACCTAGGGAGGTACCGCTGGCCTCTGCCTGCCTATAAAGACTTCCTAAGTGCCTGTGGTCATCATTGCATCGTGGTGGTGCAGTGGCCCTTTCCTACTCCATTGCAACCCTTCTCACTGGAATAGCGTTGTGACCAACGCCCATTTTAAGCAGCAACATGTCATCGGTCTAAAAGCAGTATGGTTGCACAATTACTCTTGCCCTCGTTGGGGGCTACTTCCCACCGTCAGCCTAATCCTGAATCCTTTAGTCCCCCTACCAGTGGCTTGACAAGAAGGGTGACGGTTGGTGTCAGCGATATTTTGAGGGAAAGCCCAAGGAAGGCCTCGGGACCTGCTCACCTGCACGCCACACCCTTGTGCACTTTCGCCCCTGTCTGACACGCTGGGCAAGACTGGATGAACCGGCGGTTCGTGCCTGCCCGCGGGCGGATTTGCATTTTGCCTTATCACTTGCAGCCCATTCTATATCCGTCTGTGTATCTCAGCATGCAATGGTCCCAAGTTGTCTGCGCCTCACTGATGAATAGGCAGCACCATCCAGTCACTTATATATCAATGCAACCACTTGTCACATCGCGGAATACCCTGTAGCCGGTTTACTCTTTTCGTTTACACACTCGGTCGTATATCCTACAATAACATGGGTTCACCTGCATTCCTTGGCTATCAGCCAGGGCCCATCGCCCACAAGTTCATCAAAAGGCCTTCCCGGCGTCTAGTCCTGTACGGAGTCTTGTTCTTCGTGGTGATCTTTTTTCTCTACAACGCCCAACCGCAAAGCTTCAGGGATCAAGTTTGGCAGAGACTCAACGACGTGGTCGTATACTCAGAGGGGTACACACGGTACAACTTCAAGCCAACTCCATTCGAGCAACAATGTTTTGACGGCTCGGTGGACCCTATCAACGCACACAACCTGACTGATGCGATCCCAGAGACGGTCCACTTCATCTGGCATGGGAACAGTGAGATACCATTCAAACTGTACCTCGCCATCCGGGCTGCCCTAGTCTCGACTGGGCTTCTCACTGTACATTTACACCACGACACGCCTCTCAACAGCGAGAATGCCTGGCTCCACCTCCTACAGCCAAATCTGACACTCGTTCCGTTCGAAACCGCAGACTACCTGACCGAGGTGGCCGCCTACCACCCAGAAACATGGCGAGGGGCGCACCGGACAGATGCCATGCGGCTACACGTGCTGCTCGAGCACGGCGGCATCTACCTCGACTCGGACGCATTCATCCTCAGGCCGCTCACCAACCTGTTCATCGGCGCACGCGACGTGTACATGGGCTACGAGGGCGGAAACCGCTGGGGCCTCTGCGACGGGGTCATCATGGCCAAGGCCGGGGCCCCCTTCATCGCGCGCTGGCTGGGCGAGTACGCCACCTTCGACGACAGCAAGTGGAACTACCACTCTGTGATACTCCCAGCGAAGCTCGCGGCAAGCCACCTGGACGAGATATGCACCCTCAGCCCCAGTGCCTTTTTCTGGCCAATGTGGACCAAGACTGCGGCGGAATGGATGAACGAGCCGCTGACGCCGGGGGAAGCCGTAGCGGTCGAGGCGGAGATTGCAAAGAATGGGGGCGGCTTGTTCCCCGACCAGCTCATCCACCATGCCTGGGGCCATTGGGCGCATAAGTACTTGTCGCACCTCACGCCGGAGAAGATACGGGACGAGGACACTCGCTTCAACCTGTTGATGAGGAGGTTCCTAGAAGACTAATGTCATCCCTGCAGCCGCAGCAGCATCTCATGAGTAGCTTCCGTCTACTTTTACCTAGATAATACATTATTCGATCCTCTCCTGCCCCGCAACCGTTCAATCCCGACGAGACTCTGGAGTGTGTTGACATTTACTTCCTAAGCGATGCTCTCAAATCGGACGGGAGCAATTTTCTAATGGATTAATTTCTCTGGACAAACTATGTGGCAGCCTGGTATAGGATGACTTTATGGGCGCAGGAGGATCATCTGGTATCAGACAGCCTTCCATGATACATCTTCCTTTGATGTGAGCTTGCATGGAAGAGTATCTTATAAGAGATTGATATGTGGGATGATTCCCCATGGGACAACTTCAAAGAAGATTGATCAGCTAGAGTGATCCTCTGCTGCCAACCTCCACATATCCATGGAAGCACTTATACCTAACAGCCACAAAGGGAGTTTTTGCAATCATATGGCGCTAGTAAAACAAACAACCAGCAAAGACCCTGGCATTCTTGATAGAGTCACGCAGCCATCGATAAGCAGGTCGAAAGCCAGTATGGTGGGTACGAGCTCCGCACGAGCCACCCGTCCCATCTCACCAAGGGCAACAAAAACAAACCACACCGTCTGAGCGACAATTCGATCTTGCTGCCCACCCGACACCAACTTCCTTCTTCTGCAAATCAGGACAAAATGTAAGTACTGCAGCCCCGTGGCGGATTCCAGCCTCTTGGTACTCAGGCTGGCTTGTTTCTAATGAAGTACAGTCACAATGGATGCCCGCAAAGACTTCAACGGGGACCAAGGTGAGGCTGTCACCAACAAGCAGCCAAGCGCCGTGCCCGCTGCCGATGCGACCGACACGACGGCCACCACCACCCCAAACAAGCCTGTTGCCCAGGCATATGGAGCCAACGAGCCAAACCGTAAGTAGATGTCTTATATACTCTCACCATCTACACTCGGTTCCATTTCCTTCTATGAGGAAAGTTGGGGAGCTAACAATACATCGTATCAGATCGTCTCCAGGCGCCTCGAGCCAGTGCTCGACCTCCGCGTCTACCGCAGCAAACACCAGCCAGGAGGACCTCGACGAGGAGGCGATCATCCTGATGCGCACCGTTCGGGAGACCATCTCCAACACCAACACCCTCATGGGCTATCTCGCCACCAAGCCCGGTGTCTTCGAACCCTTCGAGAATGAGGTCGCCATGCTAGATGCCACCACGGGCTACTGATCAGCATTCTCCGCCCCAGCGCCGCCGCCCAAGCACCCCCGACCAGGGAGCAGAAGCTCCGCCGTATTGAGATTCAGAATCGGCAGGATGAGGCTGTCAAGAGGCTGCGCCGTCTCCCGATGCGGGAGCCGGAGGAGATGGCTGTTGCCTCTCGCGAGTCGCCTCCTCCTCAGCGGTCTGAGACGTACTTCGAGTACCGCCCTCTGACAAGACTTACTGGCTTCACCTTGTGGGCAGCCGGGATCGTAGTTGGCCATCCCTCCGGATCTTGCCATGAGGAGCAGGCAGGACCGCCGCAGAGGGCTGAGCTG